>JAVJGG010000030.1:7591179-7603901 GCA_035590195.1 Aviceda cuculoides
GTAGAGAGTTATGAGGTCTCCCCTCAGCCTCCTCTTCTCCAGACTAAACAGCCCCAGCTCCCTCAACCGCTCCTCATCAGACTGGTGCTCCAGGCCCCTCACCAGCTTGGTTGCCCTTCTCTGAACACGCTCCAGCACCTCCATGTCTTTCCTGGAGTGAGGGACCCAATATTAAAACAAGCAGCACTAACTCCTTTGCTGAAGCCAGAGATTCCGGTGATAGAATTCAGCAATAAAGCTTCCACGGACTATGGCACTGCAGGGCAAGCCTTTGCATCCAGACTGCGTTTTCCTATTTCTCCTGCCTGCAGCAGACGGAGGCTGTTGCCTGTCATTGCTGGCAGTCTAAGGGAGATGCACTGGTTCCACTAAAACAACCAACAGTGTATGTCATAAAATGATCGTATTTGTTCACCCTTTTAGCACTTTGTATTTTACAAAGACACATCTGAAAGGATTCAAAAAGACCATACACAAATCCAATGAATTTCTAAAGCAGCTTCCTCCCCATGGAGGAAAAAAAAAAAAAACCGCAGCAACTTCTGAATCAGTGTCTTTTTGCTGTGAAAAAACTTCTAATATGAGCATTACTTGAGTTTTAAGTGGTCCAGTGTTATTTTTATTCTCTTCTACATTTTGTCTAGCATAGAGCTAAAAAGTACACAAAAAAATACTAGTGAACTCCACTAGCTGGACTAGCTATACAGTAAAATAAGACAGAGATTATACTTCAAATATTGGGGATTTGGGGGGGGGATTTCAGGTGGGGCAGGATATGCATTTTTCAGAGAAAAGGAACCTAACACCTTACAGTGACAATACATAGCAGACAATCAAACTCTACATTTACAGTGATTTAAAAGAAAGGAATATAGTGAAATACGCAAGAATAGAGACAACATTATTAATTTAAGCATAAATCATATAAAAGACATGGCAATATAAGCATGCTGAAGCAACAGAACATCCTCCCGGTTTGCAGAAGACTCAGAACAGATTGGAGAAACAGGCAAACTAAAAAAAAAAAAAAAAAAAAATCAGGCAGTGTGCCTGTGTGAACAACATAGCCACATTCTTCACAGGTAAATAGAATGAAAGGAAATGGATGGTGAAGGAGAGGGTAAATATAACCAAGTTTTATTCAGAAGAGTAAGAGGAGGACAAATGTAATCCTCCATCATTTTAATATGACTCTCTGTGGTTCTTGAGACTGCCAGCAAGCTAAATGAATTCTTACAGGATTAAATTATATTGGTTTCAGGTAGCATTAATTATTAACATCAGGTCATCCAATTAAGGAGAGAAAAACACAACATGACATAGACAAGCATTTGTAAATCTTTAGTAGCTCAATTCAGGTATGAATCATCCATTGACTCAAAACTGGTCAAGCACAATTCCAAGGTCAAAAAGATTCATATAACTACTTGCTTAACAGCCTTCTGTGAATTGAAAATTGACCAAAAAAAAAACCCACCCAAAAAACTCTATTGCCACACATTTTTTCCTACTGAAAATAGTGAAAAGAATCCGATTTATTATAAATGAAAAATATCATTATAGAGGTGTTTAGAGTTATGTTATACATAAAACTTTCACTTTTATAAATGTCAATGAGATGTGTCACATGGACAAAACAGGAATCCAGAATTTTTAATTCCTTAACAAGAGCCTGATGGTAGCTGTGATGCTTTCAAATGTGCCAGTGGACTGCAGCTTCTCCCCTCTCCCACCTCCCAAAACACTCCTGAGGGCGAGAAAGTAAAGAAGTTTCCTTGTCCCTTCCTTCCTTAAACCCCTGACAACCGGAGTAGCTATTTTTGCAGTGAGAGTACCAGTTCTCCAGGAACTGGAATGAAACCAATCACCCATTTCACACGGCAATTGCACTGTTATCAGAGAGTAATGATTTTCAGTCACTACTGGCTTGGCTTGAATCTGAACTACCGGCTCAAAGGTCAAAAGCTTTCTAACCAATTATCAATCTCCTGGTCCATCCAGCCCCCTCTATTATCTTGATTTCCTTTTGAAGATTAATGCTGTTGCCATAGTTTAATCAAATAAGCCTTTGGCTCTGACATTTACCTCCATCCTACAGCTGCTGCTTCACAGAGATGAGTCAAGAAAACCATAATAAAATTACTACTATAAATATCGCCTAGAAATTAAATATTGACTGTTCAAGATTTATTTAGGAATTAAGACAAACAACTCTGTCACCACACTGAGTATTTTTTTATGGTCTCTTAAACATCTGAATTTTCTCTGAATTTTCAGATAGGAATTCATGTGGTTTCAAACATCCAGAGCCCAATATGGCATAGAAAAGACTTATCGATGAGACATTCAATATTTTCAAAGAATCATTGGAATACATAAAAAGAATCTATAGCTGGCCTTCTGAATATCATTTTCTGGACTCCAGCCTGTCTGCCTTAATCTTCCTCCCCGGTAAAGATGTCATTTAGTACAAGGATAAGGATGATGGGATTACCTAGGATCATTCTGGACTGGTTGTGATGCTAGCCAGCAGTTCATTGCTATGTTCAGATCTATAATATCATTATCTCCTTCAACGGTTTTTGGTCTTCCTCATCCCCTTTCATATTGAATATACACCTCATGAGAGATGAGAATTTCCTTTTAAAGTTCTACTTCAAAAAAAAAAGGGGGGGGGGAATTAAGATTATTTCTAAAGATATCTAGTTTACTTCTCAGAATAAATCATCATGGCCTCTCAAAATATTTTTAAGTATTCTGCTTTTGGAATAGCTCTCAGAACACTTGTGCTGAATGCACTTCTCAGGAACAACAGGGAATTGATGAAGAATTTACCATACATAAATTCCTCTGTGAAATGATGCCATATGTCTACTTGGTTAATGGCTGTAGCAACATAATTTGTCTAAGTGGAAAAACAAATGGGTATTTCCTTAGTCTCTCACCATTCCCTCTGTACACACCTACTCACACACGCTCATAAGCGCATATACACATATCGAATTTCTTTCTACTAGATAACAGATTTTTATTACAAGTTTTCTTTCCAATTCAGCACATTTATCATTGCTATTTTTTCCTTGCCTTGCCTTTTAGTAATTCTAATTGATTTATTTTAAAAACATTAAAAGTCTGAAAGAAATAAAAAAGGAATATTGCCTCTGCTTTCACTCTAACAGTATTTCCATTGAGCACATGGGCTATGTAAAGATCGAGTAGCATTAAAAGAAATGTAATATAGTGAAGCCATATGTTCTCATTTGATATAGGACATTACTATGCTTTTGCTAGTCTTATTATCGTAATATGACAGATTCAAGCTGAGTTCATAAAGTGGTCATTATCTAGCACATTCAAATACTTTCCACCCCAAATTTTTTTCACATTAACAGTAGCAAA
This sequence comes from Aviceda cuculoides, assembly GCA_035590195.1. Lineage (NCBI taxonomy): Eukaryota > Metazoa > Chordata > Aves > Accipitriformes > Accipitridae > Aviceda > Aviceda cuculoides. The sequence continues at coordinate 7,594,579 of JAVJGG010000030.1, forward strand.
CACCATTTTGAAAACAGGATGACAATGTAATTCTGCACCTCTCAGAACTATTCAACAGAAGTTTGAACCGACAAGCAACCAGTCTGCTTCAGGTTCAGTGGGGCAGCTGGAGCCACGATACTGCGTTTGCTCAGGCAGAGGGACAGCCTCTCTGAACAGAAGTTAAACACCACCTGTACAACGGCAACGTGGTGTCGGGTTTTGCAAACTTCTCAGGATTTGACATCTTTTTTATTATCAGTCTGTAGCTTGAGATAACCAAAATTGCTTGCTTGCTTCTGAAAACCTCTGCCAAACATAGTAGGGCTTTTTAGTGCATTGCATTTCATTTTTATTTCTCCGAAGCCGCAGAATTTCTCTGACGTTATCAGAGCACAGGGGTTTTCCCCAGCAGAGCACTTGAACCTTTCCAATGAGTGCGTATAGTCCGTCCACTTACGGCTCTTGGATTAGAGCTGAAAACGTGGAAAATCAAGTTACCAGCACAACATGCTACAAAGCTGTAGCTCTGGGTACTGGTACAAAAGAACAACCTGGGCTCATAATGTCTTCCCCCCCACCACCACTGACGATGTTAATCATAGCTATAGTAAGTCACTGTTGCTATGATACTAACGGACAGGAGGAATGACGTAGGTAGCTAAGTTAAATAATACAAGTACAATCCTTGAAATTAATCAGATGTAAACTGTTGAGTACGGCTGTAAACACTTGGAATGTCTAGGGACAGAACAAGGCTGAGTATAATACAGTGTTGACAGAGTATTCATCATGAAAAATCATCATTCATTAATTTCATAACATTTTTGCCCTATCCTAAAAATAAGAAATTTCTCCTAGTGTGATGGCTCCTATGCAATGGCTTTATAGAATTGCAAATAATACCAGATATTTTCATTTGTTTATAATATTATGTAGTAACTTTTCAAACTTCACAATTTCACTTCTTAATGATACATACATATAATTAAATACTTTGGTATTACTGGGACACAAAAATGCCAGAAAGTTTATTTTAAAAATTGGGGAGGGGAAAAAAAAAAAAAAAAAAATCACTGTTCAAAGTACTTGGTTGTCAGTTATGTCTTTACAACTAGGTTAATTTGTTTTTTTTCTTTCACCTCTGTGGCGAGAACCGTTCTGGCACTTCTGTTAAATATAATGACCATGTTAATAGTGTTTTATTCTACCATTACATGCACAGCTTCTTTGGCTATGACTGTTCCTGGGGGTGCTAGGCCTCATTTTTGTTTTGTAAGGCTTTCCCCAGTAGACACTCCAGCTTAAAATTTTTATGTGGTTGCTTTTGGCAAGTAGAATTTCAAACAGAGTAACACATTTTGGCAAGTTAATTTCTGAAGCTATTTCTGGAGATGCTGTAACAAAGTCACCAGAAGCTCGCTGGTGACTTTCTGGTGTTCTTATCTGGATATTGATTGCAGTGTTCCTTGGCAATTATACTGTGCTGTTACCTCTAGTCAAAAGATGATTAGTACATGGTTTTAACAATTTCTAGTCTACATATAATTTTTCAAAATTATACTGTAGTTGAAGCTCAAATTTTCCAGTAAAAGAGCTATAGGTTCGCAAAGGAGTCAGTCTACTGCTTGCTTGGAGCAGCTCTGGAAAAGCAGGTTTTCTAACATCATAACAGCAAAGTACGAAGAAACTACTGTGCTCACCAACCAGAGCAGGTAAACAGCTGCAGACCTAAATATGTAATGACTGTGATTTGTAAGTTTTAAATGACCAAATTTTCTGCTAAAAAATTATGAAACCATAAATATAAGAAAGGGTATCTCAACAGATTTGATATTTTGACAACTAATATTGGCAGTGTTACAGTCTTGAAACGTCATCGTTTAAATGAAAAAATGCACCACTAACTCTCATAGCTTAAAATCTCACATTCACAAGCAAAATCCACTTTGTTGAGCATCAGCGATTCACAGTGTGGTCTATGAGATTCAGCTCTTACATGATTTAGGCACTAGCTGCTCTACAGATAGGTATTGTAGTAATTTAAGGTAAAGTAAAAATGCTGTGGTCTGCAAATAAAAGCTAAGCCCAAGATAGCTATGCAATACACTTTTTTTTTTTACATATAGTATCATGTGCAGGTATAAGGAAATCTTATTTTGAAAAGGCCATGCACTAAAGTTCGGTGATTAAGCCTAAATCCTTCCAAAAGCTGGTGGATGTAAGGAAGGAAGGAACCAAATCTCTGCAGATTCAATACCTAAAGCTGGTCTCAAAAATGCAAGCTCTTCTTAACCTCGAGGGCAGGAATGGCGACTACAGAAAGGATAGTAGTTTACTAAGTAACAACATGTTTCCATATTCCATTCTTGGCAGATTGTGGATGAATACCTACACTTGTGAGGAAAAAAAAGAAAAGAGGATAGAGCACACTTATTTTTTCCTCCCTCCTATCAGAAAATAGTATATCACTAGAAAGTGTTTCCCCCCGACCCAGGATGTCTATATTATAATTGAAAAAATCTCTTATTATTAATTTCCTTAAGAAATTTTTAAAAAATGCAGGATTTGTACAAATGTGATATGGTGACAATAAACATGCTATTTGAATAGTTAAAAAACAGGTTCACTGTATCACCTGCAGTATTAATTATCAATAAAGAAAAACCCTCCCAAAACATTCAATGCCTAAGCAGACTAATAGAAATCAAGCAAAAAAGCATGCCCCAAAATCTGTTAATTTCTTTCAAATTAGTTTCTTCTGGTTTAGAGTTTATTAAATATAACATTACTAAAAACACCACCTGTGAAGATAAAAATCCTATGCAACTTTTCCTACAAGATCATGGGATTTGGAAGTCATTGAGCAGTGGTGTGAAGCGGAGTAGCCCAAATGCCCTCTGGAGGATCTGAAAAAGTGGCAGCAGAAGTCCATTTCACTGGGATGCCAACAGGCACAACTACACAGATGTAGCAGAGAGGCAATAGGTACAGTCCTAAACGCAAGCCACGATTCCTTTGATTCCTTTTGGCTGCCTTCCTCCTCCAACTGTATTAAAAATGTAGTAGCAATGAAGGGCTTTCTGCTACTGATCTTCTGTATAAAGTGAATTTCACCCTGGAGGACTATTTTACTTCGAAACATTAACAAATATAATGGAATTCCAAGTTTTTTTGTTGGGGGTTTTTGAGACTGGAAAAACTCCACATGTATGTGAATTTTCCATGATTTTCCATATATTTTTCATTCTTTCCTTTCTTGCAAATAAAGTAGAATTCAAGTGTTCTAATTACAGGCTATTATTATTTACACTGACACAGAAATACCTAGAGCAGTCAGAAACTATGTTCAACAATATAAAAGCTTCGCTTCAAATTTCATAGAATATTTTTATTAATCTGAACTATAAAAGATCTTATTACTTGCTTGAAATTTACCATTTTAATCCACAAAGTTAATGGAGCTTTATATATCATCTATATTTCTGTGCTTTATATGTTTTCACACAAAATTCCTAACATGTAAAACCATGTAAATGTTGGGAAAAAGTTAGGAACAGGTATCTATATCAACTGCTTCCTATGAAACAATTTTCCTAGTCAATGAGATTACAAAATACAGTAAAGGTATAACAGTAGCACATCACCTTGTTATTGTCAATTCAAGGGCACACCTGGAGATTCAGATGGTTGGGGAAAAGTCCACAGCTGTGGTAAATGCTGTGTCCTATTACAATTTCATGACAAGCATAGTAGTAGTTTTACATACGAATATACCCACTGCAGAACATGAAAACTTTATGATTCACTTAACTACCAAACATTGGAGGAACACACTATGCAGCGGGGAGGGGGAGAGGAAAAAAAGAGAGAGATTCTGGAGCAGAGGTAATGTTCTTGTTTCTCACCAGGGTAAGAACCACAGTCATTTTATGTCTGCAGCAAGTCACTGAGATGAGAGTAATTTAGCTTAATCCAGCTGGAACAGTAGAACAAACAAACAAACAAAGCAAATCACGCTCTTCTCTGTGTTTTCCTAGTTCACTGAAGCAAGCATCACCGCCAGTAATAGCATTGTCTGAGGCTAGGAAGTCAAACTGAAGTGTTTAATGAGACACTAGGCATGTCTTGCAGTTCTATTAAAATTAGGTACCGACCCGCGTTTCCTCTCAGTTCTGAGCGACGCACCCATTAGTGATGCTCACAGCATCCTTGATAGGGAGAGGAGGTGCTGGTCCTTTATGTTTTTATCTTCAGGAGTACAGATCCGAGACAGAACAGAGAACTGGAGAATAACACCGTTTCTCATTCCTTTCCCTTCTCTGTGCAATGATATATTTTGTTCTGTCAAATCAAACCTCTCACCCAGACTGGGAGCAACAGCAATGCACCTTTGACACTGAGACTGGCAACTAACTCCATCATTCACTAACTATGGAGAACCCATCACGAGCCAAGAACACATGCGTTTTGACCAACCGTGGGTAAGCAATTGTTAATTATCTGGGAACTTCATTGAAGTTTCTAGCTGTTAATCCCAGTTTGGAGCTAGGTGTGACCCTAACTCACACATCAGAGCAACGCAGAACAGAACACATGCAAACCCTACACAATTTATGCTACAGGTAATCAAATTGGCCTGTAGGGTTGCTGTTGGTGACTGGGAATCCTCAAGCACTTGACCTGCAGCTCCTTCCTGATGTGTTCAGATGATTTCAAAGACATTAGCTTGTGCTTTACTAGTAACTTTCATTGCAGAGTGAGCATGAGCTGTTTTTCTTCAGTTAAGCTACTTGTCAGTCTTTTAATCTTGTTCTTAGTGCATGAAAAAAACAACTTCCATAGCAATCTAACTGCAGAACATGCACACACACCCTTCTGCTTCACCTGCTAACACAAAAAGCAACACCTGCTCATTTTATTTATGCATATTTCACTATAAACCTTCTCAGCATTAGATTAATGGGCAGGACAGATACCTATCAGTATGACCAAAGTTTGGTCCTAAGTAGCCAAATTTACATACTCCTGTCATCCTGTGGCAGTTGCCCATCAAGTCTGCCTATTCTGTAGAGCATCCTGTTTATAAACTAAGTAAAAGTCTTAGAACTCCTGATGTCTGCTAAATATGAATTTCAGCCACTTCACAATCAGAAAGAACAAGATTAGTGGGCTGGATTTCAACATAAACCTGGTAATTTTGTCTCAGTGCATTATTAGTGTATCATAATTTCCTGTTACAAGTGATGGGAAGAGATGGAAAGTCACTGCAGTCTACGATACATGCTATATGAGACCAGCTTTGAGAAAAAAAAAAAAAAAAACAAAAAAACCCAAACCCCAAAACCACCAACCAGACACACCACTATCTTTATTTTATCATCATTTGAAGGAATGAAAGCCTACTCTAAAACCCACTAAACTTCTACAATTCACCTGATTTATTTTTTTTAAATAATTTCAGTCTTATTTATAGAAATTTAGGATTTTTAGAAGTGCATTACGGCATCGCCATATTATAGAATGAGTTTTTCTTGGCATATTTACTAAGCTCACATTCAATAATAAAGTGATAGCCAGAGCTTCATCTGCTAGAAGACTATTTTACAGTAGCAAGGATTTAATCTGGCTACAGTAAGTCTTTTCCATCTAACTCTGGTTATTTTTAACCTATTTCTTCTATTTTAGTTCAGGGTCAGGACGCTAGTAAAAACCTGAGACTGGCTGAAGCCTCTGCCCTTGTGTTGATTTGGCCCCTATCTGTAAGATGACATGCAAAAGACCCCCCCAAAAATCCCCAGTTCCCTAGGACGACATTGATTTTTTTCAGACAGTGACTATCCAGGATAGCAATGTGTTACAGAAACACACACAAACAGAAGGGCTGAAAAAAGAAGATTTGAAATGTTTCTAACCTTAGCATTAAAAGAAAGGGGGGGGCTGTAAATAAAACTGATTGGAAAACCACCAAAGCTTTGTACAGCTGCACTGCCAGGTGGGGCATCATGTTGTGTGACAGGGAAAACTGTCAATCTAACACTTAATACTATTGTTTTCCCACAACATGAAGTGAAGTTTTGCAAGGGTCAGAAGGTAAGCTCGCAGTAATTAATCTGTGTGTCAGGAAAAGCTTTAGCTGGACGATTCGTTAGGGACTGGTAAAAACACTTTCTTGGAGTCTGTAAAAAAACCAAGCAACTACCTAATTCCTGAAGGATTGATGAGGATGGATAATGGATGTGTTTTTCTTTCACATTCTCTTGGCAAACACCAAGTAATTTTGGGAGCCATTGCAAGAAGTGCATGAAAAATGAGTTTGAAATATATTTAAATAATAACCTAGCAATTTTACATTTGTTATGAAAATGATCAATATAACGAGGTTATTTTACTGAACTTTTCTTTAGTTGGGTTTTTAATCTTTGAGTGTAGAAAACACTGAAAGTACAAAATCACCATTTTAAATGTAGTTTTGAATTAAAGCTCTTTACAGTAGTAACTTTCTGTATTAACAAGCCTTTCCATACACAAGAAATACTAAAGAACTCATTTAATATCCTAACATTAAATCAAAACATTGATTTATGTTGCTCCACATCTTTGATTCCAAATTTTTTGCAAATAAGTGTATTTTAGACACGTGTTGTTCTCCCCTCCCCCCCCCAAAATATTTCTGAGTATAGAAGTGCTTCATTTTTTATATTATTTGAGTAGACAAGTTATGAACTAATTTCATTATTCTAGCAAGCATCACGGAAGACATTAAAATGATTAGATGCTATTGTATTGTTTCATTTTTGTGAAACTGAGGTTTATAACTGCTAATGTACAGATCACCTGACTGTCTTTTCTTATTTTAAAGGGGATTTTGTTAGGATTTAAGGCAAACACAAATTATGCAGAAAACCTATTGTGGTCAATTGTGTGTGACTGTTTTCTTATTTAAAAGCAGAAGTAACAAGGAAACAAAGTTGAAGGTTAGGATCTGTCAATGTGGTTCTTAGATCACCTGGAGGCAGTCTCTTCTTACTCAAAGAGCTATATTGCTTGCAAAACAAGAAAAGCACTGCATTTATTTCTAAAGCTTATCATATTCAGACACACCCCCCCGCCATGTCTCCTAATTACTAAAGGAGGAGCACTCATCTAGTAATGTAAGCTAAAGCATAGATATGGTTTCAGCTATGCTTGTCCAAGGAACCATCACTTGACATTCAGATGCAAGGAAGGAAAAGAAAGGAAGAACGCTGCCCCGCCGCAGTGGTATCTGGCATTGGTATTCCGAAGGGAAGCATTCCTGACACAACGTTACAGGAACTATCGTAGTTACAGGCCAAGGGAGTAAATTAAAAACAGTATGATAGCTGTCTTCACATTTTTACAAGCCAAGCAACACGGTACACGAGATTGGGTTCTGTTTTGGCAACACGTTTTCACAATCCCGATGCTGCGATTAAACTGAGTAGTCCTCCTGCCTTTGGTACTCGAGGGGCAGCACGAACCGCACGTACAGCTTCGTCTCTGAAGCGTTCCAACTACAACGGGAGCCCATGAAGTTTATCCACATGATAAAAAGTTTTTGCAGAAGGGTTTAAAGGCTAGCTCCACAATAGCCCTTCTATTTTTTTTTCCTCTTGTGATGACTGGCTTCCCTAAAACTAGATTAGCTCTCTTTCCTTATCTAAAAGGATGAAATATGACTACCATATCTAAATGTCTCTTGGTATAAAGAATGAGATCTAATAATATACTCTAAGAAAAAGAAGCTTCTTAAGCAAGTCGACCTGGATACTGTAAATACGGTGTAGATATGATGCAATTACATTATAGAGACATGCTAATTTAAAAGTGTGCTGTTCTTTTTTTTTTTCCAGTGCATACTCTCTAAGCTTTATCAGTTACATACCACTAAGAGAATATTTTTTTTTTTCTTATTTTGGTAATCAGCAAAAATGCAGGTAATTATACAAGTATCGAGATAAACATGAAATCAGTAGACAGCCAATATGCCTTGACTGTATATCTGCAATAAGACACTACAGCTTTTTCTCTGTTCCTTGTAATTAATACATTGTGTTTGTGCTCAGCTCCACGGAACATAAAATTAGTAGAAAACGAAATACTTCAGTTTTGTCAGGGAAACTAGTAAAGAATACAATGAGAAAAAGTATGCATTCAACATACTGTCAGTTGATATTTTGTAGCAAAATGTAAAAGTGGAAGTGAAAGCCTCCCCACCATTTTTAGTCTCGAATCAGCCTCACGTGACTTACACATGGATGAAACTTCTAGGGGTTTTGCTCTGATTAAGGACAGCAGTTTGTTACATGTTCAAAAGGAATAACTTCCTGCTATCATACAATATAGGAACTGTAAGATGAAAATTGAAATAGTAAGTTTCATAGCAAAGAAAGTGTAAAGATAAATAATTTTAAAATAAATTACCAAGTGATCTTTAAGAAGATGCAGAATGGAGAGTTAAGGTAAAACTTCTGATTCCTCATGAAAGACAATTATCTATTTGGATGAAAAACATTTGGTTACTTTATCATCCCGGTATACAGCAATGTGAGAGAAGATTATCTGCCACTGTTCCCAAGGGATGTACTGAGAAGTCCCTTATGAATACAGATGGAAAATATTTTGTTTTCCTCCCTACAGTCTATCACAGAATTCAACCTGTATGAAAGGAGAAGCAGAAGAGCATAAAAAGAAAACTGAGACACACACACCCCCCTAATTAAGATAAAATTTTGCGATACATATACATAAAGGAGTGGGAGCACTTTAACAATCTGGACTAAATTTGAATTACAACCCTTGAAATTAATCAAACATAAAAGAACTCCGATAAGAAAAGGATTGTACAAATTCCTTGTGTACTTGTGCCACCTACTGGATATTGCTGACAGATGACAGAAATTGGAAATTACTAGCACATTCAGTTTGCTGGCAGAATTCCAGCAGAAATCAGTCTCTACATACTCCCTGATCAATTAAAAACTGATACATAATAATACAGCTGGGTGTTCGAGTCCCCTGCAACTGCTACATCCACAAGCACAGCTTTTCTTCTGCTTCAAGACTTGCAAGAAAACATACCAAGCTGCCTTGAACAATTTCTCTGTTCCACTTGGGCCAGATTCTTGCAAAGAGTTTTGCTGAAATTAGTAAACTGAAGAATCCAACTTGTGTTGGGTGTATGCAAAGAATCCTCCACACGTGCAGAGCAGAAGTAGTAAGATTTAAGATGCTTAGTGTCTCTTTTTGTGGATAAAATACATGAATGAAGTTCATTGCCGAGTCCCTTGTCTAGAGAAACACCTTCTGGTTAAAGTAGGGCA
>JAVJGG010000030.1:7603964-7624990 GCA_035590195.1 Aviceda cuculoides
CGCCCCCGCCCCCCGCCGCGGGTTAAAAACAGTAAATTAAAATCGAGATTTATCCGAGGGATTTAGAAGACTGTAGTCACAAACAGTAAAACATGTGTGCTCTCGGTTGCATGCACTGGGCTGTGCATGTTGCCATTCACTTCATCCAGCCCTGAAATCTACATCAGCAACTAGTAAAGAACTCTTAACTACTCAAAAAAAAAAACAAAACAAAACAAAACAAACCCAAACAAAAAAATCAAAGCAAAAACAAACAAACAAAACCCCAACCAACCAACCCACCCAACCAAAAATTCTTTCTTCATGGAATTGTTCTTTCTAGAAGATTAAGCTAACAATTGCAGTACCCAGGAGGGATCACAAGGAAGATGCAGCTGAGCAGAGAGCAGCACTGTAAACGACCGTCTGACCTGTCTCCAGATTCAAAGGAACATCGCAAAATGATGTCCAAGCTAACCGTGTTTGCCTGCCTTGGAAATCTTGAAGTAAATTCTATCCTCAAAAAATTTAGCAGAAGCCACTTGGCTTGTTAACACTAGAGGATCTGCTAACTGGCCTGGGCCTGCCCAAACAAAGCCCCTATGGACTCTGGAAGGAGATGAGATCACCCACATATGGAACTGACTGGGTTGCTAATGGGTTGCTCCTCCCTCTGGAAAAGGCAAACCCATTAATGGGATTGCTTTCACTGCAGGGCCTGGGTGCACAATGCAGGAGAATGAGCAAATCCAGCGTACCTTAAGCAGATTTAACCTTAGGGGAAAACAACCCTTGGGTGAGTTGTATTTTATAGGATCTACTATAGGAGGAACCACCTGAACCAGTGGAGGACGAGTCTCACAGGAAAAAATTTGCAAGTGCAGCAGCGACCCAGCCTGACAGCCTGAGCTGGCTTTGACACTCAACGACTCAATACATACGCTGCTTCTCTTGTCCTGAACACTGCAGTTAAGCAAGACTGAAAACACAGACACACCAAAATTCAGAAAAACATGGAAGTAAGAAAAACAAACAAACAAATAGGGAAGGACGCCAAGAACTCCATTTTTTTATTGCCTGTCACAATGAGAAAACAATTCATTATTCCAGACGACTTTGACATCCATGTCCAACGAGTAGGAAGAAGTGTCACACTGCACTTAAATGTAAAACTTTATGATCCTCTGCCAAAGTTCAGTCTTAAGATGCTATTATAATGTCATAGAAATAGAAGTATCTGACAGATTTTGATAATAAAGTACCTCAGTGTAAATTTATACTACCATTCTGGGAAGTTTTTTGAAGATCAGTGGGATCTGAACATCAACCTCCATTTGTTCCATCTATTCTTGCCCCAAAGTAGACTCTCCCCTTAAAACTGAATTCATACTCCTCCCTTACAATTGAAAAGAAAAATCAGACTTTATTTAAAACCTGGAAAACAGTAAGGTACTGTATGGTTTTCGGAAAGCAAATGAAATCTTTTTGAGGTTCTTCTTGTATATTTGAATGATATTTTCATAAAATTAGCTCCTTGTTAAACTCAAGTACATTGTGCAAATTTGTTACCAAAACATGGGGCCATATACTAGCTGTGCAGTGCTTTAAATAGTCATGATCCTAAACTAAACATTGCATTAATTATATTAAGCAACTCAAAAGTTGTGATGATACAGAAGGAATTGTTTAAAATAAAAATTTATGAATTTTCTATCACTGAACCCTAAAGTAAGAATAATCCATGGCTGCAGTTCCCCAAGGGTGGACAGCTGTAATATGTATACCACACAGTAACAGCCTGAGGCTTGCCGAATATGCCTTGAATTTCATGCCTTTGTACACTTCCCTGTTAGAGGTAGTGTACAATATTGGCTTTAGCATAGTCTTGGAATGTTTTTCTTTTCCTAAACTGGATTTGACACTGCAAATTAAGATTGAAAAATTGGACAGAGTAGAAGATGTTAGCTCATATCAGAATTTAAGAGCACCAAGCTTTTAATGTTCTATTTTGCAAGATCTTACCATTCACAGTGTAACCAAGTCTACATATGCATCCAATTGGTGGTACTGCTTTAAAGCCATATTGCTGTGCTGGTTCAGTTCTGCTCCCGACAATATTTATCAGCAATTCCTTACGCAACTTGATTAGGAGCATCCTGAAGGGTGGGATTTCCATAGTACTGAGACCCAGTTAACTTTCCGGTTACCGTGCATATATTCATGAAGGAAAAATAATTACATGCAAGAGAAGTACTTTACCTAGCAAGGGAATATAGTTTCAAGTTTTTGAAACTTAAGAAACTCCCATGCTGTCACTGCCCAAGGTCTTAATCAGCTCTGGATAGCTTGACATTCAGGCCCCCAATTGTATGTACACCTATATAGTTAATTTATTACACAGTCTCCATGCAATAATCATAGTCAGGTCATCTGAGCATGCAAGTATATCAGTATAGCTCTAGCTAGCCATCTAGAAAGTAGAAACAAAAAATTAATGCATAATAGAATTTTGCACAAATTAAATCTCCAATTACATACTCATTTTTCCCATGCAATCACATTCTTGACTGGATTTCCAAGTTCTTATCTTCTCTGCATGCATTTTTGCAAATATCTCTAAACATTACAAACAACATGCAGCAGCAGCAGCACTTTAAAGCTGATTTAATACAATCACATTTCACCAGGTTTTATTCAGTCTACTGGATTTGGAGCTGAGCTAAGCATTAAGAACCTGCATCTGAAGGTTTATGTAGTTAAGCTCAAAAAACCATAAACCATACCATCTATATCAATAAAAAATAATTCCATCTTGGGTTTGGGTGGGGTGGGCAGGGGTGTCTTTTTTTTTTTCTTTCTTTCTTTCCTGTAGTAACTCCTATATTAAGAACTACAAGCATAGTATGCCTGTTCCTACCTTGGATCTCTGACCTCAGCAGACCTTTAATTTTAAGCAGCGCTTAGGATGTGAGTATGGGGATAAGATACCTCTTGGAAAGAAAGTCTGGGTTTAGTGCTAGTCATTGGAGAGTCACCAGTTTGCATGTGGTATCCCAGGTCTTCGTCCCACTGGCTGGGTCAGTTTGTTTATACGAACATCTCATTTTTGCTTTGCTGATGTTGCAATGGCAGTAGCAAAATCAGACCGTTCACATGGATAGTAGCGTTTATGTTACATGACCACACTAACCAGCTCTGTTTATAGCAATGCCCCTAGGTAAGAAGCAGGTTACTCTCCTACAGCCCAGCTGTACCAATGCTCAATGCCAGTGTTGCAACTGGCAAAGAAAGCGCTGGGGCAGCTGGAGGTGCCCTGCACGGCTCCGTCTTCACTGCCGTTCCAACACTGCCTTCCACCCAAGCGACTTAGCAAAGACCTAAAACCTTGCTGATGGAATAGCATAAGTTGTCCTGGGGACCACATCTGTTTGTCTCAAATACACGAGATGCACAGCATCTAAATGCATCACAGGTTGTGAGCCTAACAACTCGTAAATATATTTTTCCCTCTTACAACATGCAGGTGGCATACATGAAAATTCAGAAACAAATCAGAAATTTTAATACCAACATACTAGAAAGTCTTGCCAGTTACCACATTCTCTTCTGAAGGAAAAGACTGAAGTCTGATCATGGCCTAAATTCATAACTTTATTTTCACAGGACATGCAAGATTTTGCAATGAAACTATTATTAAAACATGTTCTACCTTGAGTATTTATATTGTGCAGCATGGTTTCAGCAAGTTACAACACAGACAATCTACAGTGAAAAGATGATGACAGGCCATAAAAAGCAGCAGAAGATAGTCCGTACTCGTTGAGCACAACACAAAAACCACACAAATGTATTTTCAGACATTTGCCAATACCTTCCAGCAGACATAATTAGACCCTGTTTCCAAGTGCATTCTTAATATATTTATAAAATGGAGGATGTACTTATATGAGTAAACTTAGTTTTGTTGAACGAAATACTTATTGTCCTATGAGGCCAAAGCATTTACCATTTTGTTTCAGGAAAAAAATTAAAAAAGGTGGTCTAATAAACACTTATAAAAATATTAACCTAAACACTTTCTCCTGTAACAGTATTGCCTGATGTTTCCCTCAGCATTTCATCTTGTCCAAAAGCGCATTAGTGTGGGATATAACTGCACACTTCCTACACAAGAGACTTGCCAGAAAGGGTAAGCTATGCCAAATCACTTTACATTATAACAATGTTACCTTCAAGTGATACAAAACACTTCAGAAACTTCTGGGAATGATAACGAACTTGTTTGTCTGTTGTCTTTTTTACATGTTGTGAAGGACGGTATGTTTCTTTCTGGCTGTTGACAGTCTAGTGCACATTCAATTTTGTTTGAAAGGATGCACGTGCACATCGAGAACTGCTGGGCTTGTGTGTTGTGTTAGGAAGGACCCAGCGGATGGGTGAGAGATGGCCTTGAGAGCAAGTGAGGATGCTCAGCTGGGGAAGGCTTTCTGGGGTGCAAGACAAGACAGGCAGAAACAGCAACACAGCACAGAAGAACTGCAAATCACTTGGAGAGCAAGGCCATGGGGAAAAAACCCTGTTCTACAAGGGCAGAATGAGTGGGGAGATACTGATTCCAGTTCCTTTGATTGCCAGCTGTCACAAGTTGAATTTTAATTTCATTGAAAAGCTACACCTTGCTCTAGTGGTGTTTTATTAAACCTCACTTGGAAACCTTTCCGTATTTCCAGTGCATTTATTTTAAAGAAAAGGTGCAGGCAGATATACTCCAAGACTCTGACTGATGTGGACCTTGTCAAAAATATGTATGTAGAGTAGCAGTTAACATTTGATAAAAGTCAGGGCCACAGAAAAGTGAACTTTTCATTTGTATCCTACAACTGCACGGCACAATTCAACTCCACAGATACTGCTTCTAATGCAGGAGTTACAAAGTAAATTCACCTAATCTTTATCAGTATTTAAACAGATATCGAAAACTGACATAGTATTACTTATAAAAAGGAATATATAAACAGTAGTATTCATTGCTAATAAAAAAGAAAATATTTAGGGATATTTTGATAGGTAGGTTTGTTTTCAGTGTTTTAATACAATTGAAGTCCTAGGATGAAAGAAAATACATAATGTAGAAAGCTAATAATTTCCAAGTATGAAAATGTTTCACACACTAATTGTATAAGAGGGACAGCAGTAGTATAAGCTTCCACAGGAAGGAAATTCCAAACCAGGAATATTGTACAGCCTTCTTGTTCAGAGACCACGTTTTTAAGAAAGCAGAAGAGCGAAAGCTTTTTCTTCTCAGACTATCTTTACAGTTCTGCAGCACAGAACATATTTTCAAACTTTTCTCCTCAACTGCAGACATTAGAAGAATGCTCTTTTTTTCATGAAAGCTAAGATTCATCTGTTCCTTTATTTCAGAAGGCAGGGTTTTAAAAAAACAGCTAAATTTACAGTGTGTGGCAAACCTCACAATTAAAATCATCAGGTGTGATGACCTCTGCAACACCCAAGACCCAAAGAAGCTACTTTTAAGAACAAAAGTGTAAAACACCTCTCTTCGTGTCCTACTTTCAAATTTTCAGCAGACTACCAACAGGACTAAAGAGAAGAGTTTCAATTTGAAGAATAAACATGGGGGGAGGGGAAAAGAAAGCTGTTTCCTTCTTTGAGTCACCTTTTCAAAGTTCTTCTAAATCAAGTGTTTAGACTAGCTAAAACTGCATGTGAGACCTGGAAAGAGCTGGTTCAAGCTTAAAGTGAAAAGCCTTAGAAATTTATAATTACAAAAAATCTTTTCAAACATTAAGATGTTATGCAATGATTTGAGAATTCATTTTCACTCTTCTAACATTAGTAAAACTCGCAAAGTTTTTTATCTCATAAACAAGAGCCAACACTGGCCCTAAATATGAAAGCTTGGTTTTGTAAGGCCAACCCCAAATAATTAGTTTCAACAAACATATACTCTGTCAGCAAGTAGGACAGAAAAAAGTGCTTAATAACAACATAAGCTTTTAAAGACTAGGGAATATATGCACAACTTGCGAGTGAGTACCACAGGCATTATCGTCTCACAGTCCGTCCAGACTTTTTTAATGCTTTTCCTTTCACATAGATGCTTAGACTCAGACATTTTCAAAAGGGATCATTCAGAAACCTTTCAAAAGATTGAAATGTCATGCCTCCATTATAAAAATAACCCCTCGCAGACCCTCAGACTAAGGAACAAGTGACTCTCGCCACCAGCATCAAACATTTTGCGGGTGCTGATGACGTGCTGCAGTGCCTCACCACCACGCTGCTCCAAGAGACTCTCAATGTCAGGGCAGAGGGATGCGGGAAGAGCGGGCGTAAGATCGAGGAACAGGGGTAGGTGCTAGTGAGTTCTTGTGTAACCATTTTAAAGGTAGTATTGAGGCTTTTCTGCATTACTTTTGGACTACAAGTATTATTATTGCAAACAGACTAACAATAATTGGGGTTTGTATGTAGATTTGATTACAATTACAATTGCAATTAAGCTAGTAGTAAAAATTCTTGGCTATAAGTGTATCTGTGGTGTATTCCCTTTTGCACATAATATTTTGAATGCAAGGGTGAGGCAGCCACTGCACTTTCACTGTCCTGCACAAAAGGGCTGTGAGCTCTTAAGCAAGTCAAACACCAATTCCACTATGGCACTTCTAAGAATCAAAGCAGAACAATTCTGAAAGAATCTTTCAATTCTCTGATTTTGATGTTTCACCTTTTTAGACTTGTACCTACAGACTGTCAATAAACAACTTTCTTCAGGTTTTGTTAATATAATCCATAGCTCCTAACATCAGGCATTGAGACTAACAATAAATAAGCTTGATCTTCACATTGGCAGAATTTAACATTTCAATTACCTTTCCACTACTGCAAATCAAACACCATGAATGTGGAAGACTGCAATTGTCACTCCTCTCAGGGGCTTCCTGGCTGGTAGATCATTGCTGAGGTCAGTTAATATTGAGCTAGACAAATTATTAGCTTCAGTTCTAATGAGAATCCCACTGTTGAATACTGTGTTACTGTTTCTGGGTTCATAGCTCTAATAATGAACTTTATAGTAAGTTTTCCATATCATGGTTGACTAGCTGCCTTGTGAACTCAGTAATTTATTGATTTTCTACCAACTACGGTGCAGGAAACACTGTATTAAATGAATAGTATATTGTTCTGCCATTCATATTCTTCAGCTACAGTATACTTTCTTCTTATTTAGGTGGCAAATTACATCACAGACTGATTAAAATATGGAAACGAGAAAAATAGTAAAATATAAACCAGTACAAATTAGAGAACAAAATTTCAAGAATATATCCAAGACCGTAAGTGAAGCAACTAAGAAATATAATGCTAATTACATCATTCATCCAATAGTTAAGGGAGTTTATAAATGAACTACAGATGTGCCTTCTGAGGAGGGAGACAAATGGCTATAAAACTGAATGAGAAAGTACAGGAGACCAAAAAGGCTTGAGGAACACTGGGAGAAGATCACATTTACTTCAAAGCATCAAACCAAATACAGCCTAGGCAAGTGGTAACAGACAATCATTACTTGAGAGGATTAGCTGGGGGTTACATGAAAGAATGAGATACTCTAAGTTTTCAGTGTTTTCTGCCTGTATGACAATGCTAATCATCATATACCAGAAAGGCCAGGTATTAAGAACAGCCTGTGTTATGGCATATAAAGAGCTATTCTGTCTGGATTATATTGGTGGCACTATTTTGTCTTAAACTTAAGGAGCTCATGTCTTTCTTAATAGTGTTGCATTATCTGCCAGTTAGTGACTAATGTAAAACCCACAGAGGTCAATCTCAAATATTTCTTCAGAAATTCCCCAATTCCAGCTGATGTTGCATGAAGAGAGGGTAGGAATGATACATCACAACTTTCTAGATTTTCTGCTTTTCCTTTGTTTACTGACAATGCACTATAAAGTTGCTGAAGACCTAAGAGGTAGCTATTTTGTAAAACATTCATTTGAATTTATCAAAATCAAGAAGTAGGCAAGTGAAGTCAATTCTTTTCCCATGTAAAGTTAAAATTGCAGAAGTATCCAGAACATTTAGCAGCATTGCTGGTCTCCTCTAACATTAATCAATGTTCTGTTATTTCTGACAAATTCATGAGTGTTGACAAGATTGATGACACAGAGAAAGTTTAAGTTCATGCCTGCTTGTGAACAACAGAAGGGATCTGTCTCCTATTTGGTCACAGAAACTGCCAACTGCAACTATGTTTTCCTGATTTTTTTCCAGACAGGCAGACCTCCTACCCTACCTTGCAGTAAGTCAGACTTTCAGTTCATGTGTATTCATATGCAGAAGTTAAGCAGAAGAGATGTTGGTTTTGTACAAAGATGCTTGATATTACAACCGTTCAATATAAGAAGTTAGAAGCAATTTAAAATTGCTTGGTTCCATGAGAGCCTGAGTGTCTCCCTGAGCCTAAGCACAGGCTATTCCAGCTAGCTGGACTGAAAACTGGGTGAAACTCAGGCAAAGAAGGCTACAACTCACACTTTCGGGAACAAAAGAGAACAAATGCAATGTTGAGGCATGTGAGCAGGTAACTGGGCCCTGAAGTGAGGTTGAGCTAACTGAGGAGGGCAAGAGAAACTCCTGAATGTCACATGAGAATCTGCTGGACACAAGAGAGACCATAGTAAAAAATTAATTAAAAAAAATTACACATAGTGTCATGAGAAACAGCTGGGTTTCACAAACGGTTCAAGGGGGAGTTATGGCAGAAACAGACACACTTCATGCACAGCTGAACAGGAAACATTGGAAATCTTTTGGGGAGCAAAGTCTTGCTAAACCAACAGAACTTCGGTAAACACTTGAAGACTATGGTGAGTCTGAGATTACTTCAAGGTAGCACCAGAAATATTAAAATGGGGAATGGATGTAGAAACACTGGCCCCAAAGGGAAAAAAGAAACAAGGGATGGATTGTTTATATGCAAGGAGACAAGGATGAAAAAGGGAGGGATAGAGGTGGATCAGAAATAGTATGCACAGCAAAGAAGACAGAAAGGGGGTGTGTGTGGGGGGGGTGGTGGTGGGGGTGTGTGAAAGCAGCTGGTTGTATGCAAGCAGGTTCAAGAACGGTGCCTGAATATAGCAGTTCATCCTATCTTCTTATTAAACTCTATTCCAAACTCTCTTTCTTCATGAGTGTGTTGTCTACTCTGTGTGTGCACATGCATGTGAGACACTAGCAAATTTCAAGTTCTACTAGCCAGCAAGGAAATCAAGACTGGAAAGATTATAGGTCTGCAACTGGATATGAGTGTGAACACAGGTCGAAGCAGAGCTACCAGAGAGACCCCCCCGTGTGAGTTTGAGCCTGTTTAGCCAGCGAGTAAGAACAGGACCGGGCTACGTAAAGCTCATGCTAATGTGAGTGCTCTCCGTCGGTATGTGGTGCCTGAACAGTTAAAGGTGATGTCCTCCTGTGTATATTGATCTTCTTATGGCCAGCCATGCTCACCGCGTGTGTGTGCGAGGTTATATACGCTGGCATATTAGGAATAACAGGAACGGAAAAAGCAGCAGCACAGCATTTAGCAGGGATGGGATGACTCCCCTTGGCTCTAGCAGAGCAGGAAGGAGAACTCCCATCAGTCCCAAAGTTCCCTGGTCTTCTCTTAACATACATAAGCAGTAAGATGCAATGTTTCATTGATACCCCACTGTCACATATAATGGTAATGTAATTGCTGATCACACACACTTCCCACAGAACCCTGCCCACCTCTAGTCTGCAGGTACACAAACGGATGCAGGGAGCCCTGTGAATGCTCTTCACTTATGAGGAACAGCTGCCGAGAAGTGTGGTAAACTGAAAGGCTGAGTTACTGACCTGGCCAACACACCGCACTCCCAGGAACACCTGTACAAACACTCCAGCTTCAGGTACCTGCAAGAAAACCTTCTTATCCTGCCTGCCACAGCTCCAACTAGTGATACACATGGCAAAGGGAACCCGCATCACCTTTCACGGACCTGATTCTAGCATTTCAGCCATTAATCTAATGACTCGCACTAGTATCTACTATAATTTTGGCAGCTTTAAAACAAAATTTATCTATTGTTTCAAATAGCTCTTCTCAATTGTGGACCGTGTCCACAATTTCTATTAAAAGGAAGCCAATGTTTTAACAGTCCAGTGATGAATTGGTTTTTCCAGAGTGATATTAAGTTCTCAGGGTTCTTCTGTTTTCTGAGAACTTGAATTTCAAGTTAATTTGAATTGTTTCCCCACACTGCTTTTGATCATCACAGTTATGCCTTCAAGAACTATATACAGGCTTTTATATCTCTGCTCATTTCCTTAAGTAATATAGGAATAAAAGCATCAATAGGGAAATTAAGTTCTCCCCCCCCCCCCCAAGAACAGAGAAAGATGCAACATGTAATTTTTAATTAAAAATTTGGACTGCTTTCTAACTGCTATTTTTACACTGAACAAAAGAAAAGAATTAGTCCTGCATTTCATGTGTGGAAAATGCATTTGTTAAAGAATAATGGCAACAGGCATTAAAGAATAGTATTACTGAACAATATTTGTGCATGACCCATTTCTGGCTGTAATATGCATTTCTTTTTGTAGTCATGGCACAGGAGACTTTAACTAGTTATATATTGGGATAATAAAAAGAGATTTAGATCTACCTTAAAGAATATAAGTTGTAAATGAAGAGAGCTGTGGTAAAAGAACACAAGAATTAGCAAAAACATACCTAGTAATAGTTTTTTATATTTGCAAAGCATAAGAACTTATAGTATTCTTCACCAACATGCTCCATCCCTTGTATCCACATTCATCCAACTTGTATCAGAAAAGAACAAACAAAACTGCAGACACATCTGTAAACTTTTCACAGTGGTTTGAACCAACCTTATCCTTACACCACAAGCCTCACTGCCAAAATCCACCTAAATAATAACAATTAGAGTAATATTCTGTAACCTCAACCTCCCCCTTTACCTGTAGCAAACAGCACTATACCACGTAGAAAAGTGACAGGGTGTTCTACATCCCCATTACACAGATTAAGTAGCAAACCGAAAGCCCTTTACACAGTCTAAGTGAATTTACTTCTCCAGTTCCTAGTTATAATTTCCATTAATTTTTTTATTATTATTTTTTCAGTTTTGCATGAAGGAATCCTATTAATCTTACTCTTATCTTGTGCACCTAAAGAACCAAAATACTGGATGTACTAGCTTATTTATCTGTCATACAGAAGGTGAAATACAGACTCATTTCCAAAATGCAAAAGCTATTTGCTACCTGCTGCAAATGGAAATTCACCACGACCAAAATTACTGATAAAGCATTATAAATATGATATTATAAATAATCATGTTTTATTAAAAAAATAGTAACAGGGAATGATCCAGTTGACAAATCTCATCCCTAAAAGTCAAGATATAGGAAGTATTGATCAGTCTTTGATAGCAAAAGTTACAACAGATGGTGCCCCCATTTACAATGCTTTTATTACACTTTACTTACAAGAAAATATTTTTTTAATTAATTGTCAATTATTTTGATATAGTGTATGCCTATTTTATATCACAAGTCTACTTCTAAAATAATTGTCTAGAAAAGAATTCTAATTCATCATTTTGATCCTATGAATGCTACTGGGGGCGGGAACAACAAAACCATAGCTACAGGCAGAACATGAGCAAAAAGTCAAAAATGATGAAGCAATTTTAAGATGTCTCATGTTAGGCATCAAAATACATCCAGCATGGAAGGAACAGATACTCAGTATCATTTAATTTTAGTAGCCCAATACACATTTAAAAACAACTGCAAATTCCAGATGCATGTCAATATTCACACTGCAGATCAGTTTCCAAATGATAGTTAGAAGCTTTGTTTTTCTGATATTAATTGGTTATCATTCCGGTTAGACTTGATGATAGGTTAAGTGATAAAAAGGGATCATCTCCACACATGCAAAGGACCTCAGAGCTTGTTGCTCTGCCAGGAAGGGGAGCCCAAAAATACCCTGCCCAAGCTGCTCCCAGGCCCACCACATGGGCCACCAGCCCATCAAAGGCCCAACTCCACCGAACCCAGAGGGACACAGGGAAGCACAAATGCTGGTGGGAAGCCAAACCAAGGACTCCCAAGGAACAAACACCCAGTCTGGGCCCCTGCCAGGGCTGTCCCAGTAGAGCCTCGGCCCCATAGTTCAGGTGTGAAACTCATCACCTTGAGTCAACGGAGCAGCTCTGAAGATCACCTTTTGGATGGAGGTAGCGAATCACTGCCTAGGGGTGTGGGACACATTATGGGATGCAGGGAACAGAGTATTTTGGGATTCCTTGAGACTTATTCTGGGATGTTTAGGGGAAGAAGAAAAGGTAGGGAAAAGGAAAGATCAATGTGATTTGAGAAGGAACAAGCACAGGAAAGTAGAGGGATAGGGGGATGAAAGAGGCTGGTCATGTGCAAACGTGGCTAGTAAGTATGCTTGTCTGGCCATGTTCTGCCTCTGATCAGTGCAGGCTGTCCGCTCTTCTTACTAGACTCTGTTCCTAACTTTTTCCTGGGTGACAGTCTCTATCTGTATGCATGTAGCGGGGGAGGTGAGTGCAACAACTGGAGGGGGACCAGGGACGGAGACCCACATGTCCATGGTGCCAGAAACCAGAGCTAGCGCAGGTGTGTACATCAGTGTGTAAGCACTGCAAAGATCAAGTCGGACCAGCCAGAGAGCAGGTGAAGTGACCTGGGAGCCAGAGGCAGGGGAGTAGGTGTGTACGTGTGCATGTCTCTACGGGCAAGGCCATGGGAAAAGCTGGGTATTGGGGACTCCAGGGAAGTCCTGGAGAGCTGCTGGAGAAACCACGGAATATCTGGGGGTTTCTAGGGGTGAGACCCATTTGTGCATGTGTGCCCACATTTGTGTAAACTCGCATGTATTGGTGTGCACATACATTTATGTGCATGTTTCTTTCTCTTGGTTAAGGCACCTGGGAAGAGCAAGGATCCAGGACCAGCTACTGGCCTGCGTGTACAAGGCTGGCTGTTGTGGGACCCATGAGGTGTGCATGCGTGTGAGCACGCCAGTGCGTACAAAGGGGTCCATACATGCTGCTGGCACCTGGGCTGCGGGCCTCAGGGCTCACATGCCCAGGTGTGAGCAACTGGGAAGACTGGGATCCACAGGCAGCTACCAGGCTGAGCCCAGCTGCTGGAGGGAGACATACTGTACACATGCAAATGGATTCCCAGTAATGGGCCTCCATCCTGCTCAGCCAGAAAAGGGGACAGGATGGGGCTGGGTTTAGGTCCAACACCTGGGTTTCCATGCAAAATTCAAATTATGGAAACTTACAAATAACATGCAGACTACACATGGGGATGCAAGATATTTCACTTCATTGGTTTGCAATTCATTTACAACAAGTAAGTTTTGGATTCGCATTTGATTTGCAAGCCTTGGGGACTGCAGTCAAACAATGCTCTTTCCAGGCTTCAGCTGAGACAGACCTTAAACTGAAAGATGTTACCGTTGACCAATGGCAAGGGTCCCATCCTCTCTCCCTTCCCAATCCCAGCACAATTATTAAATGCATAAAACATACAAAATGCACGGGTATTCCAACTTTTATATATACAGTCCAGAGCATGGAACAGGAAGAGTCTGAAGTTTCAATCTTGCATTTCATTAAGCACATTCATTCATTCAGCATTGCTGACACTTGCACACTGAACAGATGAAAATTTAAAGATTAAAACCCACAAACCTCCCACTAAAAAACAAACAAACAAAAAACTCCCAAAACAAAAAACACCACCACCAAAAAACCACATGGAGCACTGCAGCTTGAGTTTAGCAGCATGTGGTTTTTTTCCCCAGAAACAGAGGACCATGAAATAGCCTAAGCTAACATCTTAATTCTAGCAGTAATGAAGTATTTTGTCTGCCTTGCAGAAGTGATTAGTAGTATGGATTTCAGCTAAAATGGGACCTCTACTTGCTAGTACTGAAGATTTACAAAACCTTTTTCCAGCTGAGCTTCTAGAAACCAGGAGAGTCTCAAACAATGAGCCAGACTGAACTCCGTAGTAAGATGACAATTTAAGCAACATAACTTTGTAAATGTAGTAGGAAAAGATAGAACCATATGAATTCACTGGGCTTACATCTTCAAAGAAGCTCATGAATTAAACACTGGAGTTAATTCACGAAGGTATTTAAGCGAACCTGCCTTGTGTGTTTGAAGACAGGATTAACTGAGCCCAGGGTTTCCCACCCCTCCCCACTAGCTGCCTTTCAGCAGGGTGTCACCTCTCTCCTCATGAGAGGGGACAAGAGGTACCAAGTTGGAGAAGAGGGCATCGGGACTGGGGGGGTAGGGGGGGCAGAGACTAGCTGGCTGCCTAGCTGTATTAATAACCCCAGCCCGTTTTCACAAAACGTCAGCAAGTACTGAGAGAGCAATAAGCTTCAGAACTCAAGCTTAATTAAAGCACATTTAACACAGATGTTGCTACTAGCAACACAGTAACACCGTCATTGTAACCTCTCCTGTCAAGGTTCCTACTGCCAGTCTTTCAAAATATAGCATATTATCTATTCCTTGAACATATAAATTATGCTTGAATATACAAATCACATGCAGATTTCATACTTACTATGCAATCAGGCAGCAGAAAGTAACTTCTCTGCAAACAGATTTCTTTTTCTATGCAATTCCCTCCCTCTGGACATTAATTTTATCGGAAGCGAACAGGTTCAAAGAAGTCTTTAATGAGTTCTATTAAGCAGTATTTAATATTACTGATTTTTTAGTGGATTGAGATTAACGTATTGTTACACTGTTTTTCATTCTCTCAGATGGTCTGATTGCTTTAATATATGTACATGGACACTTTTTCAGACTGCCTCCAGCACCTGTATTTCACATATTCTTCCTAGAGCTGCTGAGAGGAAGGATAGAGAGAAGCAGATGGTTTTTACCATGTAGGATATTCAAATGAGTAGCTGAAGAGGTCGGAAGCAGGGCAGGTCTAAATGCCTTACCCATTTATCTCCTAGAGCTACAACAGGTAAAACAACGCTTGTGTGTACCACATTGTCAGCAGTTATCCATCTTCTACAAACTTCTTTCCCGAAAGCAACCAATTCATATTTTTTGCAAATCAACCCCCGGAAATACTTTTGCTTTTGTATGAGTTTTCCTTAGAAAGGGTGGAGATCCGATGTACGCAGCTCAAGATCGTGCATACAATCTACATACACAATTAGCGACAGAGCTTCCAGACTTCTGCATGTGCAGCAGTAGGTTAACATTAAATGCATCTTTAAGTCATCTTTCAAAACTGTAGACTTGGAGTGGACATTTCAGTAAGCATGGTCCTCTGCCCATGAAGCTTGATTTACTACAGCCGTGTGCCTCACTTCCCCTCATCCGCCTTCCCACAGTATTCTTATTTTTCTCCTTCTCCTCTGTGCCATCCGAAGCCTTTCGTTTTCCTTCCTCCCACTCCTACCTTCCCTTTTTGGCTAGACAGCTTAAAATAGGAGTCGTATCGGCGTCGAAGCCGCAGCAGGTACTAACTGCCTGCCTGGCACACCCACGGGGGTATGGCCACCCAGCGGCCTTTTCTCTAGCACTGAAAGGCAGGCTGCACTCCGCTTACCTTCCCGCAGTGCCGACAGAGAGGTCGACTCCTTTCCTGCTAGTGAATTTTACAGGACTTGCAGGAACTGCTTCATTGCCTTCAGGCTTCTATTGCCTGACAAATACAGGAGGAACCAGCCAGTAGATTGAAAAGCTATCGCAGATGACTGACAGACATTGACACTGTGTCTGTATCAGGAAGCCAGTAAATCATTTAAAGTTATGCTGAAACAGAATTTCCTTATATATACACACACCAGAATTCCCTTAAACTGGATTTCCATTTGTCACAGAAATGGCAAGATTGGTTATTTCTTTGGGTTTTTGTCAACTTGTACTTTTAAATATCCACAGCCCACAAAGATCATTCACCTCTGAGAATTTTTCTTCCCCAGTGCATGCATCACTGATTATAGTCTAGCTCATGTACAATCAGAGTTCCATTACTTCGTACTGTAATTAAAGTTATGTGGATCAATTACTAAATTAATTCCAGGGTTACAATGTTATCATTAAAGTCAGAGAATGATTCAGGGAATTAACAAATACCGGGTAAGAACACTTCAGCCAAAACCGCCTTTAATGCTTTTCTCCCAACCTCAGTGCAATGAGTGCGTCCTTAGTTTTCTTGAAACTAGTTTAACAAATTTAGTGGTGTCAGAAATAGTGGTCCCACTCTGGCTTCAGGGTTTGGCTAAGCAACAACAAAAAATACATTAATTGTTTTCATACTGGTTTAGTCCATCTACTGTTTTCCAGCTGCTGTTCCCTTGCATTCACATCACAATAGAATTATAGGTCATTTCACTGGCTGGCAATGCATCTTCAAAATATACATTTAAATGTGCTGATTAATTATAAAACAAAAATATAGAAGTGCTACTCTGGTTCACTATACAAAGTTTATGTATTTTGCCATTTCCCATTCTCTTCTTTTGAAGTGTAACTTCTTACAGAGTGGACAGATTTACTAGTAGAAAACAACTCAGGGCAAGATGCAGTCACCTTAAGCAGTAAACTCAAGACATTCCAAAAATTAATCTAGTTAACATAATTTTAATTTGAAAAATAATTTAAGGGCAATATTAAAATGTAGACCAAAAAACGAGAGGAAAATAAACCTTCAGAAAGAATAGAATAAACTAATTACGTAAGAAATACACTCCATTTGATGCTAAACTATGCTAACATTTTTCTTTTCTCCTGCTTAGAAGCATGTCAAGTACTTCTCCAACTTTTTTTTACAGTACTACAGTTGACACAGGGATGACTCAACCACATTAAGGAGACTTTACATTTTAACATTGATTTACCCAACTTGCATCTGTTTTACTTATAACGATAAATGACTCTGTATTGTAAGAAAGTCTCCAAACTCCATCTCTCAAAAATATAATTTTATGTCTCTCCTTCAAACACAAACATTTTTCTATACACTATTAATTCTGCCTTTAAAGACAATTATAGTACTCTAATGATAAAATTATCTTTATGTAATGAAAGAATTTTTTTTCCAGCTTGGAGATACGTCCAGTGTAATCACCAATACTAACATTACTGTAGGAGTTTTCAAAAGGATATCGCCTAACATTTCTTGGCTCAAAGAAGTTGTATGTATTGCACAGGATTAAACAACATACATCATTTCCATTTTGTGATTGGGGAATGTGTGTGTATATGTGTATGTATATATTCAGCTTTTTAAATTAGTCTTGTTTCACCAATTTGTGATTATCTGGACTACTACTGATTTCTTAGACTGAAAGGTTGCATATGCAGGAGATTTCAGCAGCAATACACAACTTCAGAAAGTTAAAGCCATTTAGTCATTTTAATTTGTCGTAAGTTTCTTTTGTCAGAACCTATACGAGTTTCACAAAATCTTATCACTCATTTTTAACCCCTGGTTTATAGCAAAGTAGAGTCAATAATCAACTGTGGCAGGAGAAAGCAAAGAAAAAATAATGGACATAGTTACCACTTTAGCTTAGGCTGAGACAGACACCACAAACCAAAACACAGAAGTCAGGAAAGATCATGACACTGATCATTAATTCTTTGCTAGTTTCGTGTCTAATGCCACAAGGCAGAGACAAACAATATTCTCTGAAGAAAAGCCTGGTACTAACAAAGGCTGTTCATGGACTACACGACAGGCAGCATCACTTGAGACCATTTTTTCCTTTCAGCCTTCTCCCCTTAGACCTTGGTCTTGCTAACTACTCCAAAACAACAGATCAAAGCACCTATGGGTAACTGATGAAATGTGGGGCAATCCAAATATCCCAAAGCAGCAGCCTGTAGGTTTAGGCCTGACAGCAGCTGATAAAGCAGGTAAATACAATTTCAAAAGAAGTGAAAGGTTAAGAAGCTACAGCTTTGAAAGCATTACATTTCTACGTCCATGCAGTGTCTGCTAGCAGAAATTTCTCCTGCTGTATTGGCATAGGGTACTACAAGGAAAGGAAGTAAGAAACTAGCTGATTGCTCTCTCTGGTTTAGCGAGAGTATCACAATGGCTTAATTCACAGGTTTCTCCGTGCAGCGGTTCACTTTTTTGGATCAGAGACAAGAAATCCAACTAGCTGACATAGTTGCACCTGGGCCTTACCTACATGATAAGCTAAAGTCAGTAGGGCAGTACAAGCTGGCTTGTACCACCTCAGCTTTCCATCTTAGCTGACCCCAGAGGTCTTCAGTCTGAAAAAGCAGCATAGCCAAAAGGACAAGTGTTCCTACTGTAAGGCCGATGGGACAGTCCTTATTGCAACACATGTGACTTGAGAAGAGGCTTAGATACACAACTTAGATTAGACATGAACTTTTAGGCTGCCAACATCAGGTCAGAGGGGAATCCCAGGTAAATGGCAAGAGCAACACAAGATGTTTTCCCTTAGGCAGCCTGGAGTTTTGTTATCAACATCTCCCCACGGATCAGCAGCCAAACAACCATATTGGGTAAAGAGCAGCAAGGTGAGAAGGAGGAACCACACTTCAACTCAGGATACTTTTACAGCCATAGGCTGTTCACCCTTACCCCCACCCCAGGAACTTTAAAACAGCCTGGTAACTCAGCTGCAGAACTCAGTACAGTTTCCTAAACTTCTCAGATCAGACAGCCAACACCACAGTCTAGTACACAGAGATTTCATGCCCTGCAAGGCCACAGATGCATGAATTAATAAGCAGATGGGGAGATGGCCCAAATTATGCTTTTTAAACTCTTAATCCCAACAATACTCCAAACTACATAACACAGATTTCAATTGTCTTCTATTTTTAATAATTACTAACATCAAATAATGAGCAAAAAATACACAGAGAAGTCAAATCATCAATTCTCCTCTTTGAAACATTACACCTAAACCCCCTATGCCTTAACCTGTTTTACCCAAGCAGACACAGGACTGGTCGTCATGACATGAGAAAGAGACAGAGAGAAAGTGTACATGTACATGTGTGTTTACATATACAAATATGTATGACTATAGCTAGCACACTGTTCAAAAGAAATGTTGGACACTTGCTTTATGACTTTAACGTAGCACAAGACAATAATTTGACATGCCATAACCAAGTAAGAGTCAAGTTTTTGCCATCTGTTTGTGTGGATGTGTAGAACAGGCAGCCACCGCATTGTGCTGTTACGCTCAGAGATCAGCACTGCTACATTGCTCAGCCATACAAGCTCATCCTCCAAAAGATCAGATTTATGTGGCACTGAAAACATTGACAGAGCCTGCTGAACCGAGGTATATGACCATACTGCACTCTGGTCAAGAGTGAAGAGGGAAGACAGTCACACTGAGCTACTTGAGAAAGTGATGAGAGTCCTTATGAGGGAAAGCAAAGCTAGATTTAGCAGTCCTTTATTAGGTACTCAATCCTTTCACTTTGCTATGTACTTTTCCCACAGAGGATTTTTTCCCTTTTGCTCAGAGCTCTTCCTTAGCCTTCGGCAAATCATCCATCACAACTGGCCAAATATTTAATGCTATGGGTACCAGCATAGATGCACTGTCTATAGGTATGATATCGCCTGCCTCCTGAGCTTCCAAATTCAGCAAAAAAGTAGTTATTCTCTTCTAAAAGTTAGGTGTCTGCAATGCCAACTAGCACAATGGTACATCTGGTATTTTATATGCTACAAATGAGGAGGAGGTTTAATATATACATATTACATATATATATTCTCACATTTAAAAATATACATGTAAATAAAAGTGTGAGCACATGTAAGCATCCAGTTACGAAACCAGACAGGCAATAAATCCTTTTCACACCAGTTTTTCAGGCTCCAATTATTCATCAATATTACCAATGCATAAAAATGCCAATATCACTATTACAACAAATGAAGATGTGCGGATATTGTGGCAACCACAGTTCTGTGTTGTCAACAGTGGAAACACGCCTTTCTTACTCTTTTACCAGCAAGAAGCACGAGAACAGAGCGGGTTATACTCACCCAAGCTACACAACACCCCGTTCAAATGGCATAGTTCTGTACTATAGCAGCAGTATAACCAACCACTCTGAACTACTAGCTATATATTATGCATATATTTAATAACATTCATATGTTAAACGTATCAAGCTAGAGACCAGACTTTTTCATGAATCAAGGAAATGGTATGCTAAACCCTATATCAAGTCAGAGATTTCTGATGAAAGATGATCTTTTGGATCTTTTCTATTGAAGCATAGAAAATACGGAAAAGTGCTTATTGGAAAAACAAGCATAGTCAATGACTGATGAAGGTTGTCATCCATAGCAATATGCTCACAAATGTGATAGCCATATACTTTAATATAGCCTAGTTATATTAATATACCATAGATATATTAGGTATATATCTTAGGTATGTCACAACAGACTTTGGATGGGCCTTATATTTGATCTGTGAGCAGAAGTCATATAATACAACACCCCCCCCACCTCCCCAATTACAAGTCTGACTATGAATTGTAGGCCAGGTTCATAGGACAAATATCAGCATCAAGGAGCTTTTTTTTCCCCACTTACGAGGTACATATAGCAACTCTATCACAGTATCTTTCAGCAATCTGTAATCATCTATTAGATCCTTCTTGAGAACTATTAAAAAAAAAAAAGTTTACCTTCTGGTTTCCATACAGTAGAAAATGATTTACCAAAGCTACTTCCTACTGAAAATTTAAGGGAAATAAAGGAAACTGAGGTGATGCTTTTAAACTAGTGTTCATTGGCAGTTTTGAGCATAAATCCACGTATGTTCCTAGGAAGCCATTCACAGGAAAAAGCTAGTATTTTCAGTAAAAAAATATCTTAAAGGTCTGCTCTGCATAACATTTGGGGGAGAGGAA
>JAVJGG010000030.1:7646980-7658931 GCA_035590195.1 Aviceda cuculoides
CCTGGGAAGGCCCCAGGCTGGAGCAGGGAACAGCCTGAGGAGGCAGCAGCGGCAGAGGGCAGCCGGGACGGGCTGACAACAATCCCCCACACTCTCCCCCAGTGCCACCTGGGGAGGGGTAGAAGGCCCTCGAGTGAAGTTCAGCCCAAGAAAAGGCAGTGGAAGAAAAGTGTTGTTTTGAAGTTTGTTTTTGTTTCTTACTACTCAAATTCATTTTAATTGTCCATACATTAATTTTCTCCAAATCAAGTCTGTTTTGCCCATGATGGTAACTCATCAGGAATTCCCCTCTATCTCAACCCACGGGCTTTTCCACCTTACCATCTCCTCCTGAAGGGGGGATGAGAGAGCAGCTGGGCGGGCATCTGGCAGCCAGCCAATATCTACCCACAACAGGACATTTAGATGCAAGTCATTGTTACAATACAAAACCTGTTTGGTTTTTTTTTTTCCTCCCCTCCAGAACTGTAGGATAGAATAAAGGTATTGGGACTTATCATCATGCCTTGGGCACAGACAAGAATCCTACAATTCAACACTTCTGGCCTGTATACACGTAAAAGAAATCATCCCCCCACAAATTATTTGCCTTTGGTTGCAGTTAGTTTCCTTTTTCACAGTATTCAGGTACTGAATATTAACATGTTGTTAATATGTTTATCTGTATATACACAAATCAGATTAAATATGATTGAGACAAAAATGCAAGAACTTAAGTAAAACTATTAAAAGGCATTTCCTTCCAGCAAAAGGCTATGTATTATATAGGTGTGTTAACTTTTTAAACCCAAGTACCAGTGAAAAGATACTTGCCATAGAGTGATGTGAACACTTCAGTTGAAACCAAGCTGAAATACTAACGCTACCAAAACACATGCTCCATTTTTGTTTGGTTTGGGGTTGGGTTTTTTTTTTTTAAACAGTGCTTCAAGATTAATTTGCCAAAATTACTTTGCAAATAAAAATTTATTAAGTAGCTACTGTGGAAGTGCTTTTGAGCCAGTGCAAATTTATTATTTTTTTTTTTAAACTATGCACATGAATGAGGCTATATATGACTGTCCTGGGTTCAGCTGGGATAAAGTTACTTTCCACAAGAAGCTGGGAAGGGGCACAGCCATGACAGCTGACCAGAACTAGCCAAGGGAATATCCGATACCACATGACAGTCATGCTCAGTATAAAACTGGGGGAACTGGCCAGAGGGAGAAGGGCTCACAGCTCAGGAATGGGCTGAGCATCGGGTTCCAGGTGGTGAGCAGCTGCATTGTGCATCATTCACTTTATACATTCTTTTATTATTATTAATTCTTCTCTCCTTGTGTTGTCCTATTAAACTGTCCTTATCTCAACCCATGAAGTTTTACCTTTTTCTTCTGATTCTCCTCCCCATCCCACCCAGGCAGGGAGGAGGATTGAGCCAGCAGCTGCATGGTGCTTAGTTGCCAGCTGGCCTTAAAGCACAACAGTCCATTTTGGCACCCAGTGCAGGGCACAAAGGGTTGAAACAACAACAGATCTGACCAGTGTGTTAAATTTGTTATACATATCTCTTATATTAGTTAAATAGTCCCTAGTCACAATGTTCATTTATTTGTTCACATGGTGGCGGTGTATAAATTCTTATATACACTACGTATTCCCTGCAGTGCTGTTTCTCACCTGTTGGGGAAGGATCATCTCACTGTACTGGGCAACCCCGACTTATGGTATGATTACATCACTGGTCATGAGGTTAAGCTGGTATTTGCATGCAGCATTGTTGCCATGCCCATACCACCTCAGGCACCCTCTGTCAGAATTTATGAGTAATCACACCCAATTTACAGGGAAGACAGGGAGGACAGTTTCTCCTGCACTTTCACCTCCCCTTTCTCCTTCAGGCTAATTACAACAGCTTTTGAGAATTTTGAATACCCTTGGGGTGTTAAAGCCAGCATGCTCTTCCTGCAGTGTATCCTGAATGTGTTTCAGGTCACAAAAACTTTTGAGCAAGTTGCCCCATGGTGCTTAGTTGCTGGCTAGGCTTTAACCATGACAATGACTAAAGTTAAATACATCAGATCATGTACATTGCTGTTTTTGTATGAAATTGTTAAAATGTTGGCCTTGCACTTAATTACCCTCCATTTCATCTTTATTTGATTGTTTTCACATTACATTTAGTCTTTCAAATGGATGTGTACTCTAAATGCACATTTACCTATAAAGTGTAAAGACCAGGAAAAGAGAGGAAATTGCTCAAGACAGTTATTTTCAACAACTTCTCCAAAGTGTAGGCTCACTGTGTTTCTACACTGGATCATTAAGCCTTGCATTGTGAATTTGAGATGCTCACTAATAAGACTACTTTTCTAAAGTATCCCTTATGGACATGCATGATAGTCTTCAAATCACTAGTTTAAAACCAATAACTTAATATCAGACAAATTTTAATCTATAGGAAAAGAGGGTTAAGGATTGGGTGATACTCAGGAGAAGGTTGAGAAGGAATTGCAGTATGAAATGTTAAAAAAAATAAGAGTGCTGAAATCTGCAGAATGTCCTTACAGAAACACTTAAACTGCTGGTGAATAGTGGGGAAAATAATAATACAGTACCTATTTTTAAATAATGCTGCTAAAAAAGAACCTAGAATTTGCAGCCTGGTGAGATTTGTCCCATTACTGAGTAAACTGATAGAAAATCTAATTAAAGATAGGATAGCAGAACAGTTGGATAAATATAACTTGATAGACTCAAGCCAGCATGGCTCCAGTAAGGGGAGGAGGGGGATGGGGAAAGAAATCTCACTCCTTTAACCCAATAGAGGTACTCTTTGCAAACACACACAAACAGGAGAGGGGGGAGTAGATGAAGGTGGGCTTAATTAACTTCAGTTTTCAAAAATAATATAATTAGAGCTTTCCTAAAGGAGTATTAATTTTTTTAATTACACATAAGGATATTAATTATTTAGTTTTATGTCACCAGCTGTGTACTAGGTAGTTTTCTAAGGGGCAAATACCTTGATTTAGAAACTAATTAAGCAATCGGAAATAAACTTTAAAAGTTATTCCTCAAAACAACCACAGATATTTTTAAGTAGAAAAATCTCATGGGCTTATGCAGTTAATTATTTGGAAAAGGAAATAGCTAGCAAATGGATGACATATCCCAGTGATACCACACTGTTTCTGTTATAAAACAAGCAAGATGATGGCAGATAAAGTGTGACTTCACACTTCGTAACAGAGAAGATATTCCCACTGAACAGAGGATTGGAAACTCCCAGACTCATTCTGTAATTCTCCACAGGAGGATTTTTTTTTTTTCTTTTTTTTAAAAACATGAGATTGGGTTCACCATAGAGAACTTGATGAGGTTATTTGTTGGATATCAGGAATGCAAACAGAATGCTTGGGTACATTGAAAAGGTTAGTTCTACAGAGAGTCAACCTAGAAGAAATACGCAAACATAAACAAAAGAAAGCATCAGAACAACTGTCTGATACCTTCAAAATCATAAATGAAAGTCAAGATAACCATTATTATTATTAAATATATGGAAGCTACGGAAACTAGGCATCCAAAGAACTGAAAGCTTAGCAGTCTCCACCTTGATATTTCATCTATTCCACATAATGACTGGAATTTATCTCAATGCTCCTCCTTCCTATATTGACATCCAAGTCATTTTTTAACACAGTCAGAAATGCAGCATATTGGAGGACACAGCAGAATGGTTTACCATTGCTAGCTCTGGCAGTTTGCAAAACTTTAATCTAGCTCAGATATGTCTAAACTACATTATTATGACCATAAGACAGAGAACATGTCTGGAGGATAGAGAAAGCCATTTGTTGGTATTAAAAATGTTTCTTTCCCAGAAATAATAAACATTTTAACTTCACATATGGCTACATTTCAAACCTAAAGCTTGCACACAGTGAAGCAGGAACAAAGAGCATTCTTCCATAACTTCTGTAGGGATTGGCAAGTTTCTAGTATTTTAAGACTCACTCCTATCCTTCTTTGTCCCTCAATTTTTATTTTTAATTTATTTATAAGGAGGGTCTCTGAGGGGAGATAGAAGTTCAAGCCACCTGGAAAGCCAGAAAAGCACTAGCCACAGACAGATACATAGGGATAAGCAAGTACAGAGCAAGTAAATGGTGAAAGTCTAAGAAATAAGAGAAAGGAGCTGGCATATCTAGCTCCAAAGGAGGACTTGCTCTACAAGGCACATCAGAATCACAATGAAATGAAGACAAAAAAACCCCACGATAAACAAATTCCCAGGAAAGCTAAAATAGCCCATGCTGGAAATGAAGAAATCATGTATGTTAAAACAGGCTTGGAGCTGATTTAAGATTAAACAAGCTATCTGTATCAACAATTAGCACTGAGAACACGCATAAAAATTTAATACCCAAATAGAATAATTAGGGAATTGGGTCTTCATTACCAATTGCCTGAAGGTTGTCAGGGCGTTCCCAAATTTTCACAGATCTAGTTCTCCCTCCATGTTTGAGCCTCTGGGCAGAGCATATTGGCTTCTTGGATGCCTTCAGCAAGTACTGGAGGTTTTTAGGGGTTTTTTTGGTTTTTTTTAGTTCCCCTACCTGGTTACCTTATTCAGCGTTTGGGGGGTGGGGGCTTAAGCCTTGGACACTCTTCTCTTTCTCTCTCTCCCTCACACCACTTTTTACTTCCAGTTTGTCTTCTGCAATATTTGTTTCTTGGTTTTCTGTAATCTCAGAGGCAATTTTCATTTTCTTTACCTAGAAGGATCCATCCCATCTGACTGAGGAACCAGCAGGTATACCAAAGAGCACTATGTGCTCAAGAAAACAGACTTGGAAACACCCCTTTCTGACATTTTTTAACCTACAGTTTCTGGACCTTTTAAACTAGTGTTAGCATCTTCATCTTGTGTTTGACAGCTCTTGAATAACTTATTTTATTAATTTCTCTATCCATTCTGTGCAGTTGTACTTTGCTCTTCCACAGTGACTACTGCCAAGAAGATCCCACAGTTTAATTGTATTTTGGATGACAGATATTTCTTTCTTTGTTCTATACCTGCTGTTTTATTATTTTTTAGTATCCTTCATTCTTGGACAAGATATGGAAAATGAATATAAAGCAATTAATTCATGGTCATTCATCATTTTATAAGCCACTAGCACATTTCTGTCTTCCCCAAGTTAAAGGTTTAGTTACTTAATCTTTCCTCATACTGAAGTCACTGAAAAATCTCTGATTATCCTCCATGTTGCTATCAATAGCTAGGGGATTGAATGATGAACTTCAGTGGCAAACATCAACTTATTTCTTTTGCTTGCAGGAAGGAGAAAAGTAGGTTTAAACTCCAGTTAGACACAAGCTAACATTCTCAACCAAACACTTAAATTAGCCAACACAAGTTATCAGCACATTATTTTGCAGTACAGACATGCTCCAGGAAGCAAATTCTTCCGTTGTTCTGAAACTCTTTTAAGAGAGTTCCCTTTTAAAGGAGAACAGGGTTTTTTTAATCAGAGATAAGAATATTAATGTTCCCCCCAAAAAACCCTATTTTTTTAAACAATGTCACTGAGTGAACCCACTTTAACTATATGTGTAAAGCATGATCATTATAATCATAAACAGTATAATTCCAAACAATCTGCAGTTTACTGTATAGATTAGGTAACTTCCAGATGGAAACTCCTGTTAATAACAAGATTTATGAACAGACGAATGAAAGATGAACCGAGCTGACTTATACCACAACAAACCTCAGCTAAGCTGAAACCAGTAGTCAGCTCTTATATTTCCCACTGTTTCCTCAATTTAATATAAAGTCAATTTAAAAGGTTAGTGGGTTTTTTCTTTTTTTTTTTTCCTCTTCTTCTGTGTATGTGACCAGATTCTTCTTTTTCTTATAACACCACACTGACTTGTCTGGAAAATAACATGTATCATCTAGTAACGTCTGCTTTTTTTTTTTTTTAACTGAATTCAGTTCACTGGTTTATAATGATCCAAAACATCCACAGTATCAGACCATAATGTACTTCTAACCATCGGCAAACTATTTTTCTTTACTTAAAATTAAAATGGTTTTTGTTGTTGATTTTTTTTGTTTGTTTTTAATAGAATAGTCAGTTCTGCATTTTGAAAGGCCTATTACTCTATTCCATTTTTAAATGCAAGACTAAGCAACTGGGGAGGGGGTGTGTGCCTTCATGCCCTCAGAGTACAGAAACCCAAGAAACATTTACTGCAGAAGACAAACTGGGAGGAAAAAGATAGGGCTTGAGAAGCGTGTGTAAAAAGTTTACAAAACTCTGAATGAGGTAACCAGATAGGGGAACTACGAAGAACAGACCTAAAAACCTCCAGCACCTGCTGAAGGGATCCAAGAATGATGCCTCTATATTCCCCACAACATAAATAGTTGAATACAACTGTCTCTTTCCTGTCTCCTTCCAAATTATGAAATTGCTTCACTTTTTAAATCACTAGGTAATTCTGGAAAAATATAAGTCTGCATAAGGAGAGTAAAGTCTAATCCCCATCCCACAAAACAAGTCCATATCATGCAATAATCTGACAGAAGCTAAATGGACAAGGTCAGGGGAACCTTCCTTATCTTAGGCTGGGAATCCCAGTTTGATAGAGGTGAGGAGAATACCTGTCATTAACATGACAGTCATTGCTAGATTAATCCTGAAAGTTTCTACAAGGTTGGCAGCTTCACCCAAACTGTTGATTAGAAATGGAGAGAGGACTGCATTCTCACATCCCTCATTCCCCTAGTTAGCCTCTTCTGATCCTGAGCAGGGTAAATAAGCATGTTAAAAAAATTCAATATTACTTTATCACTTTCAATATGTTCTAGATCCTCTTTCAAATCGTTCATGGTAATAGAACAGAAGCTCTATAAATTTTCTTTGTTCAATGCAGTGCTTCGTGCTTCATATATGGGACCAGTTAAAGCCCACATTGAATGGAAGGAAGATTCAAGTGTTTTTAATGGGACTGCAGAATCTGTAGAAAGCACGTCTGCAGTACTCCCTGGAGTGGAATACATAATATTCAAGTCAGTCATTCAGCAGCAACCATAATGAAAGGCCTATCGCTATAGCAGCATCATATTCTGATTATGCAACATCACACAGTACAACAGTAGTTAAGGGTGCAGCTGATCTAACTACATGCTGGGACACTGAAAATGCATAAGCAGCAGCAGGATTTAATCTCTCTTATTTTGGAAGTGTTATAATTCTATCACAGCATGCTATGCATCAAAACCATCCCAAGGAATTAGATTACAGGTGAAAGAGAAAAAATAGCATGTTCCCCTATCCATTGCATTTCTCTGGAATATATTCAATAAAAAAAAGATTCAACCATTTGAAAGCCTTAAGAAGCACAGATGTAACAACACGTACTACCTTCTAAGGCTGTGGTGTTATAGAAAAGTTGAGGCAGACAAAAAAACCCTCTAAACAACTGAAATGTCTAGAAACATAAGCCAAACACTGTGTATTTTAGCTCGGACAAGCCTGTGAAAAATTATGTATTGTCTAAACTTACAGCTTCCTGTAATGTTAAAGTGCAGCAGATTAACGTTGGAGCATGTATTGGAACTGCACTACAAGGCACTCCCGAGAAGCTCTTAATGTCTCTCCTGAAAGAGCCAGGTCTTGAACATAAAAGTCAATCAGCAGGAAATGCCATAAAGCTTATGGATAATGAAGATGGATAGATGTTGTCTCAAATGTAGATTAGCCAGCTAGGTGGCCAGATTAATTAATAGTTAATGACTCACATACATGTCTCTGCTTCCCTCTGCATTTGCAAGACATTTGAAAGTGTGACTTGGTACCTATTTAAAGCTACATTTCTAGGTTCCACAAAACACAAGACAACCCTGTACTTATCCTCTGGAGTGTTTTCTTTTTCATACAAACAGGTTGTGTGTTTAAGATGAAAACTTCGGATATATAATGAAATTATGTCTCTTATCCTTCCTAATTATCCCTTTATGATAATCCTTTTACAGGTATTACTCAGCAGGGATGGAATATAGTAAAGATTTAACAAAACACCCATTTCTGTTTATGTAGGATTCTAAAGCTTGGTTCCTATCACATACTAATTTAGCTGTCTGTATCAAAGCCCAGCTGACTGTATAATTGGATCAGGCACTCTAAGGATAACATAAATAAAGTAACAAAACTAAATCCTAACACAAGAGCTTAAAAAATTTATTGGGCACAAGCAAAAAACTTACTGTACTGCTAATTATCCATAATTACCCTGAAAAGATGTTGCTTCTGAAAGACAGAAAAGGAGGGGGCAGAGGAGGGAGAAAAACGCCACAACAATCAGAAGAAACCTAGTTGTATTTGACAATATCTGCCTCGACAATTGTTTGGAAACAAAGAAAGCAAACCATTTTAGATCCTTTTTAGTAGTTAAAAAAAATTTTTTCCCCCCCCAAGGTGTTCATGTACTTGCCACTAACTTTCCTTTCTTTCCTTCCTGAAGTCCAGAATGAGAGCAAGGATGGTAATTACCATCTGACCTCCTAAAATATTTATGCAGATTTAGGGTCTTGGTCATTTCATATATAGTCACTTAAGTTTGATTTTATAAAGTATGTGTGAGAGATTACATCTTTTAGATTTTGCACATCCTAAGAATTCTTATCTACAGCTCGTCTTCACCTGGGAAAAAAAAAAAATCAGTTAAGTCAAAGACTCTCTCATGTGAGCAGAGCTTAATACCCTGCAGGACTAAGGTGTCATTAACTAAATTTAACACACCTGTGAGAGGGCCAGTTCTCTTCCAATAACATTCCAGATTGACATAATTTGGTTACATGACTAGCAACAGAAACTAGACTGTGTTTTGTTCGTAACTGTATGACATGAAACAAAATTTAATAATAAAAACAAATAATTAGTTAACAAGAGTTGCACATGATACCACCACAAACCATTTTAGTTTCTTTAATTGCCATCCAAGTTTTTAAGAAGTTTTGACTTAAAAACATTAGTCTTTTGACCCAAGATGAAATTTTTACAGTTTCACAAGGGACAGCATGCAGATGAAAAAAGCTCCAAGATGTGCCAATGTTAGTATAATTTGGATATGCATTTATAAGTTCACTGATATGGGAAAATAAAAGAAGCAATAAAATATAAGAACAGAGTAACTCGGCTGCATTTTTGTTTAACAATTGAAAGTAAAGACAAAAATTGAGAACATAGCATATCTACATTATATCCAACATTATAGTTTTAAATTTTTTTAAACACAAAGAAGAAAAGCAGGGGAAAAAATATTTCAAAATATTACTGTTTTGATATGTTCTTGCAGGTACTGAAGGCACACAAATGTGAAATAACTTAAAAGAATCCCTAATGCATTTCTCACTCAGCATGCCAAAGTCTTAGAACACCAGTTTTACTTTGTGAACCACCTTTTTGGAATCAGTGAAGTCTAAAACTACACATACAACAGAAGCCTGAATTTTCAGAAGGGAATAAAATTATTTCCAGAATATCCACTAGGCTAACATAACAACATTTCCCAGAATTAATCCAAAAAAAGCCCAAGAAAGTGAGCAAATACTTGATGCACATAAAAAGCTATTCTTAGGGATACAGACAGCCATACAGGTACATGCTTGATTTTCAAAGAAGCATCCTATTAATGTTGTCAAACCACTAACATTATACAGATTTTCTTTTTTAAGGAAAGCTTTAGTAATGAAGCTACTTAGCCATATATTTACTTTTGAAATCAATAGGATTTAATAACACACTTAAATATTTGGTTGAATTATCATTCCTTCATAACAAGAATTCCATACAGGCTCTTTAGAAACAGAGAAGTCGGAGCGCTTGCATTAAACCTTAGCAGTTTGATCAGTATTTTGTTTAAAGAAAAGGTTGTAGGTTTTGGGGGCTTTTTAGCACTTTTTTTTCCAAAAAAATAGTGAAACATCTAACAACTGCTTACACACTTAACAGTAGTAGCCTTTAGGACTGATGCTATATGTGGTGT
Organism: Aviceda cuculoides; assembly: GCA_035590195.1. Lineage (NCBI taxonomy): Eukaryota > Metazoa > Chordata > Aves > Accipitriformes > Accipitridae > Aviceda > Aviceda cuculoides. The sequence continues at coordinate 7,657,028 of JAVJGG010000030.1, forward strand.
ACAGTCTCCATAACAGGAATACAGCTAAACATACCTAAAGTCTATAGAACTACATTCAATCCTGCTAATATTAAAAAAAAAAAAAGCCACTGAAATAATATACCCTTGAAAATTATTACAATTTCCTGAGGCCCACAGCTGTAACTTTTTCTTCATTTACATCTATAAGAATTAAATAAAAGCAGATAAGAGAAGCTGTTGCTAGTAGAAAAACATCTCAATGGAACGAACACTAGGAACACAACTAACAACCACCTCACATGAACTAAACACAGTTGTTGTTTTTTTAATCCTCTTTGCTCATAGCCTTCAACCAGAAACTTAAAAGAATCAAATCCTCAAAGGCATCCTTCCTAAGGTCTCCTTTAAGCCTGCCAAACAAAACCAGCTACACTCAGGCTGCTCACTCGTGCCATTTTGGCTGCTCGAAGGTAGTTCTCCATTAAGAAACTCCCACACCACAACCTCAACCACACAGAAGCCAAGTGACCACAACCTCTCCTAGCAGCCCAACTGCACCTACTACAGAGGACAAAGGACTTTAAAAACTATTACATAGAGTTTGCCTCCACCACCCCAACTCACCATAGAAGCAGTACAGCAACAAACAGAAAATCCCAGGAGTGTCCAAGAATGCCTCCACCAACTAAACCCCACCTGCCTGGCACTCCCTAATGTAGCCTCAAGTCTCATATTGCTCCCAGCTGTTTCCCCCTCTGCAAGTTAGAAGAGCAGACAAGAAGTAATTGCTTTTCTCTGATGTAGCACATCAGGTGTTCTGCTTTAATTCATTAGTCTCCACGGTGAAAGCTTTCTGCTGTGCTTACTCCACCTGATTTTCACTAAAATGAAGGTATTCAAGGAGTTACACTTTAAATTGTTGCTGGGAGAGTAACTGTTTGCCCTTGTTCTCTGTGATGTTGTCTGTTTATAAGAATTCTAGTTAAGATGAAAAAACAGTGACAAATTATTTGGAAAGTGAAAGTAAGCTTTTTGGGGGAGAGAGGGTGAAGGGACATGAGGAACAAAAACTCAGTCAAAAGGGAAAAATTAATTACCTTGATTAGACTAGAGAATATGCTAAGGAAAAACTGCCTTTGGATGAAGTCCAAATCAAATTTCTTTTGGCTAAATAAAGGAAAGCAGTATTTGTAGTAAGATGGAAGTATGTAGTTTAGATAAGATGGTGTGAAAATATAAATTAGATAGGTCAACATTTGTTAGAAATAGTGGCTTTCAATCCCCCCCAAGAAAAAAATCAGAGAAAGCTTAAATAAACAGTACCCAATGTTACTATGATGTGTGTATGAATGAAGTTAAAATACCTAATAAAATACAATATTCTGTGCTTTCTACGGATTACAGCTACACTACATGTATAATGAATACATAGAGTTAAATGGGATAACAGGTAGGAAAGAAAGGCTGTCACTCGATCACTTTGCATCTTGTTCATTTTTCACCACGTGTGGTGCTTGAGTTGTGGATACAATACCTACTACTGTGAAAATGGACTTTGATCCTTCTAATAAGGACAGTAACCTTATTACAACCATAGTATAAATATACATGTGTAGAAAGAGAGTATTATATTTTAAATAGTCATATATTACAGTGAAGACCTATCAAGACTGTTTTACCCAAATGTACTCCATTATAATATCTCTAACTTTAGTTGTGGCCATTTAAGGGAATAAATCAAGAAACAAAAAGTTTGCTTGTGTGCTGTTTTCGGCTGGGATAGAGTTAATTTTCTTCATAGTAGCTGGTATGGGGCTGTGGTTTGGATTTATGACCAAAACAGTGTTGATAACACAGGGATGTTTCGGTTACTGCTGAGCAGGGCTGACCCAGAGCCAAGGGCTGTTCTGCTTCTCCCCCCACCCCACCAGCGAGGAGGCTGG
>JAVJGG010000030.1:7659031-7691044 GCA_035590195.1 Aviceda cuculoides
GCCCTGAAGGGGTCAGGCGGTTGGACTGGGTGATCGTTGTAGGTCCCTTCCAACTGAAATAGTCTGCTCTATTCTATTCTATTCTATTCTATTCTATTCTATTCTATATGATTAACCATTAGCAAGTCTGTTGTTAATGAAAGAACTTAGTAAATTTCATTTTTAAGTTTTAAAATTAGCTGGTGGCGTTAGTCTTCTAGATATTCCCATCACAGTGATCTCTGATTCCCTAGTTGATAAAGATCTAAATATATTCATGTCTAACATGAGTAAACAAAATAAGTGGTTGTTCCTATAAGAACAAATTGTGAACTTTTTATGCATAATACTAGCCTGACTGATCATAATAGGAGCTTCTCTTGAGTGTGATTAAGAGGTTTCAGTATAGACTATAATATTTATACAAAGTTATAACGTTCTAAAAATCATTACTAGTTAAGCAGAAATAAGATCACATATAGATGAGAAAGTATAGGTGAACAAAAATAATTTCAAGCAACATTTCAAAGAACATAGAAAACCTATGAAACAACACAATAGAAATATTTTTTTCTGAGATTATGGAATATTCCATTCTTATGAAATAATGTACTAAAAAGATTTAAACCACAACAATTATAAAAGATTTTTAATTAATGGCAGTGAGAGGGTGAAGAATGACGATAAGAAGGTACAAGCAGAAGAAGTTCTTACCAGTTTGTCATATGTTTCAGAAACAAAGGCGGCAACTCTGTAATTGGATCTTGACCGGATGGGAAAGCACTAGAATTATCTCAGTGATGTTGTTGCAGACAACTGAAGTCCTTAAGGACAATATAAGTGTGTCACAAACAAATAAAGTCTTCTGCCTTTCAGTTCTTTACTAGACACTGTCCTACAGTGTTAAATATGTGTAAATATATTTTAAAAATTTACCTACTAAAAAAAAATCTTTAACAAAACCAGTTGAATATATTGTAATCTGGTTTACGTCTTCCTCTTCCACTGCCTCTGTAACAAATTACTTTCAGCTGCACGCTGCCAACTACTGAATAGCTTTTATGGCACAGCATTGGAAAGGTGGTATGAAAACTGAAGAATGTCAGGGTATGAGCTGACGGCTTCTCTTGACTCACCTGAAAAGCAACCTCAGAGGAGCATGTGCCTTAAAGAAAGACCATCTCTTCCTCAGGGATTGCCCTACTGTGTTGGGGGTTTTTGCGCTTTTTTGGTTTTTCTGTCTCTTGGTGATGGCACATGAATGTTTCCCCATCATGCATCAGCTTTTACTTCAGTCCAGCACAGGAAGGAGTAAGGCTATCAGTTCCACCTCTACTCATCCTCCTTGGGAGTGGTCGTTTCCCAAAAAGTACTGAGAAGGGGTAATTTCACAGCCTAGGAAAACTAATAAGCCACAATTTGTCTGACGTCTCTGATTTATTCTCAATATTGATAGAGGCTCAGGTCCCTGACTCATATCTACGTACACTCAAATTAACAACATTGGAGCTAATACCTCATGTTAGCCCTGAATTGCTTCCTAGGTAATTGGTGAATTCAGTAATGGAGAGAGGTTAAACTAGCATAGCACTTTGGAAAGAATATTAGTACTGGGTAAACATTACAGTGAAACCTGTCACAGAGTGATACATATTTGTATGGCACTCCTTTCCACGTGAAACAGAAAAGCAGATTACATTAAACTGTCAGGAAGAAAAGATTCAAGGTGACATAATGTAAGTGGACAAAGTGCATACTGTTTCTGGTTGATTTAAAGCTAGAGACAGATTTTGTAAATGTAGAGAAAGCAAGTTTCTGATAGAAAATGCATTTTGACTGCTGCATTAGGTGGCAACACTCCTTTGAAATTAAAGTATCACTATGCTTATCTAGTAGCATAGTCTCAATACACATTTACTAGTGCGAGTTTCTAGGCTAAGGGACACTGGGTTCGATTTCTGTTCACTTAAATAAGCAATACACTTACAAAAAAAGTTCAGTTATTTTGCTGCAAAATTTGAAAGCTTTCATTTCCAGTAATAGAACTGAGCTGACCAGAAGTATGAAGCAACAAGGAATAGCTCAATTGTATTAATCATTTGAAAAGTTTTGGGTTAGATACAAGAGAATGGAGGGGTAGCAGGTTATACATATGTACTTTAGTATCTCTTCTTTAGCTTGTCATTTCTAGAAAAAACTTCCTGCAAATTATGCATCCTCCAGAATATTGTTTCAAGCGTGCCTTTTACCACTGTTGGACAGATGGTAGTTGGCTGATGGCAGTGGGGAAAAAACGTCATGAGAATTTCTAATATAGAAGTATTTTTCTCAATGAACAAAAACTTCTGGTTTTATAGCCAGATGTGCTCTCTCCAACCAGGAGGAGAGACAAGACAGAGAGAAAAACAAGATGATAGCAAAGCAGCAATAATAATGACCTGTGATGTGTAGCAAGTGACGGCCTCTGTTGTTTGGGGTTTTTTTTCTTTGATATGCTCTTCTCCTTGAGAGGCAGTCATGTATTCTGCTGGAGAAATATATGAGATGTGCATCGAAGTGGAAGATAATACAGTGAATTGACTTGTGAAGTAGTGATGCGGATATGAATGAGGTGTGAGCACCTGAATCTCCCCTTGTGTAAAAGAAACCAAAATAGAAAGCAAAGGAAAAAGAAGTTTTGGATGTGGTTATTAAGAAGCTTTCTTTCAATGCTGAGACAATGGAGCAAGGCTCTCTTGCACAATTCAGATACCAGTTTCTTAAACTGGCATTAGCTTTTCCCATTATTTGATCACATAATGGATTTTTTTAATCAAAACTGTGTAACACAGCCTCAAATAATTTCTTTTAAAAATAACAAATAATCCTAACTTACTTCAAAATAATATTAAGACTTCAAAATCAAGAAATATTAAGAGCTGAACTATTCAAATTATTATTTTCCACTTTGCATGCACTATGACATTATCACATGAAGCTGTTTTCCACAAAGTCCCTGTCTCATCCAATGACTGGGGTACTTACTCCATACATCTTTTTCTTACTATTTTTTCAAAGTTTCACGAGATAATGAAACACTGATTGATATCAACATCTCTGTAATGTGACATGGACATAGAATTTCACCTTACAACTGTGAAAATAAGGACAAGATTGTCAGAAGTATCTAGCAAGTATCATCAACTGTATGGTTTTTCAGAACACTTTTCATAGTAACCTCAAAGGTTTAAAACACAGCTCTGGTTAACTTCAGGTTTTTGTCAGGTTAACTGTCAGGGCTTCTGCATATCAGTCAATTTAAGTATTCAGAAATTAATGATACCCAGTTGGTTTAAAGCCCCATTCAACTGAGTTTTTCAGAATCCTACAAGAAATCAGTGACTGAGACAGAGAGAAAATACAATTTTTTATGATGGCCTTATCAATTCTTCTTTCACCGTCTCAGGCAAATGTACTGAAAAGCCACAATAAATTCCTTAACCTGTCCCATCAATCCGACTAATCTCTCAAGAAGGCTGTAACATGAATTGCAAAATAAAAAATATTCCAATAATAAGGAATATTTAAACTTAATCTGAAGTAAATGCACAAAACAAACACAGAAGCAACTGAACAACTGCATTTCCGTAATATTTTCCAAGAAATTAAAAAATTACGGTGACTAAATTTTCCATAGTTTGTATTCACAGAATGGTTCAGGCTGGAAGGGATGTCAGAGCAGGGTCAGATATGGGGTCAGATCAGGTTGCTCAGGGATTTATCCAGTCGAGTCTTGAAAATCTCCAAGGACAGAGACTGAACAACGTCTCCGGAAAAGGTGCTCCGTGCCGGAGCGTCCTCAGGGTGACTTCCCCGCTTCCTATAGCCAGTCTGATCCTCTCCTATTTCACCTCACGCCTGGCGACTCTTGCCCTCCCACCAAGCACTGCTGTGCAGAGCCCAGCTCCATCTTCCCAGTAATCCCCGCCGGTGTCGGGGGGGTGCTGGTGCCAGGTCACCCCGAAGCCATCCCTCCGGGCTGAACCAGCCCGATCCCCCAGCCTCTCCTCACGGGACAGGCGCTCCAGGCCCCGGCCGGCACGGGGCCCGCTCTGCCCAACTCCCTCCCGTCCGTCGGGGCTGGCCCTGCGCTGGGAGCCTGGAGGGGCGCTCCGTATCCAGATGTGCTCTCGTGAGCACCCAGGAACATCCACAAACCTGGCATTTTATCAAAAAAACAAGCAGGTTGGTGAGGCATTAAACTTGGTAAAGATTACCCTTGGTAAACACTGGTTTAATATAGTTTTTTCTAAACTTTGAGCGAGTAAAATAAGTGGGCCTGCTCTTTGCACAACAAAATAGTCAGATTGATCTATTTATTCCATGTACCTCATTAATGTCCCAAGTAAGAAAAACATGTCAAATTTATAGATTTTGTGGGATGTAAGCAGACCTATTAATGCTCCATTAAACAAGTATATATTTTCAAGTGAGTTTAATGCCCGATATCCTGAGTTTAGCTGGTGTTATCCTGGACAAGGGACAAGGACAGTTAATGTAAGTGGCACGTATGATTACCAAAATTCAACAGCTGTTTTACAAAGAAATTAATGTTTAAAAGTGTACTGCGCCGAGTTTAGATTTATTGATAAATACCCACTTCACATTATAATGGCAGACTTACATTAACTGAAGTAAAAAAAAAGTTTCTGTAAAATTCTATTCAAGATTCTGATCTCAATTAAACAAAGTTAAATCTACCAGTGGGATGGGATGTACACAAGTATAGCTAATAGATCAGTTTGCTAATCCAAGTAATTTCAGGGTGATTGACTTCTAGAATTCTACAACTAAAATCTCCTCTCAAGACAACTTCATGTCATTCAGAGTGATCATAATTTGAAAGGTGCAAGAAGCAAGGACTTTTAAGCTTTACTGACCATTATTTACAAATTCAGGATTTAGAAATTCATACTAAAAATTAAGAAATTAGGAATAAGAAGTGAGTTCAGTAGTCAAATGCAGAAATGCCGTATATGGAGAATTTAGGAGACTATATGTCTTCAGGGTCCAAAATGTATAAACATTTGACGAGAAAGAGACTGATTATGGACAAAGCAATATATGAAGAGAAAGGGCACTTTGGATGACTTACAATAAGAGCAAGATGCACTGCCTTGTACATTTACACAGACGTTGCACACAAGGAATGAATAACTTGTTCTTAATGTCCACTGGGGATAGAACATGAAGTAAGAGGCTTAAATTGAAGCCTTAAGTTTGATTAGACATTAGTAAAACCTTTAACTGAAAAGACAGTTAAGCACTAAATTAGATTGAGGCTGTGAGATTTCCATCATTGGAGGTATTTACCAGGATTTGAAATAACCCTGTCAGGAGCAGTTGGGGCAAGAAGATGAAAAACATGGTCCCTTTTAGGATTATTCTTTCGTATTTGCCATATAACGTAAGATTATTTTTTGCTTTGACGCATTTTAGGAAAGTAATTACTTTACATGTTGCGTGCTGTGAAACCTCTGTTATTCTACTAGAAGAGAAACCCCAGTCAATATCCTGAGACTCATTTTTCTACATGCTGTAGAAACAAAAACCAGCCATTTCTCAAAAATTTCCTCAAATAAAAAGGGAAAATAAGCGGGCTATATAATGGTATTTGAGTAGAGCGTTAAGAAGGAGACAGCGAATACAAAAATGTTAGTGTTAGAAGCTTAAGGTTAGCTGTATTAGCCAACTTTGATGACTTCAAAGGTTTTTATTAACAAGTGGGAAAGGTATTCAGGAATTCATGTGCAAGCTGTCTGCCTCACTATTATTAGCAAGTTAATTTGCAGTCTTGTAAGCAATTTCATGACAGAAGCCAAAGACTAAATAGGCTTGGGGAATTGCCCCTCAAGGTTGTTCATATCGGGGGGAGAGGGAAGGCTGGGAAAACCCATGTTCACTGCTGCCTGTGCCATACTTCACTCAATTTAAATAAAGGATTTACAGGGTTGTCATTGTGCAACCCTTTACGAAGAAAAAGGTTACATTACTGATGATTCTGAACTATCTTCCGCTATCGGGCTGCTTTTTAAAGCTATCTTTAATAAGAAAAATATGGGGAAATGTTATGGACAATTAGGAAGTAAGGAAGACTATGTCATTGCAGCTGATGGCAAAAGATATTGAAGGGCATTGCAATATATTGAGTCTGGATGTTAATCTGCTAGACTACTGCATTTTTCAGAGGTTGGATTTATTTTATGTAACACCACCATTAATAATCCAAGAGAAGGCACAAACAGAACATTTGTTATAGGAGGTGTTCCCATCACTGGAGTGAACAGATACGTTATGAAAAAGAATCTAGAGAGTAGAGGCATCAAGAGAGAAAATACAGTAAGATTCACTGAGAAAATCTATAGTCCTAGAAATGTGTGTGGGGAAAGCATTCCCTTCTCTCTGCAGTGAAAGGCATCACACTTTTTGAACAGATGGGACAACCCTCACAAGTGCCATTCAGTGTGATACTTATGTCAACAGTCACTGAAGTTAGTCTTAGGATCAACCCCAAAGGATACTGGCTTTCATTCCCTCTACTGAACTGCCAGCCAAGAGACAGTTCTCAACAGCCAGAACTTATGATCTTCTAAGGTTTCTAAAGCTATGACTTTTTAACTCAATTAAAACTTTTTCTTGTTTTAAAGTCCAAAGCATCAGAACAAACTCCTCCCAAACTTCATTGTTTTTCTCCAGTCACACTGGTAATGTCAGTCATCAACACTTCATTACCTGGCATGAGGGCCTGCAGCTTACGGCTGCTCCAAAAAAACATGCTCAGAACAAAGATGTAAGACAGAGATACAACCTCTCATTATATCCGACACTCATCTGTGCACTTAACTGTAATCACGCTCCTACAGTCACAATCTTTTGAAAAAGGAAAATGGTTCTAACATCAGAATCAAGACTACCATCCATTGCCAAGACATACTATCATGAATTATGCATTGTGTATCTCATTTGCTTCAGAAAGACATCGTGTAAATCAAAGCTTTTCTGTGTACCCAGTACACAGACATGAAGCACTAACCAAGTATTATGCTACCAGATGGTTTAGGTTTGTTCTTTAAAAAATTACTCCACATATAAGTACAGCACAGAAATCTGAAAAGAATAATTCTACAGAAAACCTCAAATTCGCGTGCTCTCTCTCTCCTTATCTTTTGATTGCATTTATCTCAGGTTTTGAAAGGCCTTGCTTTAAAGGATCTAGAACTTCATTCTTTAGAAGTGTTTAAATACAACTGGTTTTGCAGAACTGAATTTGAGAGCCTAGAAAGCAGATTTATCAGTAGAAAGAAAAATGGCAGAATTTTAGGAAAGAACTCTCAAAATGCTGCAAATTACCATATTCACTTTCAATAATAAGGGAAGGACATTAAAACAAACATGTTTAATATCAACCCAACAGGACTGAACCCCTGAACAGCAACAACGCAGCATAGCCCCTGCAGCCTGTATCTCAAAGTACTACTCAGCGAGCATGACGAGAATGAACTGAGGATGACTGTCAGAAACAAGATTTACCTTTCTGTTTGATATATGTATGGGTTTCTTCTGCTTACCTCCTAATAACACCTACAGACAGAGGATGTTACAAGCCTGTTGTGTGAAGTTTTTACAGAGAAACTGTAGAAACGCCTGGGAAGTAAAGATTAGGTCACAACAAAGGCATTTTCTTAGAAACGAAATGTGTCCTGTGAAGATCTGCCTAGCCACAGAACTGGAATGACATGATGTAACCGGCAGACACGTACTATAATCCTTTCCATACAGGAATCAAGTTCCAAGACAAAACTAGTCTTAGGCCTCACTACTATCATTCAGAAGGTGGTTCCAAAGCCTTTGTGACTCTAACAGTTACAAATCTGATTCCAGGCTGAATTTACTCGAAGTCTGTATATGTACATTTATTTGCTGTTGGGTCAGTGATACTTTTTACATTTCCTCCTTCTGTTCACTCCCATCACATGATATAAGTAGAGACAGTGACTATGTTCATCTCCCAGGCCTTATTTTATTTTGGGGCAACATCTTCCCTGTTGTTCACCATTTCACAGATTCATTCAGGCTGGAAGGGACCCCAGGAGTTCTCTAGTTCAACACCCTGCTCAGAGTAGGATCAGATGTGAGGTCAGACCAGGATGCTCAGGTCTTTATCTGGTCAGGTCTTGAAAAGTCTTCAAGGACAGAGATTGCAAAGCCTTTCTGGGCAGCCTCTTCCATGAGTTAAGTCCCCACAGTGATTTCCTTCTGCCCCCCCCCCCCAAAAGTCAGAATCTCTTTTGTTTCAATCCATGACTATTGCCTCTCCTCTACCTGTGCACTTCCATAAAGAGCCTGCCTCTGTCTTCTCAGTAACCACCACAGATACAAGGAGGCTGCTCTTAGATCCCCCTGAAGCCATTTATTCTCCAGGCTGAACAAGCCTGGTCCCTCAGCCTCTCCTCCTTCAGAGCTGATTTTTTTTTTATGATCCATCCAGCCCCCACCACCTTGAACTCATTTATCTATTTTTGGTCTTGTCTTATGTCTCAGTTTTTGCCTTTCTTCTCTCTGCCTTACATGCCATTTTCTTTTGGTTCCATGCTCTCCATTATTATCTTTACTGAAAATCAAGGCAAGCAAGGATTTTCTTTAATTTCTGCCTAATTCCCATTATATAGCAGTCCCACTACTTCTTTCATTTTCTTCTTATTTTATGCACATAGCTGGAGAAATCGTGCTTTTCATTTTAATTCCTCTGCAAACTTGACTTTTGGCAGTTCCTACTTTATTCATTACTGAGCTCTAAAACACAGCTTTAATTTCCTTTTTCCCTTTCGAATCAGTCCTTTTTTCCACTGTCTGCTTAATCCTAATATCTTTTGAGAGAGTTATTAATCTGAAATTGCCTATGTTTGTTCCTTTTGTTATGAAAGCAAGCCCCAGATTAAACCAAACCAAACCAGATCAAACCAAAAAAAAAACCTCAAGTAAGCCTAACAACACTGAACTAAATTATGCTAAACTAAGCTAAACTAAAGAAGAGAAATTCAAAACGTAATCATGTAAACAACAAGGATATTGGATGTGACCCTAGCTGAAATACACTGGTGTACCTCGAATGGGAAAATCTACACAGACATGTTGCTATACTGTCAGGATTATTCTGCTTGTTAAAGGAGTAGGAAAGAGATATCAAGCAAAAGACAAAGAAGATGACTCATTTATTTTTCAGTGTTTGTATTTTTAAAGGGCTTTGTTAGTTTATTATTCAGCACCTCAAATAGACTATCAAATGCTAAGAAGTATAACACACATGACTATTCTTCCAACTTGACTTTCAAATCAGGTATCTATTCGTTAGCACATTAGCTAAACAAAGAAACATAGAATCATAGAATGGTTTGTGTTGGAAGTGACCTTCAAGATCATCTAGTTCCAACCCCCTGCCATGGGCAGGGACACCTTCCACTAGACCAGGTTGCTCACAGCCCCATCCAGCCTGGCCTTGGACACTGCCAGGGATGGGGCAGCCACAACCTCTCTGGGCAACCTGTGCCTGTGCCTCACCACCCTCACAGTGAAGAACTTCTGCCTTACATCTAATCTAAACCTTCCCTCTTTCAGTTTAAAGCCATTAGCCCTTGTCCTATCACTACATGCCCTTGTAAAAAGTCCCTCTCTGGCTTTCTTGTAGGCCCCTTTAGATACTGGCAGGCTGCTGTGAGGTCTCCCTGGAGCCTTCTCTTCTCCAGGCTGAACAACTCCAACTCTCTCAGTCTGTTTTCTTAGGAGAGGTGCTCCAGCCCTCTGATCACCTTCATGGCCCCTGGACCCACTCCAACAGGTCCATGTCCTTCTTACACTGGGGGCCACAGAGCTGGATGCGGTACTCCAGGTGGGGTCTCACCAGAGCGGAGCAGAAGGGCAGAATCACCTGCCTTGACATGCTGGCCGCACTTCTTTTAATGCAGTCCACGGTACAATTGGCTTTCTCTGCTGCAAACACACATTGCTGGGTTATATTCAGTTTTTCATCCACCAATACCACCAGGTCCTTCTCCTCAGGACTGCTCTCAATCCACTTATCACCCAGCCTTTATCCATTTTTGGGATTGCCCTGACCCAGGTGCAGGACCTTGCACTTGGTGTTGTTGAACCCCATGAGGTTCACAGGTGCCCACCTCTCAAGCCTGTCCAGGTCCCTCTGGATGGCATCCCTTCCCTCCAGCGTGTCAACCGCACCACACAGCTTGGTGTTGCTGAGAGTGCACTCGATCCCACTGTCCATGTCCCTGACAAAGATGTTAGATAATACTGGTCCCAATACCAACCCCTGAGGAACAGCACCCATCACTGGTCTCCACTTGAACATTGAGACACTGACCTCAACTCTTTGAGTGTGACCACCCAGCCAATTCCTTATCCACTGAGTTGTCCATCCGTCAAATCCTTGTCTCTCCATTTTAGAGACAAGGATGTTGTGTGGAACAGTATCAAATGCGTTGCACAAGTCCAGGTAGATGATGTCAATTGCTCTTCCCTTATCCACCAGTGCTGTAACCCTGTCGTAGAAGGCCACCAAATTTGTCAGGCACCATTTGCCCTTAGTGAAGCCATGCTGGCTGTCACCAATCACCTCCCTGTTTGCCATGTTCTTTAGCACATGGAGGTTCTGCTCTATGATCTTGCCGGGCAGAGGTGAGACTGACCGGCCTGTAGTTCCCTGGGTCTTCCTTTTTACCCTTCTTAAAAATGGAGCAACATTACAATTTGCTTTGGTTGTTTCTCATTAAATGGCCACTACCAGTTTAGAAGGCAGCATTAGTTGGGGAAGAACAAAGTATTTTAGTCAGTGTAAAACCTCTGTATATTGGAATTTATTCTGAATCAGTTTGAAGTGCACATCTACCTGTGCATCTTACTTCAGTCAGTAAAGCATTTCCTTTTCTGAAAAAAAAAAAAAAAAAAAAAATTTAGTGTCACATTGTTCTCACTGGAAATATATGAAAATGCTTTTGTTGGAATAGATGAAACAGGAAGTAAGTGTGAATTGAGGTGGTCAATGAAAGCATGAAAAAAGGTAGTTTCGTTTGGAAAATATGTGACAGGAAAAGCAGTAAAGATATAGGGAATACAAGTAAGCAGACTCAAGCCTATGTGGTATGGTGGTTTGTTCCCTTTTGTGATGCCTCGTACAATCTCAGAAACACTTCTGATTTTTGGGTTTAGAAATTAAAGGCTATGCCTACTGCTAATGATCCAGGCAAGAGTATGGTGTTGCCATGGATTTACCAGAAGGAAATGTATTTAAAAAGATGAATAAAATATATACCTCAAAATGGGAAGACAGCACACCATTACAGTTTATCTATTTGCAAATTTCTTAAGTTCAAAGCCAAAAAGTTCAGTACCTTATTTAGATAGCCTAGATTTGGAATGTTTTCTTTAATTGTCTTCAAAGCTCTAACGTCTGAAAAGCTAAGTAAGACATATAATAGCCAATAAACTTGCTGGGGAAAATCTGTTTTATTGTATGACTCTTTACATTTAAGTCCATCTGATAAATAAGTATTGACAATAACTAAATGTTGGCCTGCTACGCTGTGGGTTTTTTTCTCAGTACTCCCCATGTTGTGATGCAGGCAGCAGGGAGCCAGATGTGGATACAGTACTCTAGTAAGAAATGTAAATGTAGTAGTACAGAATAACGGTGAAGAAAGGAGCAAGTTAGAGGTTTGGGTAGCAAAAGATTAGATAAAGAGTCGGGGGAAAGGGTGAGAAACAACATATATAATCAACAGCACGTATGGTCTTGCAGAAATCCAAAAAGCCTGAGAGTCTGTAATCCTAAACTGCAAAAACTATTAGTTAAATTCCCTCTTGGCTACCTCATAGCTGACCTATTCAGAGGTCAGTCTACGTAACAGCCTAGACTGCTGAATGCAGGAGGGAAAGCTTATTTTATACGTCTAATGGTCTGAACCCTTTGGTGACTCCAAACATGAATCAGCTTAATTCTCTGAAAGAATTACTGATTGCTTCGGGGTTTTAGTATTCTTTTGCTTGTTTGTTTTCTGTATATGAACTGATGTACAACAATACACTGGGATTTCAAAGGTTTTTAAATTTGGCATTGAGAAGGAAGGGAATCCCAGAAGCAAGATGCTCTGTGCAGCCTGAGTTCAGCCATCTTGTGCAAAAACATAGTAAACCAGTCTTCTAAGGAATGATCATGTATTATCTGTGGGAAACAAATGTGCCTACTTTTGAAAACCAAATTTGCATTGGAAATCTTAGGCAATTCTGAGGCACGAAGGAGAAAGTATAGAGTAGCAATTTAAAATAGTTGCCTCACCCTTTGTTGTTGGGAACTTTTCAGTGCGTTCTGCTGCTCACACACATTTCTCATGCACGTGTAGAGTTCTTTATAAAGAGATCTAGGAGGAAGATGTCCCCTGGCAGCTACATGCCGATACCTTTTCCTTCTATTGATACTCCTCCATTCATCAAGTGGATAGTGTCCATGTATCATTTTGAACAATAACAAATAAGTGACTAATAAAATCCCAGGTTTCTCGTCTTTTATTATGCTGATTAGGGATACAAGCAGCATGTGCCCTTCCCTGAGAATAAGTGCCATCACCAATATTACTAATTATAGATACCATCACTGCCTCTGGAGAGACTTTATTCTTTTTCCAAAGCTTTTTTCTGTTTTGTTCTCTTTATACTTGCTTGCTGTAATTTAAAGCCCACATAAACTCAGTCTGGCTCCTGCTGGCTTTACTTTTAAATGAACCTCTAAATTTTCAGTAAAACAGAAGGACAGGATAGGGGATATAGACCACTCCATCACACTGTTTTGTTTACAATTTAATAACAAGGTATCAGCTCTCCTAAATGAGGCCTTCTATTGTTAATAAAAAAGGAAGTCTAGTCTTTCATTTCATGTCACACAAACAGGCTCGATGATCTATTAAAAAAATGCAAAGGATACAACTGAAGTACAGAAATATGAAAATACTAGTTTTAGGATTGTTTCTGCAGTCTTGTCCCCTTGTATACGGATTACTGCTTCTTGTCTAGTGTCACGCTGGTAGCTCAGGGAGAGAGACAAGGATGGAGCTTTGCCTTTGACAAAAGGCAGAGTGTTATTCACAGAAAAACACTTCTTGTCCCATATCAACCCTTCATCTATTTACACGGTTCAACATACTGTTCTCCTGATACCGATCTTCTTCCACCTGACAGACTTTTTACATAGCCTATGCAGATCTCTATCATTTGAATTAATACTGTACAGTAGCAACACTATACTGAAAAGCTCTGCCATCCAGCCAATAGATGAAGCCTGCCAGACCTTTTACTCAAGTATAAGTAACTGTTTGCAATATGGGCAGAGAACTTCTGATCCTCAGAACTTCCAAAAAATTTTCCTGTCCTTTGAAAGCATGACCTAGAGTTACTGACAGTGCACACATATGAATAGACTTATAAAAAAACCCCTAAACTTTGTCACTGAATAGATTAGACAACAGTCAGGCTAATTAGAAATTCGGGGGGTGGGGGGTGTGCATTAGAGATATCTGCAAGAAATGATCTACAGAACTCTGACATCTGAAAAACTGAGAAGATGATAATCAGTATCATCAATTGAAACAATACTCAAGAGCTTCCTAAACTCAGAACTCAAAAGCATCTAAACTACATAGAACTTTCTACACCCAACCATCAGTGAAGGAGTCTGCACTAAAACATAGAGCCTCATCAAAGTGCTTCTTCTTACACAGTTTTTGCTGGACTAACAAAGCCTAATAAACTACTAGACCACTCAATATTTAACTCTTGCCAGAAATCTAACGGCACCCTACTGTATGTGGGACACAGCTGGGACCTGCAATCTATTTAGCATACGGTTTTAGGAAAGTGTTTCCTTATAATGGAGTTGATAATAATAAAACTATTAAAACTTATTATTTTCAGAGATAAATATTATCTTTTGGACAAAAAGATGGTGGTCTTGATGGACCTTCATGTTGGAAGACACTGGAATTTGGCCTGGTTTAAAAATCACTTGCCACCATCCAGAAGCAATGGAATTGCTGGGGATAAATAATACTCCGATTTTTTTTTTCTTAGTGTATTAGTAAAATTTTTGTCTTGAAGTTTGTTTCACAAACAGCAAGCATGAAGCAGATAGCAAACACAGAGTATATTATCCCCAGCAGTTAAATTTTGGCAATACTAAGCACAAATGAAAGCAAAGACTTATGATACAAAAGCTAATGCAGAATGAAATATTGATGCTCCTGTTATTACCATGATTTATAAACCCACTAGTACTATGACAGAAAACATATAAATAAGTTGTGTTCATGGTTTGACATTACAGTTAAGAGTATAATTGATAAAACAAGATACAACATGGGAAGCAAAAGAGCAGAGATACTTCAGCCTTGCAGAAAAGAAACAAAGGGTACAGAACGGTGACCTCCTCTCTCTCTGTCAGGGAAGAGTTCAACGGTGGCACCACCCTCCTTTTGCAACAAGAATGCCTGCGCATTAGTAGATAGGATTTTGGACTTCAGATCAAATTCAAATTTGTTACAGAATTTTGCTTTCAGTGACAGCCTTGTCCACTGATTGGTATTTTGTTCATGTATCAGTTTGAGATTCAGAAATCGGCTTTTTACTTTTTTAGAAATCAAAGACATTCAGTATGTCAACAGTAGGTGGCTGACCTTTGCAATGAATTATTGAGTTTTAGTAGGATAGAACTGTATTTTCAAACCACAGTAAGCCTGCATGATTTTTTCTGTCTTCTGTCAGATCTCTCTCTTGGCAAAAGAAAGATTTTTCTTACTGGTACTTTTGGAGGGAAAGCCATCATTTTACAGATCTTGGTCTGGTAAGTTACTGACCACTTCCTCAGAGGTATAAATTGTCCTTTATTGCCTGAAACCTTCAAGCAGCTTGCAAGCTTGAGCCCGCAAATGGCATTTGAAAGTGGTTTTTATCATTCCTTTACATTCATTATATTTCTTTATGTCCTGCCATTTGTGTGCAGCGCTCATTTCAAGCATGCATTTTCAATGCAGAAGATTCTATCAGCAGCAGCAGATGTGAAAGTAATGACAGGCTGAGAAGTGATCTGCAGGCTGATTTTGGAAAGTACTTTATTTGGCTCAGAACAAATTTGGTTGTTTAGAAGACCTGCATCATAATCATACTCATTTTCAACTTCTGGGAAGGAAAAAACAAAACAAAACAAAACAACTTTTGCCTACAAACTGATTACATGGCTAAACTAAGCCCTCTAGGTCACTGTAATATAAAATATATAAGAAACAGGACATTTAGGAGAATGCTAGTAGAAAAATAAAAGGATCCAGAGGCAGTAGAGGTAAATCAAAATAAGTGAGGAAAACATAAGGGGAGAAAAGGAATAGAAAAGAAACCATAATAATCAAGTCATAATGGGTACTAAACTTCTTTGTAAAAGGAGCTAGTGGGAGAGAGGACAGAGGACAGCCGTCCTGTGCATATGATCACTTCCCGCATAGGTTGTAGCAAGAATCTTAACTTTCAGAGAGAAGGGAATACTGACCATGACCCTCTTCCCCAAGATACCAACTGTGAAAAACTTTCCCAGAAGTCTCTGACATTCATGAAAGTTTTGCATCTCTTCCCACTGCAGACTGTGATTCTTCCTCACCCCCACCCCAGAGCTCTTCATTTTGTCTTCTGTCCTAACCCTTTCTTCTATCTCCATCTCCAGACAGAAGTCATCTGATTGAGTAACTTCTTATGTTTGTCCTGGTTGGAATTTCTGAAGCCTGGACACAATCTGTGTTTTCCAAAAATCCATCTCTAAGGGATTTGGATATTGCCAAAGCTTTTGTTTGAAAAACCGACATCTTAAAATAACGAAAGAAATGTTAGGCTCAGGAAGTAGAATAGAGAAAGCAACATGGAATTTAGTAGGAAACAAAAAGTCCTACCCTCTAGGCACTCAGATGCTTGCTAATCCCCTTAGAAATGACTCCTATAACAAAACTTGTTACATCCCATTGTTTTAATCGCTGTCTGTTGAAAAAGAAATACATGACACTTCCTGGCCTCCAGAACTTGTTCAAGGTTCATGAATAGAAGCACAGAAAACTATATTGTTCTTTTCTGTAAAGGTTGCAGATTAATTTCTCCATGTGTGCCTATTTCCCATCATATGAGAGCTAAGATAACTTATCAAGGACAAGACCGAGCTGTTAAATCAGAAAAAAAGTCTTGTACTTCACATTACATTTGTTTGGTATCTTGTCTCAGGTTTTCCTAATCATACAGAGTCTCGGGTACTTCGAACCTTTTCTTGTACTTCATGTTGTCCAGGTGCTGCCTGAGTCGGCCCCAGCTCTCTGACTGGGTTCCAGCCTGGTATGGGCTGCCTTTAGTCCCTGTGCCCCCTCCCACCGCAGAGCTGCTCATCACAAATAGTCTGAAAGGACTTCTTAGCCTGTTCCCTCCCAGGACAGTGCCAGTGATACCAAAGGACTACTGGGCCTAACCAAACCCGAAAACACTGCGGGTTTTTAGCAGCTCTCCTGGTCCAGTTCCACTAAGCCGGCACCTTTGGAAAACCTTGCTGTAATTCCCAGGTGCTACACAGCTACACAGACTTTTCATGGCTTGACCCCAAACTGAAGGGGATGAGAACAAGCTCAACCGAGAGCACTTTCGGGACATCTAACACCGTGCTAAAGCTGAAAACAGGCAAGGATGCATCGGCACTCTCCACCTGCTTGGAGAAAAGGCTAAGAGGCCAGAAAGAAAGGAGACTCACTGGGAAGGAAGACGCTGAATCTAACCGCGGGAAAGGAAGTTACAGACGTTCAGGCTCTAATGGAGTTCCTAAGTAGTGGAAAAGAGCTAAATGAAACCAGGCAGAGAGCAGAGCTGGAATAATGTGAACATAAAAATGGCTGTAATGGCCTATATGAAAGCTCTGTGTAGCCTGAAATCCCGAGAAGGGTGAGTAACAGACACTGCAGGAAGGAGCAGAAAAAACAGCATAGGAAATGCTAATTCCTTGAGAGAAGTAATTAAATATTTAAGAATATGCCTGAAAATGAGACTGTGACTGGGTGACATTTGTTACTGGCCACTGCTATATGGCTACTAAACGTATTTTTAGCCTTAATAACATTCTGGGGCAATCAGAGCTACTTTTAATGTCACACCTTTAAAAAAAAGCAACCTGTTTTGTTTGCTTTAAGCCTGCCTCAAACTGTCATTGCATGTCCCCTCATGGTGGAAAACATTGAAAAGCTGTTTCATCCTCCACTTCTTTATACTATTGTGTTATGGTATTTATGGACATATAAATATTTTACTGATATATTTCAAGAAGATCTTCCAAATAGATGGGTTTCTTTTTTTATTATAGAAGGAAAGGCATTCTAAATAGAGAAAGAAGTTCTAGATCTTTCAAAAGGATATTTTGATAAGGTTAATTGGTCAGAAACACAGTTTAGCAGATAAGAACTAGTTCTTTTTCTAATGGTGGATCTAGGGTATTTATTTTGGACCTGTTGTACCCTGTCACTCACTGTTAATTTGTTACTACTGGGCTTACACAAAAATCAGAGACAAGACTGAGATTATCATCATCACTCATTTGCGCAGTGTCTTATTGTAATTTTTTATCTTTCAGCAGGTAAATATGCTTATTTTTCAGAATTAGCTCTATTAGTTTCCTGTAATTACTCACCATACATACTTCATTTATGTTTCTGCCAGCTAAAATGATTGGGAGATAATGCTTGCAATTAAAGAAATACTTTGTTTTGATACTAACTTTCTAGAGAAAACTAATTTCAGAAGGACTTCTGAATTGTTTCAGTATATATGGTCTCTGCCAAGCTAGGTACTTTTCATCAATTATCCCTAAGTTTTTACTTAGGCTTTCTTAAAAACATTGAAAGATAGAAGCATTCTTTTACAGAGGACTTTTAAATGGGAGAATTTGAATATCTACTATAATTCTAAAATGGCCAATCTTGAAACGTACAAAGTGCATTCAACAACCAGATCTCATAAAGAGACGAGATATATGAAAAGCTGTGTTATAAGTTCTCTTTCATGTTTTCAGCTTTAATTTTTAAATGTTTTCATCTCATTGTAAAAGCTAAAACAACATAATCATGTCATGCAATGATGTTCCTCTATCAAATTTTCTCTTTCAGAAAATTGTTTGTTGTAACAGCTGGAGATGTGGCAAGAATGCAAAGTATTTAAATGTCAACAAATTCATTGTACCTGTTTTACCATACCTGTTGTTAGACATTGGCAAAATATCTTTAGGGCAACTCTTTCTTTAGAAGCTAAAGACATAAATAATTACACATAATACGTGGTGCAGGGGGAGGGAGTAATTCCTGTTGTCAAATAAAAGCCGTTGCTAATAGATTACACCCTGGCGATCAAACAAAAGATTAAAGCACATCTTACATGTTAGAGAAAACTCTGAACTGTTTCTTGCCAGATGAATGCAAAGCACTGTATAGCTGGGGAATGTGCTGCTATTTCCTGGAATATATCCACCATGGTCTGAACTTCTACTTTCCATGAAATCTACAGAACTTGAATACAAATACACATTTATTTGTGTAGGTAATTCTGCTTTCTGCAGGAACAAATCAAACATCTGTATTCAACCTTTACTCAAGAGTTCCTAGACATTTCAGTAGGAGGTTTTTCCCTGAGTAATGTCTGTCTAGGAATTTTGTGCTTTACTCTATGGGCTGAAAAAATATGCCACTTATGTCAAAAGAGAAAACATCAGGAATATGAATAAATTAATTATTGACTTGCTCAGGAATTATTCCCAAGGGTTTACTAATTATAAGTAGCCATACTTATTATCTACTCTGATCACAAAAGTACACAGATCTTAACACTTAGTTTAAGAGTTTAAGAAATCTTGGGTTTATTTTGCATAATTCTTTAGGCCAAAATTAATTACCTGATTTTTAAAAGAAAATTTAGAATTTGAAATATATGCGGATGTTCAAAACTGATTTTTTCAACAGGAAAGACTACATTCTAGTTTAAGGTTAATCCATGCAGGTTATTTTCATGTAAAACCCTACAGGCAAAAAATAAACACATAGTAAATTTGAGATAGTAAAGTGTTTTGCTGTAATCCAGGAAAAAAACCAACAAACTCATAAAAACATTCAGAAAAGCATCTCATTTAGGTTGTTTGTTGTGCAAGAAAAGTAGAAGTTATCCAGAACTCACGTCCGTTTGACAAGCTGGAACTGTGTGACAGCCATGTAAAAGAGGAACTGGTTGTGATGAGCCCACATGGATGGTATCCCCTCCGTTCATGGGAGGCGTTATTATAACTGCTTCTAATTTAACTGCCCAAAGAATGGAAATTGAATACTGCTGGATGTATGTACATGCAATTCCATGCACAGTCACCACTGTGGGTGGCTTTGTAAGCCCATGCTTCCACTTCTGACATGGAATAAATAATTCCATTGGTTTAATGCCACATATGTCAATGAACAAAATGTTTTACGCAGTTCTACATATTAATTTTACCCAAATTGAGTGATGAACTGATAACGATACAATCATTCCAGGTAACTAAGCATTCAGAAACAAACCCACTTCTTAGTTTTCTCAGCTACAGTCAAGATAAATAGAGCCAGGCTAATGTATATTTATAAATAAACTTACATGAGGTAAACAGAATCAGTCTAATGTAAATTGCAAACCACTCAAAACGATTAACTTCAGCAAGTAGCGTTTTCTTTTACACGGGCTCATCACTGCTTTAATCTCTACCTCATTTTGGTATGATAAGAAAATGAGAGTTAAGCAACAAATTAAATAGAAAGCCAGGAAAATGTATTATTTTGTAATTGCTCATTAGATCTAAAGAAGAAATACCAGTTTGCTTCTCTAGAGATATCACCATGAATTAAGACTTGAGATTCTCAACTGCAGAAAAATACTTAAAATATATATAAAAATCAATTGCCTTTACTGGAAAATTTACCTGTACTGCCCTTCTAAATATCTAAACTTTAAGTTCTTAGAGATGTGCCAAAAAACCCAAACAAACAAACAAAACCCCAAAAGGAAAAAAAAAGGACAAGGTTATACTCTTTTCTCATTAGAATGAATGTTTTAGGTTTTCCTAAAAGTAATTTTTATAATTTGGGATTATTTTTTTAAGAACTGAAATTTATTCTTTAGGAAACCCCCATTGGTTTTTAAAATTCTTCTATGTTTGTCAGAAGGCACAGATAACTATATTATGAAATGTTTATAAAACTGTTCACTGCTATCTTAAATACAACTACTTAACACTTTCATTATACTAGAACCTACAGATTAAGACCACATCCTACTGCAAAAGGTAAACATGATAAATGACAATTTAGACTGAAAAATTATTTTTTTTTGGTCTTTCTGAGGCCAGAAAGCTAATTTTGATTTAGATACTTATTAGCTTAAGACATTGAGCATATTTTCTGTTGTAGTCACTTTCAGCATACTATATAAACCAATATTGGTAAAAACTACTGCCACTTTCTTAAAGGCACTATTGAGTAGTTTGGGACTATATTTGTATTTCATTGAAAGTCAGGGGAGCTTGGTGGTCCCAGGCTATGTTTTCTATCTATGTTAACTTAGGTCTTGAATTTGCCCTCGCCCTCCCCACACGTTGCGGTGCTGCAGGCTGCTGTGGATTGTGGCTCTAGTCTGGCTTTTGCTGACAAATCAGCTGAATCCTAATGCAGGGAAGCTCTGGCACAGAAGGAGGCTGATAAAGATGTGTTTTGCTAGATCACGAGGTATCTCTTTTCATAGAGGGACCGTCCACCATTTCCTCAAAAACTGGTACCATTTCCTTGTAAGGAAGATGTCCTCTGGTTTCATAGTTTCTTGAGAAAATGGTTTCTTGATATCCCAAAAGCCTAAAGAAACATACAGACTGAAACATAAAGAACATAAAGACTAAATGAAGTTGGAAGGCTCACAGAGGCTTTTTTTTCGGTAGTTTCATCCTGAGTTAAAAGGATTATCAGTGCTATGGGAACTGCGTGATTCAGAGTAGGGTTTTTTTACCAGATGATCATTGGGTAGTAATGCAATAGAACATCTTTTCCATTCAGAATTTTTCTTGAGGTCTGTAAAGAGGGAGGGAGCATGATATGCACATGACAACCTTGGATTGTTTTATTTAAGTTTGAGGCTTCTGTCTCCTGCAATTTAAACAGAGAACTATGTTTTATTCAGCCCCTACATCTCTGCATGCTTGATGAATGGTTGTGCAATATCATACACAGATTTATTTTTTTTAAAAAAGTTATGACTGTCTTTAGCAACCTGTTTTGCTGGAGTTGGGAGACCACATGCCTTCACTGTGGTCTCTTTCCTGCTTTGATTGTGTGTAGTACTGCTGATCATTACAATCCACCCCAGGAAAAAATCTGTGGATTTTCTTGTATTTAAAGTTATAATTCTGCACATCTTTTTAAAATTTTTAAGACTTTAAAATATCTTTTAAAATATCCATGATATATTTTAAATGGTGGTACGGATGATATTTTGAAATGGATGAGATCAAAGAATGCACTGCCAAGAAGTTGGTTACTTCATGGAGCGTTTCATTAAACAAGTCTGTGGAAGCAGATACCCCTAACTTACCAAAATAAGATGTAATCATTCTCTAATCTACTAAAAATGCCTCTGGCATTAACCTTCCTATACTCCTGGGTGCCAGTTCAGGGCCACAGGTAGTAGTCACTGTGCCACATACTGCAGCTAAATGTAAAAGATTCTTTTATATTTCTAAAGAATGATTTGTTCTAAATTGTTCATACCAAGAACCATTTATTAATGATTGATCACTCCCAGCAGAAAATTGACAAAAATTATTTCAAATGATGTCAAAGGCAGAAAAGCACACTGGAAATATCCAAGTAAGAACTTTCTTCTATATTCATTCTCTACTGCTTGAGGCAATCAGCAGGTCTTAAAGTGAGAGCCGTAGGGCACTACTTGTAACTGTATTATGCTTTCACTGCAAGATCCTTCTAGGTAGAAGACTTTTTTTTTGTTGAAAAGTTTAAAAGTTAATAAGAAAACAGTATTACAGCAGGACCACTAGTAGCCACAATAGTTAAACTTGCTTCCACTTTGCTGTTCTAATCCTGTGTTTTCATTCTTACAGTGACAGAACCTTTAATCTCTCTGGATTATATTGTTCAAATGATGCCTTGCCTAAGTGTAGTCACTCACATATATAGAAGTATATAAAAAAAAAAAAATCAGGCTGTGTATTAATTTATGTGATTCATTTTTTAAACTGTTCTAACAGCTGTAAGACTGGAACAGAAAATAAGTAACTTTTGTAGAAGGAAGTGTCTTCACGGTTTTCATTTATAATATCATAACAGTACAACTTATTTCTCTAGTGCTCTTTAGAGCTGGCCAAAGAAGTACTCTGTGTTTCACAAAATTATTTAGCAGGTTTGATTGCTGAATTTAAATTAATAAAAACAAACAGTTTATGAGGAACTCTTAGGGAACTTGACCAACTTACTACAATTTGCAAGAACAGTCAGCTTTAGTCATTTGCTCAGACATTATAGTGACCACCTATTTCTATTAAAAAATCAGTCATATCATTAATAATTTAATGTCATGGCAATATTTTGTCGTATTACGTATTCATAGCCATTAACAGAAAAAGACTTTTTTGTATAGTCTTCAGGCACTGCTCCAAACAAGGGGAAAAGTAGTAACTGAGGACTCGCACAAAGCGGGTTTCTCTGATTCTGCAGAAGCGCCATCCCTTGCTGCAGCCTTGTTCCAAGGGCAGACTTCACGCCGGGGCTGCCCGACCTGCGCAGAGCAGCCGGTGGCTCTGAGACAGGGACCTGCTGGTCCCTGCCTTCACCTCCTGCGCCAAGCAGGGACAAGAGCGCGACACAGACGCTCTGTGGGGAGATCTCAGGTTTTGTTAGCTGGTACAGAGCGGTATAAATAAAAAGATTCCTGTACTGCCTTTACTTCCAGCACAGGGGTACACCAGAGGCACCTGATACATCCACAAGCCAAATACTTGCAGAAGATTAGAAAATTTTCTAATGTTAAGTACACTTCCTAAGTTAGATTTACAGAATTGTAACATTTGGCTCTTTACCCCCCACCTGCGATAACTAGACATCAGACAACACTGACCCTTGAGATTTATGTTTTCACTTCCTCCTATTTCCTTTATCTATGCCAAGAAACTGGAACTGTTTCACTGGTTCCTCTGTTCTCATTTCTACTGATAACAAATAATCTGCCTTTAATCTTAATGGGTTAATTTTCTTGAAGGTCATGACTGGCTGCTGCTCACACCTACCACCAGAAGTGCCTCTCTCAGAAGGTGCTGAGCAAAGACTGAGCTGCCAGACTTTTGTTTTATGCAAAGAAGCAAGTGCTGGGAAATCACCTTTAGGTCTTGCTTTAGAATAATTGGATCTGTGAGAGAAGGTACCTGTGTCACAAGCTATTTTTATTGTTTATTTTAAAGCTGCTCTCTTGGTGAGGGGAATACCTATGCATTCAGTGGGTCTTTTAGCAGAGCACCCCAAGTGGCAATATTTTTTTCTTTTGTATAAGCTGGCTAGGTGCAGAGACTGAAGTCTGGAGCTGCCTTTGGGATATGACAAGTTCTGGAGAGGGGATTTAAAACTCAGCTTGAATGATACGTATCTTCCGTCTGAATCTGAGTTGTATGAGGCACATAAAATTACTTGAAGCAAAACAGTAATGTTAAAGATTCGATATCCATACTTGAAAGGACCTTATAATAGCATAGTTTAGACAAATGCTTTTACAAAAATGCCAACACAAAGCCAAGAAGGAGTGCTGCCAGAAATGGAAAAATTTTTTAGTATTTCAGGTTTTATAAATTCTTCTTCATGTGCAGCATCAATCATAGAATAACCAGATAACCCCTACTTGTGGTGATACCTCACTCTGCAATCTCACACCTTTGTCTCTAGAGCGACATCCTGCTTGGCAGGCCAGGTGATCTTTATTGCACATGTGGTGGCATAGTAATGTAGGAAAACTACTTCTTCCGATGCTGGAAACCTAGCTGTTCCACAGATACGGGCAAATAGAACGAAGACACACTTTAAGTATGTACTGCAAAAGTAACTATATTATCCTTCTAGAAACATTGAAATCCGAAATGGAAAACATCCACTAAATAGTCCCTCTTCTCAGGGAGGCTGAGAAGGCTTGATCTCCTCAGATACTTTAAGGTTTGCAGTGTTTAAACTATAAAGGGATGCACATTTTACTACTTCTGGGGGAAAAAAGGCTTCTATTTAAACAGAATAACAATTATGTTTGCAATTAAATGCCTATCTTTTACCTTTATTTGTTTCTTTCCCTATTATTTCATTGAACCACGTTATAATGACTGCATAAGTAATTCCAATCAATCCAAGTAACATAGCAGGATGTGGTCATACTTGGACCACATTTCTGAGGGTCTATTATTGTCATTACTAAAGTTGCCGCTGTGCGAAAAGCCCAACAGTGCATTAATCTTTCTGCTGCTTTTTCCTGATGTGCTCATGGAAATGTAGCTGTCCCCCGTGATGACACTGAGCCTTGTTCTTCCCAGTGTTACTGCCTTCCAGCTGACAATGAGCATGCTGGTTTGTTTTCCTCGGTTATATTAACTGCTTCTCTCCCCAGGATCACTTTCATTTTGTTTTTGTCCATGTTTGAATACTCTTTAGTTTCCTATTCCTGTTTTTTGACTAATGCTATTACACCCTTCTAAGTTTAATATGCAGATTTCATTGATAAACTGTTTATTCTCTCTTGCAGATGTCTATAAAGGCATGAGACAGTTCTATAAAGGTATTTCTGCAGAACATTGCTGGTATTTTTATGTTTCTTGCATATCTTCCTTTTTTTTTTTTTTGGTATTTCTGCAGAAAGTGGTCTTCTTTTTCCACAACTGTGAATTTGATCAACATTTTTTCAGGTCAGACATGGAGTAGTCTCATTTTGTTTATTCTAATACGTGATACAAGCATCAGACAATCTACTGAAAAGATTCAGCTTTAACTGACTAATCATGATGATTGTCAGTTCCTAAATTTTAAAACTATAGCTTTCCCTTGATTTTTCGCTTTTTTGTAAGAATACTCAAGGGGAAACAAGGTGTCCCGCATAACTTGACAATCATCTGGAAATGACATTCTGTCAATGTCAGCTACTGTATGGGAAGACAAACAGTTCCTAGAGTGGAAACTCAACACACTTCGGAATATTCATCTGGAAGTTAGTATTTTGAAAACTAACTACATTCTTAAAGAATTGATGCAATGTATCTAAAGGAAATCAGACAATAGTATATTTATGTTTCAGCATAATATCATTTAAAACATATTACAATTAGTTAATAGATAAAAATGTAATAAATTGCTGCCACAAGGCCTGCCTACAAAGAAAAAGTTCAAGCTTCTATCTCAATTGATAAAAAAGCAAGAGAAGAACAATTATGTCCACATGGCATCGGTGCTCCTAAAAACCTGATCTGATTCTACCATTTTCCATTGAAAATACTCTCTTCTCAAGGGAAATGGGATAAAACGTAAAACAATTTTGTTTCCTGCTTTGACTTTTGCTGACAATTGAGTTTCCATATTCAATAAATGTCAGAAATAGTTTTCAACAGTTAATATCTGCAAACATTATGCTTTATTTATTTGTTTTTCTCTCTGTTATTTGTCTGTTTGTTTTATCTTCTTGGAACATATTTTAAAACTGCCTGGATGACATTTTAAGTTAGTATATTTTCTCTCTGCAGTTATTAGTAATTCATCATTACTAAACTGCTTTTTGTTATGGAAGTTTGCTTATTCTAAGTAAATATAAACAACATCAATATTCATGCAGCCCAATTCCAAAAGCCAATACCACTTTTAGGTCCCAATCCTGCAAAAATTTATGCAAGTCTACAGAAGCACATGTTAAACAGAAATGAATAGGATAAAGCACTATGCACTTTGAATCAAAATGCTACGCGATTTTTTAAAAACTTAATCTTTGAAAAATTGGGCACTTCATCAGAATGAAGTTCATACCGTACAAGTCATTTTACTTAAGTCAGCATTGCCCCTGTTAACTGCACATTTTCATGGCTTTATGAAAAATAAATACACTTAGCAGGTATATGTGGAGGGGTTTTCTTTAATATCATCAGTTGCTTAATGTAAAAAGGCAATTAAGGATGATTCACATTCTGAAAGGTAAATGAAATTGAAGATAAACTGTAAAAATTGCAGCAAATTCTTATTTCTTCTTTTTTTTTCTTTTATTAAGCTGTAATGCTCCTAATGATAAAACTATAGGAAAGCATTTATTAAGTTCAAAATACTTCCACAGAAGAGGATGAACTGGAAGGCTCAATCATTATTTTGGTTTTTTAATATCCAGGATATCACCAATGTTGCCAGAATTAAGAAAAGCTATGCTAATGATGATTTTGCTGAATACAGACTGTTGAAAAAAAAAAAACTTACATGCAAAAATATAATTAAAAGACAATTTTTTTGAAAAATAGCAGTTTTAATTAGTGAGTTTATGATTCCAATTCTTCTTCAATGAATAGTATGCATAGCTGCAATGGAACTGAACTGCTCTAAAATATGACTAGGAAATCGGAATTCACAAAGGGCTGCTTAGTAAGGACTAAATAAAGACTCAGCAGAAAACAGCAAGAACATAATGATTTGGCCAATATTTGCTCTCCCTATACTTTTAAGTGGGCAAAAGTCTGTTTAGTAGGTACAGATGAAGTTGCAGCAAGTTTTATAAATAATGACCATAAAACCTGCATACTTCTCATCCTGATGCACGCAGATAACTCTTCTTAGTGTCAAGAGGTGCTGAGAATGTATTGGATGAAAAGAATAGACCTCCAGCTGATTATACATTTATTTGCAAGGCTCTGTTTTAGAAAGCAGAAGCAGTTACCTAATTGTCCTGTTGTTAAATATTCTTGCAATTAACAATAGAGACAAATGCTTACTGGTTACTAAGGAATTGCACTGATACAACACTGACTTCATACACTTCATAGTACAAAGATTTATTAAAAAAAAAAGAAAAACTAGCAATATTCAAGCTGTGCATCCAGAGATTTGAAAGTTTAAAATAGTCTAATACACTTTAAGCAATATAGTACAGGTTTTCTTTTTTTTCCCTATAAAAATTGTCTACAATATTGCCACTTTTCCCTCGTATACTGCATGGTGTTTTGGTTGCTTAAAAGAAAGTCTCCCTGTCCTTCATATTAGGATTAATAAGATTCAACTGCAGCAGGGATACCTTTGGGAATTGGTTATTTATTCAACAGAAAAGTGCTTTTTTGAGAAAAGAGCTGTTGGAATCTAGGAGAATAAATAATTCAAGACAGTTCTCTTCCTTTTTGTTTCAATACTCAGGTGTATATGTCTCATCCATAAGAAATTCCACAAGCTTCTTCAACCAACTTCACATTCACATTGCTGTATTTAACCCTTTCATCTTTATTCCGTGAGGCAAACAAGGGGGATTCTGCAGTCAAATAGAATACGCATTTCTCAGACTGCTAGCTTATTTGAGAAGGCAGAAAGAAGGAATGTTCACCGAAGACATAAACTTGAAAATCTAAGAACACTTAAAGTAGCTAACACAAACCAAAAGGTTTGTGTTGATGTTACTAGAGAGCATGATTTTAATACTTATCTTATGCATTTTATGCAAATATCAAAAACCTAATTTCTTGTAGCGTGGTTTGAAAAACTTACAGCACATCTTTTTTCTCTATTAAATTATGCAGGAAAAGAAGGAAAGCTTTTCAGTATTTTTTTAACCTAACAAGTCATACTTTTTCAACTGCAGGGATTCTGCAACAAGTACAAATCAATGCCCAAGAACTTAATCTTTGCTCTTGAGGTTATGGTGCATACCATGAGGAATAGATAATAATAAGTATTAAGGAAAACCCCTTGGAACATTTCAATTGTAATGTATCTGTACACTGCAACACCTCCCTGAGAAGCACAGTTGCACATACAATTATAAAGAGCCCAGAGATAACACAAAAGACCATCTGTAAGCTTTGAACAGATGCAGCCTTTGAATACTTGAGCTTATCTTGGTCTTAACATTTTTAAAGCTCAAAACAAGTGTGGTTTCAAAAACAATACTGGAGTAGGAACAAATTCAAGACTGGGAAATTCAAATTCCTCTGAAGTTGATATTTTGCTCACTGTTATTTAAAAGCATGCATTTGCACCATTACCTTGTGTTTTAAGAGAAAAGGTTTTTGTATACATAATTAATTACCTGCCAATATTTTTTTGCAAATGAAATGCCCTACAAACGTAAAACCTGACTGAGATAGAATAGAATGGAATAGAACAGAATAGAATAGAGCAGACTATTTCAGTTGGAAGGGACCTACAACGATCACCCAGTCCAACTGCCTGACCCCTTCAGGGCTGACCAAGAGCTCAAGCTGTTGTTAAGGGCATTGTCCAAACGCCTCTTAAACACTGACAGGCTTGGGACATCGGCCACCTCTCCAGGAAGCCTGTTCCAGAGTCTGACCACCCTCTTGGTAAAGAAACGCTTCCTACTGCCCAGTCTGAACCTCCCCTGGAGCAGCTTTGAACCATTCCCACGTGTCCTGTCAGTGGATCCCAGGGAGAAGAGCTCAGCACCTCCCTCTCCCCTTCCCCTCCTCAGGAAGGTAGAGGGAACAACGAGTCGCCCCTCAGCCTCCTGTTCTCCAAAGCAGACAAACCCAAAGTCCTCAGCTGCTCCTCATAGGACTTTCCTTCCAGCCAGTTCACCAGCTTTTTTTCCCTCCTCTGAATGTATTCAAGGACCTCAACATCCTCTTAAATTGTAGGGCCCATTTTCTGTTGTTAGAGCTCTTTGATATCGACGTTTTGTGTTTAGGTGTTTTTTACGGAGTTATAAGCTAACAGCTGCTTTTTGCCAAAGGGCTAGAAAAACAGTAAAGAGCTTTCCCTCTACTGATGTGATACATATCTAGGTATCACTGACGCTGACCATGAAAACCATATGGTAAGCATGTGCTCCTACTCTGTAGATTGTCAAAATGCACCTGTAATGGGGAAGTACTTCAGGATTATATCTGTGCATCACTCAAAGCAGAGTTGTTTGCTAATGAGAAAAAAAGTAATACCCAGCAATCATGAGCCCATTTTGAGAAATATCTTATTATTAGACAAGATTAGACAAGATTAAATGAAAGAATTCTATTAACCTTATTTTAGCAAAGAATAGCCTTCAGAACTTGAGGACATATTTGGAAATATATTTTCTGAAAAGTTATCTAGCAGTGGTTCTACTGAGAGGCCAGTTCCAGAGGTACTGTGCTTTTTTTTAATTGGTTCACAGTTCTGGATCCTTTGCTTAATCATGACTTTCTGGAGATGTTCCTTCTTATTGGCTAAAGACTAAATGCAAGTGAATTTCAGAAAAACACCTTTTTCCCTGCTATTCATCTCAGTGATGTTGCAGTCTTGCTTGTCAGTGAAAATACAAATTTAATACTGGGTTGCATCATATAGGAGAACTTGTGAATATAAATCTACTACTTTTCCTGTTGCAGTGGTCTAGCTTTACTTGCCATGAAATTCATTCTGTTACAGAGCATGTACAGTAAATGTGGTCTCTTTCCTCACCCTGAGAGTTTGCTTTGGGTTTTAGTTGTCTTTAACCAGGACATTTGTCCTGTTTTACACAACCTTCTCTTGCTCGGTGTAAAATTTCTTTCATAATCAGTCTTAAAAATGACTATGGCATGAACTCCCTGTGAACTCCACAAGTTGCCTCCAGCATTTCTTACAGATCAGCTGTGATACATTGGTGCGGTAGGCAGTGAAGAAAAAAACTGATGCTTGGTCAAACACTACCCCTTTTCCTAATGACATTATTTATTATAGGGGGTATGTCACAAAAGTGTTGGCCCTTGCTTTTTTATGACTATCTCTTGGAATTCAAGAATGGTGCCATATGATGTTCATCTGAACATCAGGAAACACTTTTCTTACTGTGTGTGTGACCAAGCACTGGCACTGGTTTCCCAGAGAGATTGTGGAGTCCCCATCCTTGGAGATATGCCAAAGCCATCTGGACATGGTCCTGGGCAACCTGTTTGA
The DNA here is from genome assembly GCA_035590195.1 of Aviceda cuculoides. Classification (NCBI taxonomy): domain Eukaryota; kingdom Metazoa; phylum Chordata; class Aves; order Accipitriformes; family Accipitridae; genus Aviceda; species Aviceda cuculoides. Next base: position 7,689,319 of record JAVJGG010000030.1, read on the forward strand.
ACAAGATGCTGGACCAGATGACCTCCAGCGGTCCCTTCCAACCTCAAGCATTCTGTGATCCTGGGACTTTTTTTTACTTTTCCACCTTTCTTTTGATAGTATATAACCATTTTTAACAATTTTTTTGGCTTGTTTATTTGACTGGCACTGGAAAAACTGGATTTTGTTGTTTACGTATTTTGAGTTGTGTAAGCAGGTGTCCATTGGCTGAAGTGATATTTTTGGGGTATCATAGCTGCTAAAATGTCTCCCTGTCTTGTCTGAGAGGACTACTAGGGCAGTTCATTTAATTTCTAGTGGCCTATGTTAATTGAGTAGTTCACAGTGACAGTATCACTTCCTTGTTTGCTTCAAGGACTGAAGTTCATGTGTACATTATTTTGCAGGTTTTTCTTAATTCCTTTCCTGCATTGTTCTACATATGGCATTTCCTAAGCTGCTTGGGACTCATCTTCCTGACTTTAGCTAGCAAAAAGATAGGCCTGTACTCTGAGCTAGCTATAAGGTTCCTCCTGAAATCAGTAGGAAGAAATAGGTGCCTCCAGGACAGTTACTTCACCCAGAGAGCTGTCTGTTAACTTTCAGGGCAGAGTAGGCAAGTAGTTCGGAGGGCATGAGTAACTTCTGTCTGCCTGCAGTTAGGGGAGATAAATCCAACTGTAGGCTTCTGTCTGGTCCTCCTCTGTTGCTTTTTTTTCAGAGTGGCTCTAATCTCTTAGGAGATTTTCTGTTTTCATTAGCATGGATATTATGATATGAGAATGTAGGAGGTAATATACTACACATTTGTCTTGTGCGAAGTCCTGCTGTTCTGAGAGACAGGTGAGGTTGCTCTGCGAGTACCCAACACAACGATGTATGTGAACATGTATTCATCTTTCCTCTGGAAGATTCGTTACTGGACTCTTTCCTCTCCCTTGCTCTGAAGCCAGGGCAGAGCAGTCCTGTAGCCTTCTGTTTTATATTTGCTTCTCATAGAAAGATAGACATCCTTGTAGCTGGCTGAAGATCTCACATTCTGACTTAATTGCTATTTGTTTCATAGTGTGAGGCTGCTCTGCATAACTTGGTAAGCACATACCTGTCTTATGTACCATGCATCAAATACATAACATTGCAGATCGAGTAACAGGCAGCAGCCCTTAAAAATGCCCTGCGGTGATGTGTATTTAATTTCTACCTGTATAGTCCCCTCCCCTTGAACATACAGCTCGAACTTTTCCCACCCGAGCGGTACTAAAAGGCATTCCTTTCCCACCGTCCTTTCACCCGTAGTGGTAAATAAAATGGGTCTTACAGGACACCTTCATACGGCTAGGCTGTCCTCCTGCTGCCTTCCCGCCCCTCATAAATGGGGTTGCCTGTGCTGCCACGAGGAACGCTGACCCTCCGGCCTGTGCGGTTCCCAAAAGGGTAGCTGGGCTGTGTCAGGGAGGTGGCACGTTGCCACGAAGGGGCCCTGGCAGCTCAACAGTTGGGCTATTGTGTGCCGGGGCTCAAGGCTGTGTCCTCGCTCCGTTTCACTCCCTAGTATGGGAAGTCGCTGTGTTTAGCGGGGACCTGGCTGCAGGAGCTGTAATGGCTTTTCTTCTGTCTGAACGGTGGCCCAAGCGCAGTACCAGTGTCGCAGCGCCGAGGGGGCTGGTGGCTCCCTGGGGCTGGGCGTTAGGAGTGATGGGGACTCGCCGGGGGGGGGGGTGACGGCAGGGCCTGGCAGCCATGGCCT
>JAVJGG010000030.1:7691144-7747583 GCA_035590195.1 Aviceda cuculoides
AACTTGTCCAGAAGGATGCTGTGAGGGACAGCATCAAAAGCCTTACTAAAATCCAGAAAAAATACATCCACCGCCTTCCCTTCATCCACCAGGTGGGTGACCCTATCACAGAAGGATATCAAATTAGTGAAACAGGACTTTCCCTCTGTGAACCCTGGTTGACTGTCCCTGATGATGGCATTATTCTTTAAATGCCTTTCAATAGTACCCAGTATAATCTTCTCCATAATTTTTCCAGGAGCTGATGTTAGACTGACAGGTCTGTAGTTCCCTGGGTCTTCCCTTATGCCCTTTTGTAGATTTGTAGATTGGAATGACATAGACTAGCACGTGGATTTTATTTCATTAAGGTAGCAGAGAATGGTGCAAGGTTCCATGTGGGATGGGGTTTGTTTTAGAGAGGAAATTGAAGAGGAGGGGGAAGGAAAAGGGGAAGGGTGGAAGGAGAAGGGAGGAATCAAAAAAGACAGAAAGAGAAAGAAAAAGAGAGGCAGAAGGAAGATAAAATCCTATAAAACCATATCAACCATGCACTATAGAGCTAGAACTTTACATACCCTGAACTAGCTTTAAGGATGGTTATACACTCTCTGTCCCAAAGGTATCATACACCTAAATGGAGCTGGAGTTTCACTGAATAGGGCTAATGAAAAGCATGGATTTAATGATCCTGTACTTACACCTGGATAAACAAAGGGTATCAGTCTACAGTGCTGTCAGCTCAGTGTACTTTGTGAGCAATAAAATTATAACCAAGCTATTAATAAAAACTGATTTCTTCAGTTCAATAATCACGTGCTATGAAGAGTCAAGACCTAAATGCAAAGTAAAATGCATTTCTTGGTTTCTCACATGCCCATAAATCCCCCAAACCATAGGTCTATGAAAGATAAAAGCCAAGATTAGAAGTAACTTTGTAAAAAGCAGATAACAGACTTCCATATGAACAAAGTTATCTCTACAGACTAAGGGAAACTATAGACAAACACTATTTGAAAGACAAAACTTAAAAGTTTCTACCCGTTTACAGGTTCCTTATCTAAGAATACTGAAAGGGAGGTGGGTGGGTGGGGTGAATTTCAACCACAACAGGACCCACACATTTGCCTAGACATAAGAGCAAAGTAAACTTTTCTAAATAAGCAAAAACTTTGTTCACATGGGATGAGATATTAAAAATGTTAGGTTAACTTGTAAAGCTGTGTGCTGAAAAAAAAAAAATTGACAAGGAGGGAATAATTATAGGTTTTACAGTATACCTGAAGTTTCTGAAAACAATAAACCAACCTCATTCACTTCCAAATACATCCCATTTTCCTAACTGCAGGCATAATTCTAAGGCGCTGTTTGCTTGGTGAGGCTTCCATTTATCTCTAGATGGCCAAATATTCACCCACAGTTTATCTGTTCCTATTCAGAAAAAGGGTCTCGATATCCTTCATCTGGTATTCCTCTTTCTTTTGTGAACTGTGAATTCACTTAGAACAGGCCGGCTTGGGAACTGAGAAACCTAATGTATACGCAACAGAATACAAATAGAATGATATAGTCATTTTAGTCAATGTTTTAGATTTTTTTTTCTTTAGATCACCTACAAATAATAAGCATTGTCCATGTTCAGCACAGACAATGTGGAAGTATCAACTCCTTGGCACTGACTAGTTTGACCTTCAATAGGAAAAAAAATACCTAGACTCCGTGTTCACTTTGTCCATCTTACAAAGATGGAGAGAGTGGAGTCTTCAGTCCTGTTCTCTTTTATGTTTTATTTATCTCTGACAAAATCTCACTAGATTCTTGCCAGCACACTGAAAGGTTCTCACAAGAAAGACCTTGGAAGATGAGTACATCAAGGAAGATACCTAGGAAGGATCAAAATTATGAATATTTCTTAGAACTACTAAAAATCTGGATTTAAAGTCCAGAGATTTCATTTTTTAAAACAGCTGAGAGAATTCCCCAGCAAGGTCAATTAGACCACAGGACTGTAAAGTCAGTTTATAGTAAGAGCAGCCTATTTATTACTAAAGTTTACTATAAAATATATTTCAACCTTTTAGAAGGGCTTGATGTTTGTCATTACATATAGACAATTTTTCAGATTGATTTTATGTTAAAACTTGGTAAAATAGAACTTGTGCCTGCCTAGACGTGGTAAGGTATCTAATTCACTGCATTTAATTTAGTGTATCTTTGAAATTCTTTTGCACAGTAAAATAGTAACAAGTAGTGACAAAAAGAACAGGATGAAGAAATATGAACATAAAACTGAGACCCCAACTTTGATCCACCCAGAAAGGTATGGTTCTATTACATCTGGTATTTCAGTATTTAAAAATAAGAATAAAAAGCTATTTCAAAATTTTCCATGAACGGGAGGTTAACCCTACTTCTAGATGCCATTACGGATGGAAAGCATATCCATTTTCAGACACATGAATTTAAGCATTAAAGTCTCTGCATGCAATTTAGGTGTGGAAACTTTCATTGGCCAATAAAAACATAATCAATAAAGTCAGGGGATTTCAGAGAGCACATATAAGTTTGGTCAGCTGAATAACTCCAACAGTTTATGGCTGTTTTAACTAGGAGCTTGACTGACTTGTCTAATTATCTACTGATGTCTGACACATGCACATATGATATCCCCAAGAGGCTGATATGGATGACAGAGGTTTAATTTAACACTTCAGTGTTGCTATTTTTTTTGAAGATTTTTCATGAATTTGGGGAGAAATAAAATCTTAATTTCTAAGAAGGGGAGGTTTAAAAGTATATGGATTTTGTAACTTTAATTCATATTTTATGGAACAAAAAATTTTATTATAGATTTTCTGAGTGTCACTTAATGTTATTATTAATAAATGTGTATCAATGAAGTTATCTGTAGTCAAGACAATACCAAAACCTTTGGGGGGAAGAAACAAGTAAATGAAGGGAAACTGGTACACATTTTAATACTTGAAAGATTTATGATAATGTTAGGTTGACTGAATTTTCTTAGATTCCAACTTATTTTATTAGTTAACCAAAATTTGCAGATACTTCTGTCATTCGAAGAAGAATGTTTACATGGCAATCTATGCCATGTTGATTTGATTCTTGAGTTCCTATTTTTGGAATATTATGTATTAAAGATACAACTCTAGGACATGATGAGTTAGGATAAAAGTATTGAATTCCACTACACGTATCCTGGCCACTGAGTTCTTATTAATACTTATTAATTAGTAGTATTCTCTAATCCCTAACTACCTAGGCAGCCCAGCTATACTAACTACAGGATCTCACCAGAAATCATCACCTTCCCTGCAGTCAGAATTACTACTCTGCAGTCCCGACTGACCAAAATTGGGCTGTTAATTCTTGTCAATAAAGTACATTTAACATTTAAAAAAAAGTAGAAGGGAGTTCCTGAAAAGATGTCACATAAATGTGTCCTTAAACTTCCATTCTACCAATAAAACTCTGCCCTACTAATTCAGGCAGAGAAAAGCAAAAGGTCAGAAAGATTTAAAAGTCGTAAAAATGTATTAATTGCCAGAGCATTAGGCCATCTGTTGCGAAGCGAGAGGCTTTGTCCTCAGCAGTGGACTCGGCTCTATCAATAGAGTAACTGCTGTTCAATAGCTATGTGTCAGTTTAGCTCCTCCTGGAGCAGACATTTAATTGAAACTCAGACTGGCAGAGTACATGGCTCCCTGTTGTTAATTGGTCTTTAGAGACTGTTAAGAAGTATGCCAATTATCTCTAGCCCCAGTCCCGAAACAACAACAACAAAAAATTTAAGAAGAGAGAAAATAAAAAGGTCACCTTGTCTTTTTATTAATAAGCACCAATAAAAAAGTGTCAGTTTTTCGAAACACTGCAAGCCTACGTGGCATTGTCTTTGGTCACAGACGTGAGCAGAAGCATGGCACAGCAGTTGCTCATGTACCACTAAGGCAGGTGGCCTAGAGACTGTCTGATCAAAAACAAGAGTAATTTTTTTACCTCTTCAGTGAAAAATATTCTTTCTAGGATCAAGTTAAGAGCCTCAAATTAGGGCGTGTAAAAAATAATGCACTATAAAATGTCAAGATGCCCAAAGACAATGTGAGAAATAAAGCAACAAGTCATCTGTGAATGTCCTAACCCCCTTCAGAGATGACTTTAAGAGCTAATTAGAAACATTTTTCAGTACAAGTAATCAGCTCTATTTTCTGCTGCAAATTATTTAAACTTCAAAAGGGAAACGAAAAAGTTTAGCAGTCACTTCAAAGTATAAGATACAAGAATCAAAAATCTTTGTAATATGCAGCAATATATTTTACCTTTTAAAACACTACTTGTGAACTAACAGCCACTATTCATTAAACACTAAATCCTTCCTTAGATCATAGAAAAAGACTTAAATTATACACTCGCTCTGACACGATTTTACATCTTTAAAAAAGGAGCAAAAATTGTCCTATCATAATAGTATCAATACTTATTTTAAGAAAAAGGTAAAGGAAAAAGGAAGAAGTCCAGAGTCAGTATATATATTCTATATATATAGTCAATAGGAATGAAAAATGAAATGTGTTTGCATACAAGATTTTAACTTCTATCCCTCCAGAACAAAAGTGACATTAATAACACAATGTCATATGCAGTTCCCCTTGTATTTACGGTCAGGATACTTAATACCCATATCCTGAAATTTAAGCCTACAACTGGGTATGCCTTAGAAGTCAAGCTGTTTTTACAGCTTTTCCTTGTTATTGTGGGAAAAAATTAGGAATTTTAAGAATATTCAGGGAATACCATTAATGGAAGATCTCTCTCTTCTAACCAACATTCTCTTTATTCATTGATCCAAGAGTCCGGTGAATAGTGAAAGTGCTATCCTGCAAACTCTGAAGCATGCAAAGCATGTAAAGACGCTGTGTGTAATAACAATTCCTCCACAGAACGCTGCTAGGGACAGCAGAGGTACCTCACATTTAGCTGGTCAATCAAAACATTTTACATATTTGATGAAATGGGTAAGAACAGAAAGACAGACTCCTAATGTAAAACAGTGCTGCTTAGGGTAGTTTTCTTTCCCCTTTAAAAGATTAAACAGCATAATGTATCCTATGTTACGCAATGAAGCAATCTGTAGAGAATACAAAGTGTTAAATACAGAGCAATAAGCAGAATAATGATGTTAACTACCATGAGAGCTGTAGCTAATGCATTTTGGGGCAGCACCACATCAGCGCAGTGGTGACGCTTTTGGGACTTCACTAACGTCTTTGAAGAGCGCTGCACTCATCAGCTACGCAAGGACTTCAGCAGGTCCGTGTTGAAACCTTAGTGTGAACGACCAATGGCCTAAATGAGTATGTCAGATGGATTTCAGAGAGGAGACTCTCAGAAGCTCATGGCAAATCTCCTTGGATAACGGTGAACAAGGACTGAAGAGTCCACACTTCATTTCTGTGGACCTTATTTCCCAAAAGACATTTTGATTGTGGGACTTCGAATCCACTGTAGGTGTGAACTAACAGATCTGGTCATGTAGCTCAGACAAAAGCTTCCAAAAAGAGTTCCTGAGTGCAAGTTTCCATCAGATGACTATTTACTTCATTGTGCTTTTAGATATTCAGCAACAGGAATTAACTGAAGCTGCCTGAATCTAAAAGTACAAGCATCTACCCTACTGGCCAGTATTACTAAAACACAAAAAAATCTACAAAACAGGGCAGGCCTGATATCAAAGCCTGCAGGACAATTTTGTGTAAATTGGTGTAATAAACTTTAATACGGAGAAAAAAAATGATACTAGGTATTGTAAAATTCCCTTTGCCTTTACTGACCTGTAGGAGACACGCTTGCTCTCTCAGACATGATGCTGGAAGAACATAATAATTCACATGTTCATGTCTTTGGCTGCTCATTTTATTAAATAAAGAGTTCAGGCTAATTAAATAAGCCTCTGCTTTAAGGTAAATCTCAGTTCTCCTTCAGTAAATACAGGCATGAAAAGCTTCCAGATAAATACCCCTTGCTGGGTCGTAAACTTGTACATATCACCTTGAGGTCCGTTGCATAGACTTGGAAGTTCAGCTTTTAGATTTCTATACTGCTTTAATGGTTCATATATTTTTATTTGATGTTATAAAAGTGTATCTAAAAGTTAAGTTAGTTTTTGTGGGGTTTGGGGGGTTTTTTTATTGCACAGAACTATAACTGTGAACTGTGCTTCAGACCATTGCCCTTTGCAGTTTTGGGTACTGTCTGTCTAAAAGAAACAAAGCCACAGGAGTATATTATCAAAGACCAGGAAGACCAATATAGGAAAAGAAAATAACACATTTTTCAAATCTATGAAAAAATATTTGGTTTTCATAATTCTTGCAGCCCTTTTTCCATGTGAGCCAGCTTGCTCACTGTCAATGATCTTTTTATCATTAATGGTTCTCTCAATACGTGCACTAGTTGAAAGGTTTGTTAACATACCAACACCAACATTAATAACTGATGATTTAAAATCTGACAGCATTATTGATAACTCAGAAATCATTAACCCTCTACTTTGGCACATCTTATGCATCAGGGAGCGCAAACTGCCATGACTAAGTAGCGGATGTAAGTAAAAGCATTGCCAAAGTCTAAGCTTGAATTTTTCCTGTAAGAAATCTGAAAGCTATTGTATTTATCATTTAACAGCTTCTTCTGCTAAGCATCAGGTTGTTATGACAATACATTCATGAAGAGGTGTTATAAACTCAGACTTAGTTAGCTAAAAGAAATAATGAGATTTATTCCAGAATGCAGAAAACCCAATAATTACCTTTTTTTTTTTATTTTGTTGTTGTTGTTAAAGATAGCTCTTTAAAGTGAATTGACAGGTTTTTTTAATTAGTTTTCACAGGATGTAGTTAAGGTAAAGTAGCTGTATTGTAAGGTAACACAGAGGACTAAATAGGATTCACTATTCCCTTTAATCCTTAAAGGGAACTCTCCTGATTTTAAGTATTCTTGGCTATTTCAGAGAATCACACAATCACAGAATGGTGTAGGTTGGAAGGGACCTCTGGAGGTCATCTTGTCCAGAAGATGAATTATAAATGTATTTATAATACCTTAATTTAGTTGCTGACATATGGAATAATATCCTTCATATTTACTTTACTTAGTATGTCCCAGTCACAATTTAACCCCAGTTAAAGCTGTTAATATAAAGACGTGAAGAAGAGATTTCAGTGTGGAACAATTGCTCACTGCTTGTTTGTGCCTTGTTTTTTCTTTCTTTGTTTATTAAGAAAAAATAAATTATTGTTATTTGTTTTCCACTTTGATGCCATTAGTGCAGAAAAAGAAAAACTGATTAAAATTGAAGGGAGTAATACACCTGGAATATCGTTAGAAAATGACAACCACTAGCCTAAATTTTCCTATGATTCTGAGATTAGATTAGAGCATTCCTGATCAGAACCTCACACAGCAATTTCTGCACCAAGGCTATAATTTCTGTTTCAGCTGTGATATTATTAGGAAGAACATCTAGGTTCAACCGAAGTGAGAAAGAAACCACCATCACTCTGAGCAAATTGCTGCAATAGAAAATTAACTTCACTTTAGTACTTTACACCTTAAGTCTAATTTGATTTTAAAAAGTTGTATTCCAGCTACTAATATACAATCTGACTTTTCTCAATAGAAACAAAGCAAAAACATATTTCAAATATCTCTTCCCTATATTTAGTCATAGAAAATTGTACATGACCTCTTCTTGGAAAAAAAGGCTAAATAAATGAGGGGTTTTTTTCCCATCTGACATATTTCCCAGAATATAAATCATTCCTGCAGCTCTTTACTATCTTTGTAAATTGCTTAGCCATCTTCTAAAGAACTCCATCACAGAAATGCTGGGTATCATCCCTGTTATTGTTATTATGGGAACAGATACAAGTATAAAGCATATTGTCATGCATTCTGTGATTTGGAAGCAAATTTGGGTCTGAAGTAAGAGTAGCATTTGAGAAACACTCTCAGGAGATTATTTTTAAACTAATTTTTTTTTACATGATATCTGAACGGTTTTGTATTTTCACTGTGTTCATGGCTACAGCTCAAAAAAAAAAAGAGGGAAGTAAAATTGTCAGATAATTTAGAAGACATTGAGAGAAAGCAGAAAATGAAATGAACATAAAATATCTTTGGAGTAGCTGTAAGCACTTTTTTTTGGTGAGGATTCTGATGAGCACTTTAGGTTTCTTGCAATCAAAGAGTTATTTTGTCAAGAAAGGCAGCAAGTTTGAGAGAGGGAAAAAGAAAAGATGGAGATATTATGTAAATGACTAGATACCAGATTAACTATAAGAAAGCAGAGGGGTATTTTAACTATTACTATTCATTGCATTCTCCTTCTGCACATATGCTGAAGACAGAAATCCAGAACAGGACAAGGCCAAGTTTACTAAATTAAAAAAAATCAGGTATTTGTTGGCTAAACCCCAATATATCTCCAGATAAGATTTTGTAAGACATCTCCCATAGCAAATAATTATCCGTATTTATGGATATTTCACACACATATATCACAGTTTAAAAGACTGACTTGCAAAATATATGCCAAATCTAAAACATTTAAAGATACGGATTTTTGAAAAAGCAAGTCCTTGAACATCCAGCTTGGACTGACTTGATTTAAATACTTAAAAATCATTAATTCTGCCCACACATGCCCATTATTTGCCAATATGATAGGCAAATATCTATAAAAGAAACAGTTGTCATCTTCTTCAAGGTTATTTATAACACTCAGTGTTTTGAGTGTTAGAAGTACAAGAATAATCCTACATAATATTTGAGCTGGACAAAGGAGCTCAGGAATTCTTGAGTAGTATTCCTTGCAAATGAAGCTCATACATAGGAAATAAATTCACTGTTCACTTTGGGATTTCTCTGTATAATCTTGGAGTATTTTCATTCTTGCACTAGTCTTACATCACCATTTTCTATCCTATCTGCAACCAAAGTTTACAGCCCTCCTACATCTCTGGGCATATTAAATCACAGTACGTATGCCCTCAGTTGCAAAATTATGACCTTGAAGTTTGTTTTCTAGTTCCTTTTCTTATGAACCCGCAAAGTTGGAAGAAAGAGCAATTCCCTCTGGGTGGTACTCAAATGAACTAAATTTTGATGTCTTCTCATCCTGTGAATTGCCTATCACGGCAGACAAATCCCATTCATTCACCATAATTAGTACTCCAAGGTGAGGCGACTACCTGTTTCATGTACTACTACAGCGTGAATTAGAGAGAGGAGGGGAAAGAAAATTCTCCCAGCAGAGCTCAACATGACAGACTGCACAAATCAATTTTAATTAATTCTGCCTCTTTAAATCTGTCTGCTCTTTTGGAAAGATTGCTATCTGCGTGAGGCACTATGGCAAGATAATTAACAAAAGCACTGCAGGGCGCTGATAGCACTAGCAGCCAATTTACTTGGCAACATCTTGGTTTTATGAGAGTGCCAGGTTAGAAGGTCCATTGTATTAGGAGTAGGATTGGTGTTCCATCTTCATGTAAAAAATACTCATCTTTTACAAGGAACACCTTGTGAGGTTTTAATTATATGGCTTCAAGCAAGAATTAATGAGAGAGAACTTCAGAAAAACAACTTTAGTGTTATGAGGCAGAAACTGTTTCAATGTAAGATTACTGACAATGAAAACCCAGTGTGTCAGTGCTGTAAAGTTCATCCTGGGAAGTATAAGCTTATGAATCGTTGTTTTGTTCTGGTTTGGTTTTCATGCTACTTGGCGCACACTTCAAGTCACCTACTGTAGAGAACTGACTTTTCAGAAACAGTATCTCTGTTACATTACATCGCTTCACTGCCTAGTAAGGCATTTGATGGAGTGGTACAATATACTACACCAATAATACAATGTTGACATTACTCACAGTAAACTGATCTAACTTTGAGTATTTTTTAGGTCAAACTTCTCAAACTGGTGCCTGTCCTTCAGAAATGGTAAAGCAATCAAAGGCAAAATAATGACCAAGAACTTAAATATGTCTAAAACTGTCATTAAAAATCAGATTACCAGTCTGGTATATATATAAAGCCTATCTTCTTCAGTAGCATTTCATGACGACTGAGGGATAAACTGCCATACAGCTTCTGGAAGAATCAGGATAGTAGTTTTTTATGATTTAGATTTGGGTTAAAGTAAAAAATGTGGATCATATCATACAAAGCATTTATTTGGTACAAATTCAATCTGCTACTTAAATAATTTTGAAAAAAAATATATTTTGTCAAAGTAGGCATCATCTGTCTTCTACAGCTGACATGAAAGGCCAAATCAAATAAAAATTGAATTTTGTATTCTGGTTAATTCAAGAGAAATGTGACTGCATGTTCATGGATACCCCAGGTCAAATCTCTGCAGATAGTTCACCATGTGCACAGTTAGTGGTCATACAAACATGGTGCTAGAACACAAACTCTTTGCAACAATGATGGCATTGTTATTTTGACTTAAGTAACAATAAAATACTATATTTAATTTCAAGTGGCTTCATTATCATCTCTTGCACAAGGCTACAAGTGCTTTAACATATAAGCAGTGCCATTTAGACTGAAACTGATAGTGTGTTTTACTTCAGTAAATCAGGATCTCTTTATGTACCGGCTATAGGTGTCAAGGTTTTGGTACTGGGGAGGATGACAGGGGTGGCTCCTGTGGGAAGAGACTGGGGCTGTTCTGTGCTGAAAACAGCTGGTTCCACTCTGCTGGAGCAGATTGATAAAGAAAGACTGCAGCCTGTGGAGAGAACCCACTCCAGAGCAGGGGGAAAGTGTAGAAGAAAGGAGAAACTAACAAAAAACCTCTATGTATTGACGGTAACACTCCTGCCTCCCTCATCCCTCCCAGTGCTGCCTGGGGAGGGCTTGGGAGTGAAGGGGTGAAGCTGGGCATGAGAAAGGGGGAAAGAAATGTTTTGGTTTAATGTTTGCCTTTTGTTTCTCACCACTTTATTTCAATTAGCAATAAATTAAATTCATTTCCCCCAAATAAGAGTCTGTTTTGGCTGTAACAGTAACTGGTAAGCAATCTCCCCATCACAACCCATGAGCTTTCTCATTTTATTTTCTCCCTCTATCCTGCAAAGGAAGGGGAGGGAGTGAGCAGCTGGGTGGGGATTTGGTTGTTAGCCAAGACTAACCCACTTCACTTTTACAAGAACTGGATAAACTTCATATATATTTCCTTACATTTATCTTTACAGCTGTATCTGATGCAAAAGCCAGCTCTGCTGTTTTAATTTCATTTTTCTTACACACTGGTAGGACAGTAACATTTTAATTTGATGAATCCTTTTTTTTTTTTTTTTTTTAAACAAACTACTGTGTTGCTAAATCATTCAGGTCTTTCGTTTAAACTGTTAACTCCAGTGGCTCAAAATACGAATTCAGAATCTTTTCAGTTCCCCAGGAAATTCTACAGTTCTGCTTAAAGAGATGACATACAGAAAAACTTGGATACTCTGCCACAAGAAACTATTCCTATATCAGCAATTACCTCAGTGAACCATGTGTATGTCCATAAAAGTAGTCAGCCAGAACTCTGTCATGAAACACTGCATACAAAACCTAAACACTGGAAGAAAACAAAGTACAATATTTGACTCATGCTGTAGTCAAATGATCAGACTTACAGAACATTTTGTTTTCTTCTTTTGTCGAGGTTCCTTTACCCACAACACTGGCATATTTAGAATTAAAAGAAAAACAAAACACACACACACACACACAAACAATAAAATACAATTTTTAAAAAAAGCAAAAGCTGAGAAGATTCCTACCAGAAAATCTAATTGCATTCTTTTGCTATACAAGATTTCAGAGTAAGTCTGAGGCCAAACAATGCATTTTGTCTCTTCTACACATAACGAGTAAAATTCAAAAGCACCTAGGCTAAGCTCAAAATGTTTGTGTAAATTAGGATTAATACAATTAAGTGAAAACATAGCAAATCTTTATTTACTTTGGAAAACATTAGGCATGTCTGTTCTACCAAATTAAACAATGCCAAGGAAGATTCCCGTGCATTTAATTATCTATCCTGCTGAATCCTTATAATGGTTCCCATCCAAGTTTTGGCATAAGCTAAGCAATAGTTTCTCAAGCAATTCCTTGAGGCGGAACAGAAGACATGGAACAGAACACAGACTAAGGACCATGACCAACAGCAGTTTGCCTGTGGCCACTCTATTTTGGTGGCTAAGAAAACTTAGCATGGATGTGGGCTGTTCCATGCAGTGCAATAGAACAGTACTGTGTTTTTTCATTTTACCAGCACATAATCCAATTAACATCTTCACATTTGCAATCAATGTGATTGCACTCTTTTTCCCTGTTGGAATTTCATAAAGTGCCCTCAAATTCAGCAGACCCATACCAGGTTTCAAAGAGCACAGGGGCTCTTGATGACAGTGGGTTCTGTCAAACCAACCTGAATCACCCAGGTAGGAAAAGATGACCAAGAATAATAGAGATTAAAGGGACTCTTAACTGATATTAGAGATATCTGCAAAAACAGAACACAACTATAAGTCTCTCATCATCACTGTAGAATACAATCAAAACAATAAAGAGCACAGCAAAAAGAAGCTCTCTATGATATTATTTGGAACCAAATTAGTTATATTTTATTTCCATATTTGAAATGTGCTGCTATTGTTTTAGTTTTTTGTCATATTAACCTTGAAAGAAGCGGTGAGACTTGGGGCTGCACCATTCTTCATCTTCATTTGTAGTTGTATGTATCAGTATTTTAGCTTTCTCTCCAGACCTATTGAAGTCTACAAGTTTCCTATTGATGTGGAATAAGTGCTACAGCAAGTACTAAAATTTCAAGTTACTCCTAACATCTGTCCATGAAGTTAATTGAAAATAGTCAATTGTGAAAGACTTTATGTAATTTTACAGCTCATCTACTCCATACAAAACCCTTAAATATTTCAAGGATGTAAGTCCTTTCCTTGTGAGTGTAGATTATAATTGTTTAATCATGAGAGAAAAATGTTCTAAAGATAATTCATGAGGTCTTGAAGACACTAGTGCTCTCTCCATCATTACAATTGGGGTTCTTTCTTCTGAATTTCAGGATATTATTAATGGGTAAGAAACATCCCTATGCAAAGGAAAAGTGTGAAGCTTATGAGCATCACTTAAGCTTTGCCTAAATGGACATGTTCCAGCTAGCTGTATTAACAACAAACCGCTCTTTCTCCAACTGCGGTGGTGTACGGTATTGGGGTTGCTTGGTATGAATCAGACCAGCTGCAGTTTTGATAGTTCTACTGCTTCATGGAAACCAGCTGAAAAGAAAGTGGATATTATAGTTGACACAAAACTGAATATAATCCAACAGTGTTCCCTCATCACAAATAAACCAACCAGCACATTAAATTACATTATGAGGACTATGGCCAGCAGACCATTTATCCCACTCTACTCAGTGATAATGAAGCCACACCTGGAATACTGTGACCAGTTTTGGGCCCCACAGTTGAAAAAGGCGGAGAGTTACCAAGATAGTCTAGAGCTTGTGACTTCCAAGAGAGGTTGAAGGAGCTGGGCTGGTTTAATCTGGAGAAGTCAAGGTAACGGGGCAATCTAAGAGCAAACCACAAGTACTTGAAGGGAAGTTACAAAGGTGACTGAGCCTAACTCTTCCCAGCAGTGGCAGACAACCAAGTTAAAGGCAAAGGGGCTAAAATTAGCAGCCCGAGAGGTTCAGATTAGATATTTGGAAATTAAAAAAACTAAAAAAAAACCCCAAACCTAAGAAAATAGGAGGATACTGCAGCACTAGAACAGGTCACCTAGGCAGGCAGTACAGTCTCCGTCACTGGCAACTTCCGAGACTTTGTTAGACAAAGCCACAGCTGATGTGATCCATGGGTGACAGTCCTGCTGAGAGCAGGAGTTTGGATGGCTTCCAGAGGTGCTTCTAACAACCATTTCTATTGCAAACTCCAAAATGGTATGGAGTAAAACACGTAAAAGTTAGACCAGATGCCCAGTCATTGGATTTGGGGGTTTCTTTGATAGAGGGTTGGTCCCTCCTGTCAATAAAATAGAAATCTAGCAAGGAAAACCACCATCTTGATCTTTTCTCTCTTTCGTACCCATTCTTTGAACTTCTTTTAAGAGTCTTGTAAATTATATAGTTAAAAGTCTCTAGCAGCTCTGCCTAATCACTATTCAGCTTATCCTAGCACAGAGAAACTAACCTGAAACTTCAATTTAATATGTATACAGAAATAATGTTTAAAAGAATGTTTTTCCCCTACTACACAAAAGAGCAGCTGTGTCTCATATGCTACTGAATACAACATCCAAAAGGAAGAGAAACAATATTTTTCTTTGAAGTTCAGTTCCTTGAGAAAGAAGAGCTAGTGGCCAAACTTCAAAGAGAAATCGCCCTTCCTACATGGCTGTAGCACTTCAGAGAAAGCTAATTTACCTCTCTGGTGAAAGGCAGGCCTCTCAGCCGCCGAGCTGTCTAAGAAATGAGGTAGCTGGTGGACTCTGGAATTAGGTGACAATTTTCTTTGAAGTTTGGCTGCTCATCTCATTAGCATTTCAGACATGTTGAAATGATTTACTTTCCATGTAGAAAGCTAAATGGAAGTTCCCAACTTAGCTCTTCAAGTTGTAGCTGGACTTTAAAAGGCTTTAAACTTCTTAGATGGCATCTTGAAGGTTTTTGACATACGTGATAGAGGCACACAATTCTTGCATTTTTGCAATACCCTAACTGCCATCTACAAACGACAATATCAATATCTGTCTAGCAGAAGTACACAGAAACTAGTTGTAAAATTGGAGTATCTTAATCCTGGTAACACTGATTCTATAGAGATGAGGAAAAAAGCCAATGCTTCTTTGAAGTATATGGGGATTAAAATTTGCCCTGCATCATTACTTTGTTTAAAGCAGCTGGCAGTTTGCACTTCATTATACCTGTATGGTGACACCTACACAACTAAGGAAAAGGTCAGACATGCTAGAATTCTGCTGCATAACAATTTCCTAAGTGGAATATTTTTCCTAGATACATTATACATTTTTACAATTGA
Organism: Aviceda cuculoides; assembly: GCA_035590195.1. NCBI lineage: Eukaryota > Metazoa > Chordata > Aves > Accipitriformes > Accipitridae > Aviceda > Aviceda cuculoides. The sequence continues at coordinate 7,706,264 of JAVJGG010000030.1, forward strand.
CTTTCACAGAATTTAAAGGGCACAGCTCATGTGGTCTGCAAGGGCGTGAAATAACCAGCGTATCTCTCCAACCCATGAGGGACCTGGCAACCCACAAGTAAAACAGTTGTCTATATAGGATTCAGCACTGAGTTTTCCTCTTTCTATAACTACCATTTTCATTTAGGGCATTTTTATGAAGTCTCTCTCAGACAAGCCCTATGGGTTCTGGAAAACTTAAGATATCTCTTAAAGGACATCTTTAAGAGAAGTGCTCTGGAGAATTAAGTGAAGTTTTCAGAAATTCAATGAATGAATGACTAGCTTGGACATCTCATCTTGTTGACTGAGATTTCCCTCTCTCAAAGTATCAGAATTGTAATCTTATAAACTAATAGCTTGGCACAAATTACATGTCCATATGACACATATACACTGACTTGAATCTACCTCTTACAAATATTTGCAAGGATGGAGTTCAGAGAAAAAAAGAAAAAAAAAAAAAAAGGGAAGAAAAAAGAAAAACATTGAAAACCCAGCCATCAAAGGAATTCAGTGGCTTAAAAGATAGGTATAATTGCAGTTGCTGGTAAAAAAATCAAAACAGGGAAAATTGTACATCAGATAGAGAACTTTTGCTTTAATGTGAATGAAGAAAAATATGCAAAGAACTGGAAAAGCAATGAAAGGAGAAAGCATAACTAACCTGCAAGGGAAGGAAAAAGACAATAAGATTGAAATATAATATAGGACAGGGAACGCAAATGAAAATATTTTTAAAATAATGTATAAGGAAACAAAAAAAAATATACTATTGCAGTAAAATAGTGTTATTCTATTCTATCCTTTTACCACTAAGATGATTTCATTTTTTGTAGTAAAAAGAAAAATTGTTTTAAAAAGATAGTTTAAATAAATTAATTGATGCTTAAAGAGCCATATGGTAATAGTATTAAGACACTCCAGGGCATGTTTTATTAGTCTGTTAATACAAACTTCAGGTGGTAAAAGCACTCGGCCATACAATACACCTGAATCGTATATTAATTGACAAATAAAACACACTCTGCTGAGTTTCAGCAGAGTACTATTGTTGCAAGTACATGTAGCTGACTGTACAAGAAGCAAAATTTTGTTTACAAAATGCCTCTAAACACTACAGCAACATTAACATTGCTCAAAAACAGACAAAGTATTAGCTAAAAACTACGTTTCCTCTTCCAGAAATAAGGATATGTAGTTTTTCATCTATCTCAGCTTCTCAGGAGCTAGGTCCTAAAGATAGTAAAGGCACTTCATACCTTATTTGATCTCAAAGGCATGGGTAAGCATAGCTCCTCAAAAGATTCTTGGTCTTTGTATATTGTTCAGATGATGGACAATCTGATAAACTTAATTCCACTTAGACCATTTAGTTGAAATTTGAGCTTCAAAATCATTCATCCAACAAACTGATTGGTCCTCAACTGGCTGGAGACATGGGCTGACAGTAAGCTCATGAAGTTCAATAATAGAGATTGCCAAGTCCTGCACCTCGGGGGAATAATCCCCTACATCAGTACACAGTGGAGGAAAACTCTGGAAAGCAGTGTGTTCTGGCAGACCTGGGGGTTCTCGTGGACAACCAGTCGACCATGAGCCAGCAATCATGTCCTTGAAGCAAGGAAGATTAACAGCACCTGGGCAGCATATGGAAGTGGACTGTCAGCAGGTCAAGGGTGGTGATCCCTCCCCTCTGCTCAGCCCTGCTGAGACACATCTAGAGTACTGTGTCCAGGCCTGGACTCCCCAGTACAAGACAGATACGGATTTTCTGGAGCAAGTCCAGCAAAGACTACAAAGACAATTAAGGGACTGGGACATCTGACATAGAAGGAGATGCTGAGAGAGCTGGGACTGTTCAGCCTGGAGAAGAGAAAGCTCAGGGGGATCTTATCAATGTGTATATCTGATGGCAGGGGTCAAGAAGCAGCCAGACTCTTCTCAGTAGTATCCAGTGACAGGACAAGAGGCAGCAATGACTCCTGACAGCCAAACTGCCCATTGCCTTGGCTGTAGGCTAAACACTTGTACTTCATGTCTGCAGCAATCCAACCATGTCTCGTTCTTCAGCAGAGTAGAGCAAGCCCTGGGAAACCAGTTACCTCCTTGTTCTGAAATACTTCCGTATTTCTTTTCTGCCTGTCTACACGGTAGGAAGTATTTCTTGTGGCTCTTGGTATTACAAAAAGCTTGATATGCAGCTCATAGGGTCAAGAGAAATAACTGATTAGGGTCGGACAAAGCTAAGTAACCCAAACTCCCTAACACTTCCCTCTTACCTCCCAGCAGATAATAGAAGATCATCACGACGGAAGGATTGTTTATAGTTGTAGAGAAGTAGAGATAACTGGGAAATTTGACATTCAAGCTTAGGTCAAGTAAATTTATGCATAAACTGAACTGAAAAGTTGCCACTCTTGGCTATAAATTTTACCTAAGGTAGGAAACTGGCATATCAATGGGAAAAAAAGAACAGACTTTTTGCAAGTTTGGAATATTAGAATAATTTAGCTACCAGGAAGCTACTTTAATGACTGAATGCCAATGTAGACAAATTCGTAGCCATAATTGCTCATATTACTCACCTACAGTTATTACACTTGAAAATATATCCATGTAACACATGTAAATACATGGATGCATATATATGAACAAATTTGCACACTATACACAAATATGCATACTACATACACATATATATACATGTAAATTATGCCTACACGTGTATGTGCACACACTTAGATAAGATGTTGTCTGATTAATACTAGTTCTATCAGGCACTTTGATTTCCTTCATGCAGCCAGATAATAGTCTTGTGAAATATCTTCATTTACAACAAATAAAATAAATGAACTACATCCAGTTCCTGAAACAGATAATCATAAACAAATGATAAGCATCACTACTAAAGCAAAATTATCTGTACATTCAATTTATCAGAAATTGGTAAAGTATAACTGCTATTCAGTAAAGCTGAATACACTGAGTATTGTCACTTGGTGTCCTAATAAAGTATACATTGAAATTACTTCTGTATCTCAGGTGTTGGCATTTTCACTGCATACGTATACCTACAGTCTTGAGTCTAGATCCAGTGCTTCCTGGATCTGTATGTTTCAGTATTTCTTCTGTCTTGGCTTGCAGCCATATCCTTTAATACTAGTTAATGATGAGGAAGTCCTGATGAAATATTTGAATGAGGGAAATATCCCTGGAACATCCAGCACATTGTGCTGGTAATTCAGCCGAAAGAACGTCTTGTAAACTGTACCATGCTTCCCACAGCTGACTGTGGGGAAGCACCATGGTGAAGCAAATAACATCCTTTAGATAAACTTTTACCAATTTTTTGGAGCAAAGCTTGCACGGCATTTTTCCCGATTACGTAAACCAGAATATCCCAGACAAAATTCCACTTGGAATAACTATATTTCTCTGGAATAATTACATTTCTCTTAATTTAAACCTCGAATCCCTTTTTATAGTTTTAAATAGGTAAATTATTTTTGAAAGGCTATTTTAAGTGCTGGAAAACTATATAATTTCCATGTAGACAGAGTTCATGTTAGTTGATTGAATGGGCTCATTGTGCAACTCTAAGATTCTTTGATTGGAAAGAAGAAAATTCAACATGGGATTATATTATCCTTGGTTTTGTTAAACAAGTTCATTTTTTTCTTATGCACAGAGATTCTAATCTCATTTAGAAACTAGATGTGCGGTATAGATCTTGTGAAGTATATGGCATCTTTTTCAAGAACAAATACAGCTATTCTGTAAAGTAAAAGTAATGACTTGAAGTTCTGTGAATCATGATGTAAGGGTTTTCAGCGCACTTCTGAATTCTTCGATGTGTCAGTAATATTGTATAACTGACTTATTTATACGGGAACTGATGCAGCTCCTTTTATCTATATGAAAGTCGTATATTTTAAAGAAGTGGAAGTCTGTTTCTACCCCACTAAGTAAAGCTCCCCCACCTTAATAAGTAAGACAAGAGCCAAAACGTCTAGGTTAAATCTTGATTCACTTAACTAAGACTTTAGTCTGGAGTCAGAAATTCTTAATTGTCCTTTGAAATATTGCAGTTTGAGAAGCCGCAGGCTTTCAGCATTTTGTGAAAGATTAGTGGAGAATTCTACAGTTCCTTCTTGCCTAACTTTCTCTCTGCTTTAGGCAGAAGAGAAAAGCAGAGCTGTCAAATAAATATAAACTGTACTACTGGCCGTCTTCTCCAATGCACTGGGAGATCCTGAAAAATAAGAACATTTCGCTCCAGGCTAGCCTGTGAGCCTTTTTTCTGTCAATTTATATTTCTTCTTAGTTAAAAGGGATGGAACACTGAGATGAATCTGAAATACTGTACGGTTCTTGGAGAGGGAATTTTAATACTATTTTTACTTCCCATTCTTTGTTAAAATTTCTTCTCCTTCGTTCCGTCTGTTCTTTTCAATGGGACAAATATTTCACCTGTAGAATGATCACTCCTGCCTCATTTGAAAATCACATTATGTGTGAATATATTACAACACTCTTTTAAATGTCTCAGATTATATGGATGCAAACTTGCATTCAAATGTTTAGTGTACTTCTGAAGCAACTGTTGATGTGATCAAACACAGAGGTACAATTCCCTTATATGTGTTTTAGGTAGAAGCTTATCAAGCTTAAGACCCGAGCCTTGAGTTTGAAGGCCAGCACCAGGTTGCCAGCTGCAGCCTGAGCTTATCACAAATGCTTTAACAATTCTGCGCCACACAGGGACTGAGTTCAGATACTCCTGGATCGCCAGGCCCTAAGGGTTCTCAATATGGGGCTAAACAAGTACAACTCTCGGTCGTGACTAACCTGGCTAATTTTCATCAGTCCAGCAATCAGCACTCTGAGATCTTGAAATTATACTACTATTGTATCCTTGAGAAAGGACAAAACATTACATGGGTGAAATCTCAGTAGATAACTCTCTATTAATCACTGCTGTCTAACAGAGCAATGTTACCATTGCCAACTAGTTTCATCATTCTCTGGCTGATTCCCATTTTAAAGGCTATTCCATTTACAGTCTGCTGGTGTTTCAAACGTCTTGTTTTCAAAATCATTAAGAGACATCTGTAATTTAGAGTAATTTTATTATTAAATTACCTTTTTTATTATTATCATTTGTGCAATGTTTTCATCTTTATAGTATTTGCTTATATACACATATATTTTCTACCTATTTTAAATCTGTCACTGAATCCAACATCTTCACCTTAGATTCCTGTTTCCTCTTCACAGTATCATATTTTACTGTTGTAATTTGCCCTCATAAATTTAGAGATCCCTTATCCTTTTTAAATTCTATATTTTTATAGCTATTCCCCACCCACTCAAAAGAATTTCCTTCTTTTCAGTGTCTTTTTCCACTCTAGCTGTCATTGTGCTTCTTTTTTCATATTAAGACTCTCTTGCTCAGAAAGGACACCTTCTTCTTTTCCCTGGTTGGGTTTTCTGTCCTCTATGTTAAGTATTCTGATATAAATGTGGGTCCTCTCCTTACCTTAGCATATCTAAATAATTTATTTTGCCCTTGCCACAACATCTGCAAATATTGTGAACCAAGACCTTATGCAAATCTCACTTCACAAAATTACATCTGGTAGTGTTCTCTCTCCTGTGCTCTTGCATACATATAAGTTATACTTTTTTTTTCAATTCCAAAAGCCCACAATTCCGCCAATTCTACAATGACAGTAATGGTCCTACAGACATTATCAGCTTATTGGCATTATTACCCTCCATAAAAGTAATTCCTAATGGTAAAAATGGATTCTTTAAAACTGGGAGGTGATTTTATCTGAGTCAAAGGCAATAGGTAAGATAGTCATTTTACTCACCCTACTTTCTGAAGTCTAAATTCAGCAAAACACTTAAGCGCTTGCTTTAAAATAGTGGATACTTAAATGCCCAAAGATAAGTGCTTTGATGACATGAACTATATGAGTAGATTGCTATGCTTGGTGGCACTGGTTTTCCTCACTTCTCCCTCTTTTTGTTTCTCGAATAACTGACTTCTCTGAATAGATTCAGTGTTGTTACCAGTAGCTATCATGTCTGTGAAGATAAACACACACCCATGAACATGAAAGATAATGCCTTATTTCAGGTAAGACACATCCATCTGCTTTATCTACTAATAGCTCATGCACCAGGCTGACCTCCAGCAGAATCTGGGTTCTCACGCAGTGGCTTGAAAAAGGGCATACCATTGAAAACACAAGAAGGAGATATTACTTAAGTATGAAAAATAACACCACAATGCTTCATTTATATTAATTCTACCAAACGCAAGGCATTGAACTTGATAATGTTCTCTTCTCCTAAACATACCAAATAAGTCCTTGATATTTCCTTCAACAACCCTGATAATTACCTTTATATTGCATATGTAGGGCCCTATGTAGCAACAAAAAACATTCCTCATAAAATAAAATTTAATCCATATAAAGGATAGATTAACCTCTATGGGGAAACTTTTGCCTGGTTAAACTAATGATAGTGTAGGAATCTGATCACTGCTTTGCATTATTTGATAATTTCTTTTAAGAAGAGTTTGGGCTTAAGTGCAAGGATTGGGCTAGAACATTCAAAATCTGATTTTGAGAGTTCTCACACAAATGCAGTAAGAGTCATAAAGAGAAACTGAGTATTTTTGAACCCCTGTTATTACTGAAAGTACAAACGTGATCCTCAGGCTTAGTGGGAAGTGGGCTATGGCTCATAAACCAGCCATGGCAACTTGCACATTTTCCCTGCAGCACACACAGGACTCTCACCTCTCCCCACTCAGCCACGTAACTCTCTAGCAGTCATTTCACTCCGGGTCCTGCCTAGATCAGACAGATATGCAGGTTTCCTTAAAGCACTTGGACAAATAGTTTTTACCCTCTCTTATTCTTGCTATTAAAATTAACGTAAGAATGAAAGTCAGATGTTGCAAATCAAAATAGAAGTGGGTTCTTAGTACTGAGTATGCATTAATTAAAAACTATCCAGCTATAATTTAACTAAGACAATTACTACTTCTTTAATATATTACAAATGCTGGATGTACGTTTTGTATTGCTTTCTTCAAAACAAGTCATATCAGAAAGATAAGATTTGACATTCATTCTAATCCAACTTCACATTTTCTTTTCTTTTTTTTTTTTTTATAACAAACAGGATACATAAGGTGTGCTAGAGAATCAGATTCTCGCAGAAGTATTTTTAACACCCACCTACATGCATATTTTTTCCATTTGCACAATATTTTTTATGGAAATCTTTGTAATTCACCTTAATTCACTCTTAGTAGGCAGAGTTAGGAAAACTAGAGTGTGAAACTAAGGAGAAAATGTAGACTTACATTTTAGAAACTCATCTGGGAGTCAAAACACCTGGATTTAGTGAAGAAGTAATTTATTTTCAGTATCTCATCTTGTAACAGCTCTTTTCTTACAATAAAAAATGAATACACGAAAACACTGGTAGCTGCGAATCCATACACAGCGTTCCAGGTAAGGATGCATAAAAAGGGAGAAAGACAAAGTCCCAAAGGTGACCAGTTTGAAATATAACACCACACTCCTGTTTGATCTTGGGAAAGGTAATTGCTTCCAGATTGTTTAAAGCATTTAAATGCTCAACTTTGCAAGGTCTAAGAGATTTAGTAAAACAGCTTCTTCACAGTGTAAAACATCTCCCTAACAGTCATCTGTGCACTAATGAGCAGAATTTCACTCAAATTCTAATATTTTTACTAGCTAGACAGAAATAAATTTTAGAAAGGATATATGGAAAAGAGAATCTGGCTAAGATCCTGTCCTGGTTTCAGCTGGGACAGAGTTAATTTTCTTCCTATTAGCTGGTACGGTGCTGTGTTTTGGATATAGCGTGAGAATACTGTGGATAACACACTGATGTTTTAGTTGTTGCTAAGTAGCACTTATCCTAAGTTAAGGATTTTTCAGTTTTCCATGCTCTGCCAGCGAGGAGGTGCACAAGAAGCTGGGAGGGAGCATGGCCAGGACAGCTGACCTGAACTAGCCAAAGCGATATTCCATACCATAGAAAGTCATGCTCCATATATAAACTGGGAGGAGTTGGGCAGGAAGGTGCCAATCACTGCTCGGGCATCAGTCAGTGCGTAGTGAGCAACTGCATTGTGCAACACTTCTTTTTCTTAGGTTTTATTTATCTCTTTTTTTTTAAACTTCCCTTTCATTACTATTATTACTACTATTATTTTATTTTATTTTATTTCAATTAATAAACTTTTATGTCAATCCACAAGTTTTAGCTTTTTTCAATTCTCCTCCCCATCCCACTGTGGGAGGAGCGAGCGGCTGCGTGATGCTTAGCTGCTAGCTGGGGTTAAACCGTGACGGGTCCATGACAGGTCCACTGCACCATTAAGGAGCCAGCAGATCTCAGTCCATCAAGAAGACAAAGATCTAAACAGAAAAGAGGAGTCTATAAGGAACAACATGGCCTGGAAAACTTATTTAAAGTCAAGGCAGCTCAAGCCCTGACAGCGCTGGGCAGACAGGGAGCTCTGTCTGCTGAGGCCTCGCACCTCCCGCAGCAGGGAGTGACAGTGGCAGGCTGGTGAGGAAAGACCTGAAGTAATCGGAACTGCAAGCTTTTACCAGACCAGCTGGGGCCACCAGCCCCACCAGTTCTTGTTACTCAACTTCCCAGCCAGTCATTAAGGAACAAGAGGCCCAGAGATTTAGGAGGGGTTTATCTGAATCTTGACTTCAGAGATCCAAGTGTTGAAAGTCACATAACGCAAAAGAAAAAAAATTAATTATCTTTCAAAATACATCGCTGCTTCTGCGATGCTTCAACGCCCGACTATAAAATGTGAACAGCAGTACTTCCTCTGTATCTCAAAGGAATGTTGTATGAATTCATTAGAGTGTAAATAGATAAAGCTATAATAACCAGGGCTTTATGAAAACCAAAGCTTGAGAGAGAGAGACTAGAGTGAATGCATTCTGTCCCTGGCTCATGCATGAGGCCACTTGGATATGCCAGATGCTCTACTTGCAAAGCAAAGCACTGTAACTGAGGACTTTATGAATTTAAGATTACAGAAAGCTTAGACAGGAGGACAGTACCACAGAGAGTTTACATGTGACTTCATAGTCAGAAAAAATGATTCTGTAACGCAATGGGGGAGTTGGGGGAGGGAAGAGTAAAGGAATAATGTAATAACACAAAGTACTGATGACATGTATGGGAAATTACTATTGTGCAGCTAGGTTCAACTTCAGAAAAGAGCATGAATTTTATATTTGGTAAAAAAAAAAATAATGAAAAATTATAGACATCTTCATTGAAACTACCTAGTATTCTGTTGCAGAAAAGCTTTCAGAGCTAATACATTCATAAAAGAGATTCAAAAACATTAATTTCATGGTTGACACAACATTTCATGGGTTTGATTTTATATTCCTGATTTATGTAAGGCTATAAGTCACATCAGATAAGAAAACAAAATATTACTAATATTTTACATGCTATAAGACGGTTTTCGTGTAAGACGTAACTTCACAACCTGGTGGTTTTGTTGTGTAATATGCATGTTGTTTATATTCATAAGTATCAGCCAATATTAAGACACTCAAGCCTATGCTTCTGGAAAAGGGGAAGAGGAAGGGGAAAGCGATGCTGCAAGTTTAAAGTTTCTCTCTTGGTTTAGCTTCTGTAACAATGTCATCTTTACGTGTTGACTGATGTAGTCCATGGTAGTTAAGGATAGGACGTAACTGAAATTACATGCCCCAAATCCAAAACAAAATCTGTTTTGGTTTTCCATTTTCCATTTGATTTTCAGTCATTTTACAGTGTCATTTAACCTTCCTTTGTCCTTCTCATTAAAATATTTTAAACATTTAGCTTTATTTTCGCCTATTTATAGCTGTAGTGTTGAAATGTACATATAATTAAGGAGATTCAGAGAGAAAATAATCTTAAACCTGTGTTACCACACATGACATTTGATATTCTACTGGACCAGATTTTATTACTTTATTTCCTGTTGACTTGGGTCTCTGATACCATTGTTAACTTTCCGTTCTCCATTTGACAATACCAGAGTATTTGTTCTAGCAGATAAAGTTATTAATAAAGAGAAAACAACAACAACAGAACAACCAGTGTCTGGAATCTAATGTTAGCTGAATGTAGCCTGCAAATGAAGCACACACTTGTTTTCATAATGGCAGTAATTAGCCAGCGGTTCCATTGGCCAAGTGTTGCAGAGAGCTATCTCAACCACGAATTTGTAAATCAAGAATGGTGTTTGACTGGAAACAGTAACTGATCTGAGGGAGTCTTTCATTCCAGGTTGCTTGTGAACTCAGATCAGACCATCTGATCAGGATACTTCCTTCTGTCCCTCACCTCTCAAAATCTCTTCTCTACAATCATAAAGAGTTTCCCAGCCACCTCCCCACTGCCCCTAAGGCTGCGCCACAGCAGCGCTGGTATCGATAGCCATTGGAAGACTCCTCTTCTTTTTGAGGCCAACTTTTAAAGTGGTTGCTGCAGCACTGTGGGGCAGGCTCGCTCCCGCTACTTTTTGGGAACTCCTATCTCCACACTGGTGTATTAACAAGCATCAGGAAGGAAGAGATGGTGTTTGTCAGTACACCATCTCTAGGCTTTGCTCAGCCTGAGGCTGATTTTGATTTGTGGTGAAGTTTTCTCCCATTTCACCCTTTCTCATCGGGCTTTCTCCTGAGTCTAAATTTTCAGCTAAGGCTTTCTGAAACTCTCAGCTGAGGCAGAAAGTCATCTTTCTTATGCTAAGGAGCCACTGTGCTGTATCACTGCCTCTGGATGCTCCTTCCTGATGGGAGATCCAGCTGAATTTAGCATTAATTTGACTACAAAGCTCTTGTATGCACTGTATGAATGTACTTCTTCCTGGCAGACAGACAGGTGAGCATGTGCAAACGAAAATATGTAAATGTTAACTTCATGAATATTGGTGAAAGACATTAGTGAAACTGGTATTTGATAAGAGTAAAGAAGGGATGGCAAGAAAATAAACTTGATGCTATATTTAAATACCATATAAATAAATACCTCAGAATAATTACTGAAAAGATACTTAGGTACCAGTTCTGGAGAATGTGGGGATTTGTAAAACATTTAAACAACTGGGAGAAACCAAGAAAGATGACTAGATAAATGCAAGCAACAGTCACCTCATTCCAGACAAACACTTGAGATTTTGTAAACAACTAAAAGGCAGATATTTTGGTGATTAACACAATCAGTGGAGTGGTAAGGATTCCTAAATTCTACTAGGTATTCTACCAGCATCTCACACTCCATGTTTCTACTGCAACCAGTACGCTGCAAGTTGCTCAAAACAACAGGTCTCTCTCCATCCAGTTTTTGAAAGGGAAAGGTCTCTTAACTGAAGCATCATGAGAAAAAAAAGTCAAAATCGCAAACATTTTCTCAGGAATAATAAAATAATTTTCTATTCCTCTTCACGACAGCATGAATTTCAAGCAATTCTGATCTTAAAGTATACATAATCAGTAGGCCAGGCACAGAATGAGACTGATCCTATAGATTTTTGGTCATTTAAGAGGTATCAGAACCTGCCTTCCTCACAGGCATTATGGAGTCAGGCATTTTTTCTAACAGAATTGATTCATACATTCACCCCCACACACCCCCCCCCGCCCCCAGATTTCAGCTTTAATAAGCTAGCATAAATTAATCAATTTAACAAATCTGTGGTTTAAAGCTTCTGTCAAAAGACTCGGCATACTCTACATGTGAAGACAAGCACAAACTGTACATTAAGAAGCAGAGTGTCACTGGGGAAGACAGCTACTGAAAAATAAGAGGTTAAAAAAAAAAAAAAGATATGGTAACCAGGAAGAGTATTAGATGAGAAAAGAATATCTCCGTGGCCTTCCAACACTGCCATTTACAGCATATATTCTAGACAGAAAAATGACCAAGAGCATACAAACACTGTAAATGTTAGCGGAAAAAAAAATGTCAGTGAAAAATATAAAGTTCTTACCAAGCAGTCCTACGAAACCCAATGAAGTTAACACAAGTTGGTGAATTTCTAAAACATTACTAAAATTATCTCTATGTCCAATAATGAAAAAGGTATACTGTTTCTCAGGAGATTTCACAAAAAAAAATTATTATATCCTAAATCAACCTGGTAAATGTAGACCTCAGTTAGAAAATGACTGTCCACATATTGGCTTTCCACAGTTAGCTGGGAATGAATTAGGAAGATGGCAAAATAATTTTTCCGCCCAATAATTTTCATCCCAGAGGGAAAAAAAAGGTACTACTTTGATTAACTTGCTACCCACGCAGCCCTATTTTTTGGTCATACCTTCATCTTTAAAGAACATCTGAATCTATTAACTTGTCTTCTGAAAGCACTAAACAAGTATTACTATCAGGGATCTTATGATGTTTTTCCCAGAATCCTTGTGGAAAAGAAACTGATCGCATTTATGATTATTGTAAAGGACACAAATTCAATTTCTGTAGCATGTAAATGTGCTAAAATGCAATACGACACAGTATAACAATATTAGCCCAGATTGTTCTGTTGGCCGAAGAGACCACCTTCACACAATTCTGTCTTACTGCAATATATGAAATGGACTGTGGACCAGAAAAGATCTTAGCGAATTAACTCTCTGTATTTGCTTCTTCAAATGTAAATTTCAATCTAACATAACCTAATTTTAAGTGTTAGGGGGTTAACAAATAGTTCAGTTACAAGAATGGAAGAGGACAGCTTAATGACAGCCTGTTCTCTTGCGTTTAAGAGGAAACATCTCTGTCCAGAGATGATTTCTAGCACTTTAATCAATGTTTCAGTTCAGTATCACTGACCTTCCATGCCATATGCCCCAGTGCAACTACATGCTGTAAAAGAACAAGCGCAATTGGCACATTAATCACAGAATTCACTGTTAAGCTTGATCTTGTAAGGAAGAAGATACAAGAGGAGCTGGAATTTAGATTACAAAAGAGATAAATAAGTTAAATAGTGTATCACAAATGTAAGTGATGCAGAAAAGAGAAGACAAAGATAAAACAAAAACTCAGATAACATAGTGACATGTTATAAAACAAGACAGACTATGATTCAGTCAGATCTTTGCCTTGGAGGAAGTCATGCTGTTATCTTTGAAAACAAGGGTAAAGTGAGACTTATCTCCTCTTGTTCATCAAGAGTAAATTAGACCCACTTTACCGTGCTGTAAAGAAATCCCTTCCTAACAGACCTCGGTTAAGTTATAATATTTTATTACATCAGGTACCTTTGATGTTTCTTCATATAGTCAATTGGAATTAGTTTTGTTTATGTTTTATCGCAGAGATATACAGAAAAGTTACTTCCTAGGAGTGCTTCCACAATATAGTTTTAAGTGTTAATTCAGTATATACTTCATTTTTTTGGCCCTTTAATGGTTGGAAAGTTCACATTGTGTATAATTTCTTTTGAAACTATTACAAATGTTCGGTGCATAATCTAGCATTAAGGGTACCTGATTAGATTTTGGTTTCATATTAATGTCAAAAAAGAGACAGAAAAAAGTTACTGTTCCTCCCAGTTTTTCCCTGTCTAGATGTCTACAAAAATCTTTGTTAATCTTTAGTTCAACACAGTTGCAGAAAAACTTTCATTTATTAAGTCTGACACTACATTTCCAGTATAATCTCCATTTTTTGCACTTCGTGTGAAGACGATACAAATTGCAGTATATTTTCATAAGGTGTAGTCCCTCAAGTGAATACCAAAATCTAAAGAAATGCTACTTGATTAAGAAAATACAGTGAATATTAAGCACACAGAACAAATGCTTATTTCATGGAGGTTTCAGGTCCTTCCATAACAGGACATGCATACTTCATGTGTGGCTAGCACTAAAAACGTATATCTTAATAATAGTTTCTTTTTCTAGCCCAAAATAGTCCTATAACCCTATTATGGGGCACTGTACCTCAACCATGATCTGTAGAATACCTATGATCCAGATGTCATTAGAAGGAAGGAAAAGAGCAGAGGCACATACATTTGTAAGCACGGAACCAAACAAAATTAAATTAATAAATACTTGAAAGTTTAATTTATTTTTCATTGTGTTGCCAATGAAACCTATTGAGACAACCATGAACAAGTTAATCCTAATTTTAAAAATGTCTTTCTTGGGTTTTGAAAGTCAAAATGCGCTTACTCTAATTAGAAAAAAAGGAATTTTATAGTGTTTCTTTTCTGTTCTTTTACATTTTTGTTACCTTTAGTTCACCAACATTATTTTTATTTCAATAGGACAGATTTGCAGCATTCAAAAAAGATGTAAACTTACATTGCAGAATGCATACCTAAGGAAGAATTAGGAGTACAGTCAACTTAATCCACTGGCATTATCAGTGTATACATCTGAGAAGCTAGACAAAAATTGATAATCTTTTATTACAAATAACATACTCTGAACTTCATTAACACTGAAACATTTCGGTGCGTTCAGTCTCCAATTCTGTTTAACCAGGAGGTCATCAGTGGCAACAGTAGAATTTCTGATGTACTATTCCAAAACAAAAGAACTTAACAAACCTACTTCAAACAAATGATTCCGGTTAATTTATGATGTTGCACAATGAAGAAATAGTCAATATAAGGATGAAGACAGAGAAGCAGCAAACCTAACAAGGTAAAATACTTTCAAATCTTCTTGTAGTAATCCCGATAAAAATGCAACTGTTTGTTTTCCTGGGAGAACGTCTGTGAAATTCAGGTTATCTTCAACCTCCAACAATACATAAGCTATTATTATTAGTACCCATAGGATGGGTATGTTGATTTGGACCAGCTGAACATAAAGCCCCAAAGTACTATCATTGCCAAAATATTTACAGGAGGAGAAATTACTTTAGAAGGCTTGAGGAACAAGCTGCTAAAAAGTTTGCAGTTTTCTGGGTTTGTTTAAGTCAAAATACTGTCAGCGAGACTGATGCCAATTACAGTAAGAGAAACAGTAGCAACTCAAAATTTTATCTGCAATCAGAAAGCACAGATGTTTTAATTATAAATTTTTCCATTAAATATTTCTAATTTTCAAGCGACTTTGGTTTTGTATGAAGATACAGGTCAATTTTAATTTTATTCATACTTTATTCCAAAAGGTCTGGGTACTCACAGATTCTTCTGCTTCCTAGATCTGCTTCTCAAGATTCCTGTGATTTTATAGCATGCCTCATTCATGAGGAAGTTTTAAATCAATCTCATGAAAACATGCAAGCATTAAAAGTTTTGAAGAAGGTCACTGAGAGGCTGACGTGTGTGCAGAGGATGGGTGGTCGGAATAATATAGGTCAGCAGTTCCCTTATTATAGAAGGACTGGGAAGTTGTGGGAGTATTTACTCTGGAGAACATTGTCGGGTCAAATGAAGTCCCCACCTACGCCAGTATCCTGTCTCCTCCAGTGATCAACAAAGTGTGCCTGGGGGAAGAGTGGAGAATGGGGCAAGCATCTAGCGATTCTTCCCAAGAATATCCTCCCACGTCCCACCCTTTTTTCCCTCCCACAATTTATGCATCAGGCCTTCCCTGAGTCAGATGTGAGGTTTTGCTATTACTAAGCCTTAAGATCTTGTTCTGCCATAAAAGAAAAGCAGTTGGAAATTTCCTGCGTAAAAAACTCACTCCACAGGTTAGGATAGGATTTGCTTTTCTTTCTCTATACTTTTACCTACAGTGAATTATATCTGAAATGCATGAGGACTGACAACAGTTCATGCCAAAAACCTTTGAGTAATGAGTGCATACACATACAAACTAATGAATTTATTGTTGAATTTTTTTTTTCCCCTAAAAAACTTCACTTCCCAAATCAGGAAGCTGATTAGGGTGACACTGTCACCCGACTCATGCATCCATCAAACATTACAAGCAGTAAATAGCAAAAGTGAAAAAAACTGACCGAATCTTCTACAGATCAACCAAAGGACAAACCCTGTTTTTTGTCCAAGTACTCAGTAGGTGCCTGTCTTCTCACAAGTATGGTAGACAGTTAATACAGTTCTAGAATTCATGACTGTTCCATGAATAATACACAGAGTAAAAAAATAAACCTGAATGTAGCTTTAGTGGCAATGCAGTAATTAAACAAGGTCTACTGGATGACTAAGATTGTACATATAGTAATTACTGAAAAAAAATTTTCAGGTTAAATTGTCTTACCAATTATAAAGGTGTTTTATTTGGATATGACAATATAGTGTATTAACATATGTACTTAGATATCTGGGTAAGTTTTCTTCTGCGTTATTAATTTATGTACTAATATGTCATAGCTGCATCTCTAAGCAGGACACCTCATTGACTTCGAAGTGATTTGGCACAAACCTGCCACCCACTGATGAGTAAGATCAGACAAAAAGCAATTTTTGCATGTGGAAATGCAAGTGGAAATTCCTGCTCTGTCAACTGGAACAGAGATTTCAGCCTGACTTGTATATTAGAGGTGAACGTTTTGGTTCCTGCATATCCACAGACATCCACACACAACCTGTACTGTTACACTCATAGGCTATCCTACAGCTGATGATGCTTCCTGAGAAATTCCTTGTTGAAATATAATAGTTTTGGGGAAAAAAAAACATTTAAAAAACCCAAACCAAACCAGCATTTTCTGACTAGCTATATTCTCTTATTGCAAGCATTTTCTGCCAAAAGAAACACTTTGTTATGCATTTATGGAAAAGAAGAGCTTCTTAAGCACAGAAGAAAAGGATTTTGGCTATGCCACTATATTGTTCTAATAAAAATATCTTCTCAGTTCAGCCACTCTGCCAAAAGTTCTGATACTATTCATGCTTTAAACATCCATAAAACAAATCACATTTTAATTATTTTCCTTTCTAATAATGGTATTTATGATTGTAACAGTTAACAGGAGATTAATGTTTTTCCAAGAATACCTCTGCCTTGACATTTATAGGATTCTTTTTAAATATCATTGCTTTTTCTTAATAAGATGACTCCTTTTAAACCAATATTTTTATATGTGTTTAGAGAGTTCCTACATAAGGCAAACACCATCCTGCTGAAGAGTTTTCTTTTAATATTACATCGGCCTCAACTCTGCAATTCATTGTGGAGATACAGCAAAGCCTTTGGGACAACTCACTGTCAAAGTGTACACTTTTATCTTGAATAACTCCATCATGAAGTAATCCAAGTGCAAAAACTTAGCATAGTTAACAAGGCTTTTGCTAGAGTAGACCAAATCAGTGAGTGAGTTTATTTATTTGAGCAACCTGCTCACCTGCGTGAACAGCTCACCTGTTCAAAGGCTACTGGAAAGTCTACTTCAAGATTTGATATCACTGTCCCTTATAACAAAAGCATAAGTCTTTACACAAACACACACACACAAAATCCCAGCTGCCAAAGGTGCCGTATATTCATCTTTTACTTAAAGTTGTACAAGAAAGGTAAATTTTTGAAAAAACAACAACAAAGCCATAAAAAACCCTCTCAGCTTGATCCCTTCATTGAAACAATTTCAAAATAAGTTTTTGGGGGAGGTTTTAATTTTGACAAATTATAAATAGTTCACTATGATTTTTAAAACTTAAAGCTGACTATATCTTTACTATAAAAGAAAAAAAGATGTCTTTGATTGAAACTCTTCTATGTTGCATGAATTCTTCAAACATTTGCAATGCGACTAATCTGTGTGAGCTACTGGACCCTGCAGGTTCTCCTGTTTCCCAGAATGCTCCAAGTACATTCACGATGCGATAGCCTCAAAACACAAAAAAAAGCTGAAAACACCCAGTTTTACTATTGCTGCTCTTGAATGTTGTAGTTGAGGAGACAATTTTTATTAATTTTTAATATAACAGTCAATAACATTCATTAGTGTTATCACTGTTTATCTGAAAATTAATTAGTACTGACTCTTATGCTGGTCCTTACTGTATCAAAAAATAATACAGTTTGGTCTGAGCAGGTAAGAGAACCCTTTGGTTGTCCTTCAGCTAAAACCCAAATACATTCTCTGACACTGAAAAACCGTGTCTGTTTTGTAATTTAGACTGCTCATGGTCAGATATTTCAGATATAACTAGTGAACTGTCAGTTTATTACATTTCAAATCTGTTTACTTCTATCGAATTTATTGCAGCTTTCATTGAAATAAGAATGAATGCTTTCCTTACACACTAAAGTGCCTTTCAAATATCATACCTTCTAGCACCGTGAAACTGTCTGAAATGTTGGAGATTTAAAGTGGTGTGATAAACTGTCAGCTAGTCTTCAAAAGATATACAAATAATAACAGGTATGGTTTCAAATCAGACTGCCTGAAATTAGGTACTTAAACATCTATTTCAGAGCTCTAGATTTTGAAGCACTTAGGAATAATCTGAACTCAGTATTTTTGTTTGCTGATAGCAGAGCATAATTTCACACCAGCTATAAATTCAGACACTTCATGCTGCTTGAAACTAGGACAGCTACTGCCAAGAATCTGTGACAGTGAAAACTTAGTACAGTTGCCCCCAAACAGTCTTTAATAATTTCTTCAGTTGAGGAAACAATTTGTTCTGCTTTCCTTGCTCATTTTCTTACTCATTACTGGATAAGCCCTCCTTAGTTTCTCTTCCCCTAAGGTCTTCGAGGTCACTTGGTCCCTGTCCTATATATGAACACATCTTGAACAATGTATACCACATCAAAAATTAGGAAGCACTGCTGTATGTGGAGGAGAAACCAACAGAGATCTTTGGGAAAGGAGGGAAAAGATCACTTATGTTAAACAAAAAGCTGCGGGAAAGTTCTACAGAATATGTCAAAAGGGGAAAATACAGGAAATTGAAAATACTACTGAACAATTAGCAGTTATATTAAGTGAGTTCTCAGAGTCTGGGTGTCACAAACAAGCAATGTGTACACAGAAAAAAGTGCGACTCAGAGATGTGGCTATAAAAGCAGCAGCAGAGTTTCACTGCGGATTCTGATGTTACACATTTAATAAGCCGAAGCCCAGTGGACTAAGGCTGATCGATGGACGTACCATGTACTAGCTGCCACTTGAAATTTTTTTGCATCTTAGCGATGGGTATGTGAGTAACTGTGAATAAAATGACATATATTGCTGTACGAAAAATTGTATGCCAACCATTTTAGACGTTTTTGCAGGGTAATTATCCCTATTCTTTGGTAACTTTCTAAGGAGAACTTAGGGGAGTGAGATGCCTAACTCTGAGAGGCAGGGACATTCGGGTGTTTTAAGATCTTAATGGAAGTTAAACCATGTGGTTAAACCACAACAAAGTGTACATAGACATTGTATCTTGCCTTTGTTATCTCTATAGGAAAGACATATTTAAACTGAGCTCAAAAAACTCTTTATACACCCCCTTCCAAGAAAGCTTCCTTGCTTTGTGGACTCATTTATTTATTATGAGCTTTACTGTAGGGCTAGTGGATGACCTACCATAACAAGAGAGAGAACTCCTTATGCTGGGAACTGCAATATAAAAGCCCAGTAAAACACAGCCCCATTTGCTTGTCTGATGAAGATTTTAATATTTCATTTTTTAACCAGTCATATTCAAAGTAAGAATGACCTCAGATTGGTTTTGCTGTCATTCGCACTGCCAAAAATTGAAACTTTACTTTCTTAAAACAATCAGATGACACTACTGAAAACCTACTGCAAATAAACTCACAAAGTCTGTATTTTCAGTCATCCAAAAACTTTCAAAGCCATGGCTTCTAATACTGCTAAGCTTAAGTGGTCATTTAGCAGCAGTTATTTCAAGGTAACTGAAATTCAGATAAAGTTATGTAATGGATTTAAAAATAATACGTAATGCTACCAGAAATAAATATTTTTTTCCAGTTTTGTAATACCATTGAGCGGTGGTCACATTTATCTGCCCAGTGCAGTGCCAGATATATTTTAATTCTTCTCTTCCCAAGTAAAAGTATAAAGTACATCATAGCTCTGTGGCAAATTGGGTACCAGCTCCATTACTTCAGTTTAGCAATCCACAAATTCTCAACTCTTAAATTCTAAATAACAGGGTAAGCACATATCAGCAATGCAGGGCCTGACAAACAACTGGATATTTACCATGCAAATTAACTGCATTTTAAGCACTCCTAAATGTGTGAAAAACACAATCTTAGACATATAAATCCATCCAACTAATTTCATTTGCTTGTGAAGATGTGTAGTAGCTAATTAAACAGTGTAACAAAAGGATTTTATCTAATATATTCATGCCCAGTAGATGAGCAGCAGCTACCAGTTTCTTTTGTGTGCCTTTGCTTTCTGACCTGATAATTTTAGAAAGCATTGCTCCAGAAGTGGGAGGAATTTTTAATAAATGTGTGGTAAATTGCCTTAAAGTGTTTTTATTCTAATTGTTTTACTGGTATTTCTTGCTAAAACTGGTCATTTTTACCAGAGACAATACTGCATAAATGTACTGAGTTAACGAGTGCAGAGGTTACCGTTCACAGGAGTAAAAATGCATCTTAGTCCTCCCTATAATAAGTTCCATAATTACTGATAATTAAAATCCAAATAGTCAACATTGCAGCAAAAGAAAACCTAGCAAGACAATTTAACCATTAGGATGGCTTGAACACAAATTAAAGATTGAGAAAGATAATAAAATACTGACAATTGTCTCCACTGTCCATTTACTCTGCTCGCTGAGGCTCGCACCCCCAGGCGAGCGAAGGGAACGGGAACTTTTGTCGAAGTAGCACTTTTGCTGTCGGTTCATTATCATCTCTGCCTGCCTTTATTCCACCGCTGCCCTTACAGGAGTAAAGCTTCAAGGGGCACACAGTCAAATACTGGTTTGAGGGTAGCTGTGGTACAGCATTTGCTAACCGAGACATTAGCCCTGCAGCAGCACCCTCCCGCTTACTCTCTAGCTGCCGTACCATCTGCTCTGGTCCACTGCTACCTCTCTTGCTTAGTACTTGGCCCCTCATAGAAAGAAGAATATTATACCAACTAGGATAACAAGTACCAAAGATAGAATTTCAGTTTGCCTACTGCTAATAAAAAGCATACTAAGAAAGTCATTTTAACTACCTGCATATTTGCATGGCAAAACACAAAGCCTCTGGTGCACAGAGGACAACTCTATCACCTATAAAAATGAACAAGTCAAGTAGGAAGGAATAAGGAAGGGTGATCTTAAATGTATTCCTTACAGAAGAAATGTATAATGCTTTTTTAGGAGTTAGGATGATCTAATTAAATCCAACATATAATGAATGAAGTCAATGTAAAATGGAAACAGAAACCTGCTATATGGAAAAGGTGCTTTTTTGGGGAATTAAGTGCTCTAGTAAGCAAGGGAAGGTGGAAATAACTACGATAATTATAGGTACAAAAGGTATAAGGAAATATCCCAGTCCCTCTTCTGTGTTTTTCTTTGAATTTTGGAATTTACAAAGTTTGACATTTGGTTGATTTGTCTTTGTGAATGATTTATGAGCTCCCTTTCTTGTATGTAACAGCTGCTGTGACATATTCCCAGCACCTTTTCGAGCCTTCCCTGTGACCTAACCCACTTTTGCTTGGCCACTTACCCAGACAGGCAGGAAACAGCATGAACTGTGATTGCCTCAGTCTAAGTGTAAACTGAGCAGTCAGCTGGCTGCTCTCAGCTTTTCGACAAGCCAAACAGCAAGCTCCTAACTGCTGGAAGACCCAGTGAACTGGTCTTGGATGCTGCAAGCTGCCTCTAAACCCTGGGGGTTTTCTCCACTGTAAGACTTTTTTTTTTTTTTTTTTTTTAAATTTTTTCTTTACCCCTCTGTAAAATCATGTTGAAGATACCAGATAAGCACAAACATAATAGTGGAATATATAGACAGATATATAAAGACAAAATGGATGCATAAATCTCATTTTCTAAGGAATCTAGGCATAGCTTTTTATGGAACTGCACTCATTTGAATTCATTAGGGAAGAAGGTAAAGGCAAAAAAATTACATTGAGTTTGTAATTGAGTGCCAACATATCACTGTTGCTTATACTCTTAAGATCATTAATGTCTGAGCTATTTCAACAGTAGAAAGATTACTGGCTGGTTAGTTTTGTTCTGCAAAGAGTACCTTATATTTCCTTCTCATATACCAAACTTGTGTTTCCAAACCAAATCTTTCGCTTCATAGGATGGCAAGTTCTTGAAACTTTGAAGAAGTCACTAAGTTAGGTCTCCGAGGAAGACATTAACTTCTGAAAGAATACTTAAAACCACACAATGTTTGGGTCTCAAGAGGACAAAACCAATGCTCTTTCAATTTATCAAGACCAGAAAAAGCCACCATGGAGGTATGTTAAAGATTGTGATGCATTTTTGTACTGTTCAAAGATAGTGGGCTGAAGCTGCTCACAGGGAAATTATTTGGGGAATTAAAAAGGGGAAATTGTTTGAGGCTACTTCTCTACATGATGAGTTTACTACTAACACATTCTTTAGCTTTCAGGACACTGTGAGAGCTATGTGACAACTCTTCTTCCTTGTCACATCAGTCCATCTTCTTCTCTTGGGCCTCCCATCTAGGTAGGGACTAAAGGTTTTCACCTGCGCACAGATGCACAGGGAATTAGATAAAAGGACTATCTGACACGTCTATAGACAAGGCCTGTGATCTTTGTCTTTTCAGTCTTAAGTAAGGCAGCAAATTAAGTGAAATGTAATTTAAGGGACATTGGATAAGTGCTTGGAGATAAACAAGTAATTCTATAAAACACACTATAGACCATACTTTAAGTTGGGGCATCCATATAGCAACTGAAATACCAGGGGAAGGGTCAGAAACAAGATGTCTTGAAACAATAAATTTGCTGTATTTCCAGAAGCACAGATTATATAACAATAACTAATAAAACAGACATATCTGCTTACTCTACACAGGGCAGGATAATTCCCTATTAACAAAAAGTAAAGAAAGAGTCCTCTGACAGAACATTCCTCCTTCCCTGAACTCACAGGTTCCACATAGGGCCTCACCTGCAGGCACACAGACATCATGAATCCCAATTTAGGATCCTGCCGACTATGCCAATCTTCCGAAAGAACATGATCTATGAAGTGCAGATACATAATGTGTAAGCCCTAGTAAGCAAACCATTTGCTATTGTTATCAATGCTATGGGTTTCTATCTTTTTAGCTTTCTGTTATATATATTGTGTAAGTAATACCATCTGTATCCATCCATGTTCATGACATCTTGCCTGTATTGCTTTCCTCTGTACTTACTCCCTGCATTGTGTAAATAAGATTTTAAATAAAATCAAGCCACATAAAGAACATGGAGGACCTACTTTCTGTGACAGTATACACATCTATATGGCCTTGTCACCCTGTCTGGCAGCTTTATTATCGCTAACTGCTTACATGTCTCAGGCTTCCACCTCAGGCTACAAACCAGCATTTTCAGAATAAGCTGGTGTACAGGAAGAGACGGTTAAGTGGCAGCTGGCTCAACGAGGTATTTTTTGTTTGGTGTCATGAGGACTCCACTATGGCAGAACTCATAGACACAAGGAAGTTAATCAGCTGCAGTCTTCTGACTAAACTGAAACTGGACAAAATCTGATTTTCAGCATATGGACAAAATAGTAAGAGTAATTATGCCAGATGGAACTATTAGATGCAGTTTTACACATTTCACTTAATTCAATATAGAGTCAAATATATTTTAGAAAAAAAATTCCAGCTTTTTTTTAAGATATCTCCAGTAAAAGTATGTTCCTTCTTTCTCTGACTAACACCTTACATTGGAAGTTACTGTCAACTGGTTGTATTCATATAAGCAAACAAAATATTATACAGGTCAAAATATAAACATATTCCATATGATAATCAAGCCACATTCAGAAAACTAGGATTTGGGGAAAAATGAAGTGAGGATAGTTTTCCTTGGGGAAAAACGTTCATTGAAGTACCTGCCCAAATGCTCACTTAGCAATTTTAAACTTGCCAACTTACTTCCGTGCAGCCTCCATTCACATAACCAAGTGTTCCAAACTAGATTCTCCTTCTCCATCTTCCCCATTTAAAACCTTCTTGCCCCATCCTATTCAGCAATAGGGGAAACAGCATTTATTTGTTTGCCAATACAAAGCCTCACTAAACTAAGAAGCAATGAAATGGTCAACCCACTGGAACCATTTGTTAGCTATGGGCTATTGGGTCCAGATTTACTCAGCTGAGAAGGCCACAGACCTCCTCGGAATCCAGCTGCTGTGACAGTGGCAGTCTCAGTGACATGACATGGGAGGTGCTCTGTGGCTCTGTTGTCCCACTTACAGCCAGTACAATTGCAGCTAATGTGGTCGGCACTGAAACAGTTACTCCTTTTCCAAGGCTACTGGTTTTCAGTCAACATATTTCAAAGGATGCAGGCAGATGGCATCACTTGCAAAGCTATTGTTTTAGTTTGTCATGAGACAGAACAGCACCTGGAGAGCAAAGTTACCAGCAAACAGGATAAATGCAGAACCTGTATGTTTGACAGAAATAAGTTAAATAATTCAACAAATAAAATATTGCACATTTTTTAAAGATTGCAGAGATGTCTGAATCTGTGTAGAAATTTCAAACACATGAGCTTTCCTTAAAAATATTTTGTAAAAGTCCTCTCCGCAAGTCTTGCCAAGGTCAGACAGGAGGTGCCTGAAGTGAACAAAGGTAATAAAAAGAATTCTGTACCTTTTAAAAAGCATATGAAGAGTCTAGATAACATGCTTACTTCTTCTATTCTGGTTGCCTAATTATTCAAGTGCCTCAACAACAACAGAAAATTCTTAGCAAAGTATTTCTTCTGTAGGGAAGGAGACATCATAATATATAATGCTTTAATAGTCATCTGAATTAAGATTCAGCCTTGCACAACAAAATCCTATCAGAACCTCTGCAGAAATCCAGTTATATTGATTACATATATCTAGGAGTTTCCACCTTGCTCCTTTAAATAATTTTCTCATAGATCAGACCATACTATATGGAGATTTTCTTGTATTTAAAGACAAAGATGTAGAGATATTAGATGTGTCTTCACATCCTCAATTCTATGGTGCAATGTGTATTGCTACAAAGTAGAGAAGTAAAAATAGAGGTGCAATCAAATAGCAGAGACATCTACTAAGATACAAATATGATGCAAATGCAGATCACTACAAAAATATTCCAGCTCTTTTTGTGCTACATAAAGCCTCAGGCTTCTTTCTTTCTATCTGATGCATTTGAGAACTACTGTTAGCTGCGGATGTGACCAGGCTTTCTTGAAACGAAGCAGAAGGTTCCTTAAATCTAATATGTCAGCATTACTGAGCTAAATAATCCCTTTTGAATGAGAGAAGGGAAGATACAGAAAGACCAGAAGAGATAGAAATTATTAGAAGAAAAATAATACGCAAAAGAAAGGAAAAGCACAATTGAAAAAAAAAAAAAGCTTAGAAGAAAACAAAAAGGGATAATAAGGACACTATCAGGATGCTGGGATCACACACATAGAGAAGATGCCCTGCACATCATGGGCAAGCCCTGCCTGAAAAAGAACAGAAGAAACAATCTTACTGCAGAAGAGAGACAAGTACAGGTTTCTGTCATTTTCAGTGTTTCCTTGTTGATCATAGACTAGTGAACAGGTCATTTTTATGCACTGTTTGAAGTGGTAAGAACCAAAGGTGGCTGTACATGATTCAGTCTTACCCATTGTACCTGCGTAATTACAAGCCACGGAATCATAGGAGATAAAAACGAACCTGTGGCTTGTTCCTTGAGCTCTGAGCAAGCCACACAAGCTGCTCTTGTGTGCAGCTGTATTACAAGGAGATAAGCACTATTCAGTGGATTGGTTATTTTTTAGCCATAACCTCAAGAGTTTTTGCACTGTGAGAGAAATTCAAGATTACAGATCTTTCTTCATAGATTCCTGTTTCTCACTGTCTGCCTTTTTTCTTGAACCATTTTGGGTCTACACTAACAGAGGAGGAAATAAATGCAGCCAAACCACAACGCCTAGATTAGAACTTGTAAAAACAAAACAAAACAAAAACAAAACCAAAACAAACAAAAAAACCTAACCAACCAAACAAACAAAAAACCAAAACAAAAAATCCCAATGTTGCATGAGGAGGTGGTTAAAATGTACCTTTTGTTCACTACACTTTTTCAGACTTCAAGTGTTCCTACTCCTCACAGACAATATTGAATCATCTGTAAAGAGCCTGAAGATAAATTTTAGACCAGCTAATATTGTAGAAGATAAATCATCCGAGATCTAGGGAGACCAAGGTTTAAAGTCTCCGCTTGGCCCAATTCAGAACAGAAACCCAATCTACCTCTGAAAGCGTGGGTAAGTATTCTGCCCACTGCCCTACTGAGTCATTCAGAATTCCTGTCTCTACCGATGATCCTTTAATTTTTTATAAGAATTTAAATAAACCTCCTTGGAGAGACTCAGGCTGTAATAATATGGAGGTGAAGTTAGTTACTTACTTAAAATGAGAGCTGGGTCGAAGCCAAGGCACATAGGGATTTGAACTTTATTTCCTTACATCCCAAAAGTATTCCTTAACCACTGTGCTAACTTCTGCTTTGACATCTTCCTTCCTATCTCTCTTTTCCTCCATCCTGGGCGTACAAAACGTCGCGAAGCAATGTCAGTACCTCGGAAGAAGAACTAACTTTGACCAATCAGAATTTTCCACCCTGTGCATCACAGGCACCTGTCCTGTTTGCCTGCGTAGTTATCAGATTCCCATTATCCAATAAATACACTCTTTTCATATGTGCATGAATGCATCATGGGAATATAAGTAAACTTGATGTCACACTTGCAAGAAAATAGCATGTACGAGTACATAATAAGGAAAGTTTACTTTCTCTCTCTGTCCTGTCTTCTTCCCCTAATATACAGGCATTAAAACACACCAGCAATGCAGGTAGTAGAAGCACACAACAGACATCCCAGCATAACCAGACTGGTAAAATACAACTGACTTAGGAAAAAAAAACACCTAAATTATATTTTGTACTCCACACTTAGACTCCGCAATGAAGCTATAACAACCTCAGAGCTGTGTTATTATCACCATTCATTTGGCCTTTTTGACACGTTTTGATGTTAAGCAAAGTATGCAGAATGCATTTACATGAGCCAAAACCAAAATAAATGCATTGGTCTCAGGTGCAGTATTGCATATTGAAAAAAAATGTACTCTGTCATTCACAACAGAAGCATTTCATTTGTTGCA
Organism: Aviceda cuculoides; assembly: GCA_035590195.1. Taxonomy (NCBI): domain Eukaryota; kingdom Metazoa; phylum Chordata; class Aves; order Accipitriformes; family Accipitridae; genus Aviceda; species Aviceda cuculoides. The sequence goes on from JAVJGG010000030.1 coordinate 7,733,634, forward strand.
AGAAATTACTAATCTGACAGATTGCAGAGAGAGTAGTGTTTACATTATTGTAAGGTTCATCTTGTTTCCTTGTTCTTTTGTGCTGTTTTGGCAGTGAGAGATAATTCATGCTCTCCTTTTTATCTGACTGTAATGGCAGTGTAGTAAATTATATCTGAGGTTATTTTAGCCAATCAGAAACCCTGATTAGTTGTAGTCTAATTAAGGAATAATGAATGGGGAAGTGACAAATTTCCTCTTCCTCATTTATTTTTGTAATTAAATTGCATACTGTGCATCAATCAAATAATCTACATTATTACAATTTGCAAACTTTTTTTGGAACCCACGTGTTGCTTTGTTGGCAGGAGCATTTATCAGGTTTTATGGCCAGCTGTCAAGAAATCATAAGGTACCAACATTAAGCTATCTGTCTGATAAATGTCCTCAAGGAAAGATGGAAAATAATCAGCTGTAGCTGTTAGAAGAATGCCGAACAGCATGCAGTGTTTCCACTAAGTGTAGAAGAGGGTCAGAGCCTGATGATAAGATAATTATTTAGGTTGTCAGACAACAACTAAGGTCTAATAATTCTCACAAGCTCTTCAACTCCTACAACTTAGTCTGTGGTATCATTTGTCCTTCTGTAAGTCTTGATCTGGAGTGAAGAAGTGATAGAACAAACTGAGTGCTGAATAAATTAGAGGTGAAAACCTCTATAAAGAAGATGGATAAACACAGCTTTCCACATTATTAAGTTCACAAGCAACAGATAAAACATACTTTGGGGGCTTAAATCTTACGCACAAAACATGGAGTTAGGAAGTAGTAAGTCACACAGATCAGGAATGTTCAAAATATAGGGCTTTGCTTTTGAAAACTTCCAGCTTTTCAGAGAAAAAAGGGTCAAAATACAAAATATAATTGCAGCCAAAATGCTCAGTTGGAATATATCCTTGATGTCATATTACAGGGGGAGTTAAGATTTATAGAGTCTTCCTCTTCTTTTAACGGGACTTCTGTCTGCTCCTATTTACTGGATTCCCCAGGCTGGTACGCAGAGCGGCACTTTGTTTAGTGAGTACGACTGTCAAGGCCGTGAAGCGCTATGTGGGGGGAACGCTAACCGTGTTTCCGTCTTGCAGTGAGAAGGAGCACATGAGGCAACTTCAACGTCACGCAACCTTTTTTACTTAAATGCTTTCCATTTTCACGCATTTATCTGGGGAATGTTTTGTTTCAACTATTTATTTATTTATTTTCCTTCATGAAAGCAAATTCTGTTTGCAAAATGTTTTCTTCAGCTGAAAATCAAATTCTCACAAGAAAAATACTTCCATCAGGAAGGTTTTGACCAGGGCTTCTACAGCTCATCCCGAGGCTGACAAAACTACCCCATTCTCAGCAACTCACAGCACCCTTCTTTTCAGTTCCATGTCTATGAAAGGTGGACAATCACATCTGTACGTTTTTAGTGTTATTAGGTAACATTCAAACCTTCCTGGTTTTATTATTTCATTTTTTAAATTTCCTTTTTTTAAGAAGTATCTCATCCGTTATTGCCAACAGTTACTGCTGCAGTTGGGTGACTTAACAGGGGGATAAAAGATAACGATAAAAATTTCAAATGTAGAGATTGTCATGTACAACATGGATGTACAAGGCATCAGGACTAGCTGCCTAGTGTCAATAATAAGCTGATCCACATAAATTAATTTATATCATCTACAGCATTAGCTGCTGACTAACCTCTCATTATATAAATAAATAAGTAAATTGAAGTGAAATGATATGGTGACAGCAGTCATCAGAAAGCCACTACTGTTACTCAAATAAGGCCAATTTTTTCTCACTTATCCATTCCCTTTACCAAGATACCACAGTACAAAGTTTTTCTTGGAATTGCTAAATTATATCTGAGGCAGAAATAAACATTGTCCTTGTAATTTGAAATTAATTGGATAAAAAAGCCCCATGTTAAAATACTAAACTAAGTTCACAAAAGTTTGAAGTCTTTTCTTCATAGAGGAAAAAGTACATGAAATAAAGCCAACTCCAGGAGAAGCTGCGAGAGGAAGATGTTTTTTCTTCTCTCAGGTGTTCTGTCTTACAGTAGATCTAATGAACACTCAAGACAGGGGTACGTGTCTATGGGTATTTAGGTAAGAGAGGTAAGAGATATTTGATAGCTTCCAAAGTTTTGCACTTTGCACTTGACATAAAAAGCATCATTTCTTACTTTGCCTTGCTTCTCATCTAGCTTCTATATAACTGTTTTAATTTAAATCCTCAAGAAAATCTGAGTACTTAGCTCCTACTTGAGAATTAGAATGCAACAGAAGGAAGTTATGGCCCTAAATTCCTCTGAGTATCTCTTTTTCCATTTAAAATATCAAGACATGAACAAGAACCCTAACTTAATCCTCTCGAAGATGATAAAAAGAAAAATGACTTAGGTATGTATCCTCACCACATATTTTCCCATAGCAAATAAACAAAATAGTTCACAAAATCCCCTGCAAATATTTTGCCATGGTGACATTTACAATTTCTTCTTTCTAGGGATAGATTCCACTAGTCTATATGAAAAATAACAATTGAGCCAAAAATTTCTTTCAGGTCATCTTTATCACTGCACTGTTTTCAATGTAAAGAAAATAAGGATATATTGATACAGACATGCCGCATTATATTTAAATATTGAAGATAAAAATTGAAACAAAATGGAAGAATCCCATGCTTTTGCATTATACGTAGCAGACAATCTACAATTATCAGCATTAACACAAACTTTGAAATCTTGAAACATTAAGCCTTTATGTTTCATTATAAAAATTACTCTGCTGTAAAATTACTAGGTAATAGTTACAACTACAGTTATGGTTTGAATGACAATCTTTGCTTTGCTTGCAAAAAATGCCCATAGCTCATATGTTCCCTGGTATTAGTCTGCAGAGTTTGAAAGATGAGTCATTGTATTCAGAATGTGAACTAATCCTGAATGTTTCTTAGATATGATCAAAACACTGGAATTTTTTTTAATACATTTACCACTGGAAATGGGAGCTGTGAAGGAGAGAGCAAGACTTTGGATTTTGGTCTTTGCAAATGGTGAGTTTGAATACCCTTTCAAATTTTAGTAAGCCCTATATGCTTAAGGAGGAAAAACAGTTGAGAGAAGATTGCATGACTTTAAGCTTCCAGACACAGGAATACAATATTGATCCTCAAAAATCATTATACCGTTAATGCAAGGGGAGGGAAAAGAAAGAAAACCTCTTTTTATTAATGCTTCAGGCAATTATCACAAGGGACTTTTGAGCCCTAAGTTTTCTGCAACTCTCAGCAAATTAAAATATGCAAAACTCTTCAGAGTAAATGTAGTAAACATTTCAAAAGCCATTTTTCACTATTTCACTGTGAGTACATACCACTAAGCAGCTAGGAAATCTAATTTAGGTTTGAAATCTGCTTACAGTTTTGAGATCCGTGGCATTATTTCTGGGGAGGTCCTTGTATAATGCTTTTAGAGTAGAAGAAAAATGTTATATAATGACAGCCAAATCTATTGTAAGGTAATGAAATGGCTTTACGCGTTTATTGTAAGTGCCCATCTTTTTCCCTTATTCCATGTCCAGCAGGTCAACACAGCAATATTATTTTAATCACATACAATTCTATTTCTAATGTCTGATTTAAGGAACCAACCCCCACTACAGTATTTGAACTATTTCGGAAATGTAGTTTTTATGTGTGGGTGGGTGAGAAGTCAAAAGGGTTATAAAAAGCATATTTTAAAATATTTCATTGCTACTTGACACTGTTGATTGTGGTTGTATTTGTCATTGTGTAGAAGCAGAGAAAGTGGAAAAAACAATGTTAACAGGGGCTTTCCACTTGGATTTTTCATTACCAGTGGCTTTCCTTAGAAAAGTGTTCTTGAACGATGTACAACTATTCTCTCTCTTTAGTGACAGAAGCTGTTGAAGACTCTTTAAGTTCAGCTATAACAAAACTAATTCATTTAAGAACAGCATTATTTCTTACAGCAATTTTTTCTTTACCTAGGTTGCATGTGCAGTTGGTAGCAAAGTAGTTCATTTTTTCTATTTCCCTAGGTCTTATAATTTTGTATAAGAAAATGTAAGAAAAATATTCTTCTGCCCATTCATGTTTTAGCTGTAGTATATATTAACTAGGAGCAGTTTATGTTTAGGAAGTTTTAGTGCTACTGAGTTTTATGACAGTTTTATTGGAAGCATTTAACAAGATTCAGTGTTTGTCAGCAGCTGGACCAGAGAGCAGCCTTATGGTCACTCAGTATAAATGCAGTGGTAGGCAAGAAAACCTAGATCATCCCAGAAAATGAGAAGTAAAAATAAACCTTAAGAGCATTTTACAAACATTTACAAGCACATTCAAAATTTCACTTCTTATCCCATCACTTAGACTGTTTTGAATTGCAGTGCCTAAGTGAGGACACTCCTTCAGTGTAAATTACAGTGTGGCAGCACTAGAAAAAGAAATTATTATGTTGGTACTTGCAGTGTATTCACAACAAGAAAACACATCCTTTTTTTTCCCTTCTCAATGCGGCTACCAGCCCGAGTCCCTCCTGTGTGATATCTACAGTCAGTACAAAAGTATTGATATGTTTTCTTCCTGTTGGAAATTGCTCCATCTTCACGTTAGATACTCAAGCTGAGAGAAAAAAAAAAAAAAAACAAACCAAACCAAACCATCACAAGGCACTCGACTTGCAAATAATCTCTCACAGCAGGTCAGGGTCAGCTAACTTTCCTCACCAGAAAAAGAAAAAAAGCTAGAAGCAAAAGACAGAGAGAGACAGATCTGATTTCTGCTAATGTCCAGCCCGTCTGCTCAGCCAGATGGCCAGCTGAATCACAAGAGGAAGGTGTCACAGTCACAGAGAAACCTGAGCCTTTCCTGCTTTATCATACTCTAGCCAAAAATAATAATTCAACAGCAGCCAACAGAACCCTAAAGGCTTTGTGTACTAGCATGCCGAGCTTTCCTGTAATCACTGTGATATCTCCAGGAACAAGGGGTGGCATGAATCATTATTTGGATGTGATAACATGACCCATACAAACATTAGGGGATAATGGGCAAGTCTGCACTCTGCAAATCGAATCACACCATGATCCATCATTAACCTAAGTGAGCTATTGCTTTATTGAAGTAGCCCTGTAAATGAATAGGTCACAGTCTATTTAAAAGCCGAGAGATTTGTTAATGCTCCAAGGACTTATATTCTATTAGAACATACAGCCCGAGTATAACTGAGATTGTAAGTATGCTCTTAAAGGATAGGTAAGAAAGAAGGGAAAATCTAAGATTTAGACAAGAATAATTTTAGAACAGTCCACTGAAATGTACTTATTTACGCATATAGAGAAAGGTATTTTTATATGTGTCTGAATTTAAGTTTTGTCTTAAAGAAGGAAGAAAATAGTAACTAATTTCAAAATGTCTTATTCCTCACAAATTTTTATAGCACAAGGAGTTAAGACTTTGGGACTGTGTGAAAATTAATGCATTTCCAGTTAATCTGAATCGGCACTACATGACAAATTAACACTGCCCTTCAGAAAAGAGCTTCAGAATTCAGCTTAGAAGGTTTTCAACATTAAGCCATTTAAATGCTATTTTAGGAACTCTGGCTTTTGCACAGACATAAGTCCAGGTGTTAATACCAGTTCTTCACTGTTCAGTTTAGATAACAAGACTGAGCTTCAGAACCAGTTAAGACAAACCTTTCCCAGATTTTCCCCTCTTTTTACTGCATCCTGGCAGCTTTATTTAATTGTGTATGCAACAAGGAATTATGGACACCATCCTTTGAGACTGCTGAATCATAAATGAAGAAGGAATTATTTTCCTCCTAGATTTTCCTGACATAAAGTTTAAATCAAGAATTATTTGTATCTTTGCCAAAAAGTTGTTTTATCTTGACAGCTATAAAGCTTATAGCAATTTTTTACAAAAAAGGGAGTAAATAAATGAGTTTATTAAGCAAATCGTTATAAACTAGCAAATCAGTTTTGCCTAACAAAGGTAGTAATGTGCTTAGCAGTTGAGAGGAAGACATGTTCTCCAGGAACTGCATGGGTAATTTGGGAGGAGCATATGCAGCAGAACTTGCTAAAAAGTGGAGAAATCGGTAATCCTAACACCTGAAAGCACTTTTATTTGTTTCTAGGAAGGACAGATGATTTGCTTCCACTTTCTATACGTTCACCTTGAAACATTAAAAAATATCTATGACTTCTTCCCGTATGGCTCTGTTATATAGCTGTTCTGAGTATACTTAAGGTGTTTTAGGGGAGTCTGTCTTGCACTTTGTGAATTCCAGGGCATTCACACAGAATGACTTTGATTATATTTTTGAAGGTGTACCAGAATAAGTTACTAATTACTTTACACACTGTTTTGCTCATTTCTTTGTTGGTGCATACTTCGGTTTTGATATACTCAAATTATAGACTCATCTCCTTCATACTTCCTCAGGACACTCCGAGAGTTTTACCTGCTGGACTGAAATTCACTACAGCATACTGCTTTTACTGACAAGAACCTGAGTATAAGGGTAGTCCATTTTTCTTCTCCAGTCATGGCTTCAAGAAGGACATTCATATTCATGTTTAAACAACTCAGTTCACTCTACAGCCTTGGGAACCAGATCCAGTGAAATACCTTTCGTGTGCATAATAACGAAGTCCCCACGAACCACATACAGCTTTTGCTGAATGTTAGACACTGCAGTAAGCTACTGTATCAGATGCTTCTCTAACTTTGAAGTCTATCTTACACTTGTATTTCTGGAACCCACCTGATGATCTAGTATGATTTTCTATAAAATTTAAATCGCATACTGATTTTTATAGGTAGAAGTTGTTTATCCTTATACAGTTCGGATTGTATGCAGGCCACTGATGAGCTCTTCTTCCAGATTTCTATTTCATCTAGTAATTGAATAAAAATGCATTTTCTCAGTGTAAAGGGGCAACTGATAAATTAGAGAAGAGCATACAGAAATCAACAGAACTGCTTAAGACAAAACTTAGAAATACAGGACAGAAAAGCTGCAATCTATTCTTTGATCATTTTCCCTCTGTCACAGCCAATCAAATAACACTGATATTTTGTTCTTCCTTTGAGTTACACACTGTAGAAATAATAGTTACATTGACCTGAAAAGTTCATTCTTGTCTCCTGGACTATCTGGATGAGTTTTCAGAACCAAACATCAGCAAAATTTTGCTGCGTTTTCCCCCTCACACCCCATACCCCACCCCCTCTTACTGATACTAATTTTTAAATGGATAGAATTAGTCCCTGCTCCTATCACTGAGAACAGATGCCATGCTATCAGAAAAAATAGAGAATGGATAGCAATATTTTTTATACGGTACATTTTCTATAGACCTCACTCCTGTTTATATACATCCATTTACATACACCAGAAATCCATCTGTATGTGCAGTCAAGAACAGCCTTTGGCCAACTTTTCAGCTGGTGAGAGTACCCAGTCTTCATGGGTTAACGGAGTTCAACTAGTTCAACAGGTAAACACCTAGGTATCAGGACACAAAGACACAATCTGAAAGACTTCTGAAGTTTCACATGGTAAAATGCATCCTCATTAAGTGATATGTGGTTGAATGTGGTCTGTCTTAACACAGAAAGATTCTTGACACACCTTACGGAAACTGCTATTGGAAAAAATATAGGCACTCTCCTACCTACTTCTTTCTGCCTAGTTTAGGTGGCTATTATAGGTCTTATGCACTGGAGCGAGACGTCCCTTTCCATGAACATGTCTATTATTAAATGAAGTCCTTGAAACATCATGTGCTTTTGAGTCACACAGCAGCCTTCTTTAGACACACCCACAGACTTGCTTTCTCATTCATCTGTATGCTTGTGTGTGAAAATTCTTCTCCCGACAGCAGGCCAAAAGAACAGCTTTAGTCCTGAAGTAGGTTACTTAATGTTTATGTGTGGTTAGGTAGAGAAAATATATGACGGGAAGGTCAAATCGTTGACCAGAATATAGTTTATATATTCAGAAAGGGGAAAGACAGGTAATAAGAAAGTGGCAGACTAGTATGAAACAAATCACCCAAGGCCGTGCCTTGCGCTTTAGGTGAATCTTCATTAAGTTTACATGTTACTATTACTTAGTGCTTAATAATTCTTCATTTTCCTCCATCAGCCCAACCAAGTGCAGACATCAGACAGCAGAAATTTCATAGGAGAATCTGTTCTGACAAAGCCAGCCACCTGAAGGAAGACGGTGAGACCCCAGCCCTTCTGCTGGCTGTCAGTCCATTCCCAAGGAAATCCACAGTGCGAGTTCACGGCTTCCCTAAACCATACTAACTGCAGCTCCCCAAAGGAGCTTTACGACAGGTATGTAATGAGCAGGGCAGCGACATGGCAGCCATACTCTCTGCCTGGCCAAATGCCTGCTACTTGCCAATGACAGAACAGTACTACCTTTGCAACTGAGACAGTCTCCAGTCAAGGTTAAGCCAGCTTTACTCCTGCTCTGTGCTCCCCAAGAGGCTAGGATCAACCAAAACTGCAGCCAATTTCTACAGGAATAAATAATTACTGCTGGAACACAACATGAAAGATGCTGATGAATCAAGCCTGTCATGCCTGTTCATGGAGCTGTCTCTTCAGTGAATCACGCAGCTTTATTTCTCTGACGAAGACCAGAACCAGGGCTATTTCCATCAATGCCAGGGAAGTTAAAGCAAAGAGGTTTTATTTAACTTTAGCTAGGTTTAATTTCTCTTCTTCTAGCTAGGTATTTTAAACTAAGGATGGATTTCAGTACTGTCATTTCCCTATCTACTATCATTATTTTTTAATATGCAGTTCAATCCATCAGATCTTTAACACATCCTCCATAAGACTCATTTTGTTATTTTGAAGTGTTTTCCTTTAGCTGAAGTAATTTTCAAGGTTCACTTCTAATTCCATACAAGTCCTATTCTATATCATGCTGTTGTCAAAGTTTTCAGTGGTTTATAAGACATAATGTAGAAAACAAGTGAAAAAGAGAGTACTTCCATGGGTGAAGGCACTGCGTAGTCTGCCACCTCTGACTCCGCTACCAGAGGACAGATGTTTGGAGAAAATCTGTCATTTGGTAAGTGACAGTGGGAACTAAAAGACAGTAAGTGCAACAGGAGCATCTACTTTGAAGCTGTGGTCAGGGCATCTCAAAACTCAGTTTATAACTAAATGTTGCTGTAGATAGTAAGAATCTATGTATTGAGACAAAGCAGATAAGAAACACAATGCAAAGCAAAAAATGAAGCAAAATACTTGTTACAAGAGTTCAAAAAAGTATATAGCTATAATAAGCTATGACATAAAGTTCACTTGATCTGTCAGGGAAATGCAACCCCTTTCTGGTGTTTAGCAAAGCAGCTATTTCAAGAGTCCCTCAAAACAGGTTTCACTGAATAAAAGACAACAAATCAGTCAAGTTAAAACAATAAAGAACAATGAAATTAGGAAAGAGGATCCAATAAAACAAAGTGCCCAAGACAGTACGTTTTACCCCCGTTTTATTCGATAACAACGTAGACTCTTTGGTAATGAGAGATGATTAATATCTTGTAGTACATCTCAGGGAAAAAAAAAAAAAAAAAAAAAAAAAAAGAGTACTTTCTTTAGCAGAGAGCTTCTTAAAACCATGCTGGCATATATGGAAGTTATCTCTTATTATTAGGCAGACTCTTAAGGGGCATCCTAAACAGAGACAGCCTTAACTGTCTTTCTTCAATTGAGGTCTCTGAACAGCAACTCCTATTAACGAGGGATGACGGAATCTGTACTCCTCTACCCTAGTTTCTGCCTGAAGAAATATGCTGTCAGGTTTACTCTGTGGAATCTGATAGTATCACAATACAAAATAACGCACATGTGACAATACACCCCAACATTACTTCCACTACTATGACACGACCACTTATAAATATCATACAGCTCATAACTGTAGGCCAGTAGGTGTGAATATACTGAGACAAATTAATGTAACACAGTAGAGCCTAGCCCTCCCTCCCCATCAAAGACTTTGAAAAGTGAAATTTAGAGCAGAAGAAAAGAGGGGCCACCTTTCATATAAGATGTTATATTGCAGTCCTTTTAGTGAACAGTCAGTTGCCTAAGAAAAAGCAAAAATCACATGATATTTTTCATAAAACAGTGTTATAACACTTCAGACAACATCCCTTCTTAGTAGCATTTGTCTATTAAGTCTCTGTTGCCACCATGCACCATAATTCATTTCTTTGTGACACCTTAAACTCGATAAGTGCTATATAAACTCAAATCCTGCTCACCTTTTAAAATGTCTCATAAAAATGTCTCCATTTAAAGGGTATGTATAAACACACCCAAACTTCTGTATACATACAAATGCTTTAAGTAGAGGCATTTTTATGAGTGATTTAAAAGCAGAATAGTATTTGGCTTCATATAACAATTTTCACATTCAAGATCCCTCAAAGTGCTTTGCAAATGAATAGCCTGGAAACCAACCAATATACTGATGCTCTAGGTAAATACATATGATTTGAAGTGGAGCAGATAAATGCAGAGGTATTACAGTTTCTTCTCTTAACACACGAATAGAAAAGCCATAGTAAATTAAGAAAAATCGAAGACACTATGGAATCAGTATTAATTTTTTTCTTGTTCTGTGTTTCTGACCTGCCTCTTTTTATTAACATTCTTTAATTTACAGGTTCAAACATATCAGCTTTCAGAAATGAATCACAATGTAGAAATGGAATTAAAATGTGGCCGTTTTACTCAGCAACATACTGAAAAAATATCAGTATATTTTATTGTTTAAAATGACATAATCTAGATCTTATAAAAATATCTTTCTTCATGGATTTACACTAAAATTACCCGACTGTGTTTCCTTTCTAGACTTTCACAAGATGATGACAGTTCTGCTGGAGTTACCCAACAACTCGTTTACCTTTACTTTTTTATTTATAGTTCACTACATACACACACACACACACACACACATCACTGTTTGTCAATATTATGAAAAATATTCAGAAAACAGTTCGGTATTCCTAAAAGAAGGAAACAGAATTGCTTAATAGAAACACACATAAGTGATTATTTTTCAGAACATCTTAAGTATGCATCAGACAACTGTGGTAACTTAATCAAAATGCAAGTTGCCATCACAAAATGATTTCACACCACACTCCCATCTATACTATTAACTATGGTTTGTGGTGTTAAAGTATAAGCAGTAGAGGCAAAGCTTTTGTCAAACTTTAAATATTGTTATATAAAAACTGATATATATTGTTGGAATCAGAAGTAGAACGCATGACCAAAATACAGCTTTTAAAGTAAATATATCCAAACTTTAAACATATAATTTTTCTTTGTTGCAACAGTTTCAGGTAATTATATCCTATCTAGAAAATAAGAATACAGATGTAAAGATCCCATGCACTATCTTATGAACTTTAAAAGCCTAAAGATAAGAGTAAGCAGTATATTCAAGAGCAAAAGGTATGACGTCCCCCTGGGCAGACACTGTCATCTTCAGAATGACGTATGTGCAGAAATTCTTTTTATAAACCCTCCTCAAGAAAGTTGATGTTCATGATCAGTTACGCCTAATGAGAAAAATGTGTTCCAAATAATCTTTGGTTTCATATTTTACGAGTCAGTTAACGCATAGGAAGCTATGGGCGTTGAATCAGTTTTCTAGTAGGGCATATGGTAAGAAAAGCCCCACTCCCTACCAAGGAGATGGCTGCACGTACTCTGTGACTGTAGGTACAGCAGACACAAGTCTGTGTACCCACCGCCTTGCCTAGGTACTTCACGACATGAAGACAGTGCAAGGTTTACCCTGGCTTTATCCTCTCTGTTTTACATTGCATGTGCATGTCTGAATAGTTTAGACAGGTTAATATGGGACTAACAGATCTTATGAGCATGTTAAAGACAATTTACCTGAGCTCTGGATGATTGTAAGAGTATTTGAAAAATTTGATAATGATGCTTTGCACAGTTACATGAAATTTACCTACTTCTCTAATTCTGTGATAACCATTGAAATACTTAAACACGACTTAACCTTTCGTAAAGCACTTCTAACCATACCTTTAAGATAGTGTCATAGTAGTATCCAGATAAAAGCAATAAAGACAGAAACATCACGTGATTTTCATATTACACAGGTGTCAACCATTTCTAAAATATTCTTACACAGGAAAGTATTTAAAATAATTTAAATATTGAAAAAGCTGTCAGCCTAAAAATTACTTAAGGAAAAGCAATTTAGGAATTTGCTAGCCTATAAAATCTTTAAATCATCTCAAGCACTACTATTGAACTAATGGGTTATTTAAGGTTGAAAGAAAGCAAAATAAGCATTTGCTTTCCTTCTGAATACTGATTACTAGTCATCTTTTTCTTCAGAAGAACAAAACTCCAACTGATGAGCACAAAATGAGAAACCACATATAGAAAGAGAACCATAACATTTATATGTGCCTTTCTCTTATCTATTCTGTATGGTATGCCACTGCAACTGAAATAGTTTTTCTTCTTATACATTTGGAAAAAAAATAAATACAAAGTATCAAACATTTTGAAGGAATTCTGTCTGCGTATTGTGACCAGAAAGGAAATTGTGGGAGATCGTATTATCTCTATCTGGTGTACCATTCAACACAGTAGGTAAACAAATACCATAGACCTGACATTCAGAACAGTTGAGGGGGGCAGCAAGTTCATCAAAATAAAGTAAACTTGAGGAAAAATGTCATATATATGATAGATGCGAGAAAGACAAATAAATTACTTTTTAAAGAAGTCTTTTCAAACTAAAGCATTTTGTTTCTTGTTTTGCAGAAAAGAGAATCTGTTTTCCCTACCATCCTAACTGGAACCCCAACCTCAGCAATGAGAAACATCAGGTAACTAGTCTGATCAGATGAGATGGAAGCCTTTGGTCTGCGTGCTGATATGTTCTGGAGCACTCAGATCAGTTCAGCAATTAACTGCTTATGACTTCTGCAATGTAACCATCTGGCTTTCAGATCTAGAGAAATATTGTGTAAGAAGCCTTGAAACCTCTTAAAAACACACTGTGATCAATGAAAGGTCTAACAAGATGTTCACATGACTGAAATAAAGATGTCCTGACCAATTTGTGAATTTTCTAAAAGCATGGTTTCATGGAAACATTTTAATCCCAATTTATTTTGTATCTGAAATGCAATCACATACACAGCAAAAGGTACATTATTATAAGACCTACTTAGTATTCCTGAATTGTTCGGCTTTTTGTGATTTATATTTGAACTTGAAAATAGGGAAAAAATTACCAATAACCTCAACTGTTCGTTGATGCTACCCAGCCATAACATAGTCTGCCTTCCTATTTAGTTCTGTATAGATATTTGCAGACACAGAAAAAAAAACAGTTAACCACCACTCAGTACACACAGAAATTAACACAAGGTCTATTACCACCACTGTGTGCTTTGATGGGAATATTTAAAATACAAGAAACATGCATCCTTCTTAATCCAGACCGAGTATTTATAATCAAAATACCAAAGGTACAAAGCCATTCACGTCAAAAAAAAAAAAAAAAGTGAATTTTTTATCAACATAAGTACCTTCACACACCTCTGCTATAGGCACACCTGCAGTATGATTCATAATTCAGGGCTAAACTCGCCATTAAAATGTTTGTATAAAGATTATGTACGTTCTACTGCTCATCACGTGACTAATTTGTAGAAGATCAATTTGAAACATTACAATAATAAGTCATGCCTTGAATCTGAAAATCTTCTGTTTCAGGGCTGAATTTTATTTCTCACCATGAAATTATTTCTGCAGTGCCTTTTTTTTTTTTTTTTTTTTTTTTAA
>JAVJGG010000030.1:7756864-7775100 GCA_035590195.1 Aviceda cuculoides
GGGAAGCTTCTGGCAGCTTCTCACAGGAGCCGGCCCTGCGGCCCCTCCCCTGCTACCAAAACCCCACCACACAAACCCCAAACAAACATCTGCCTACTAATTCAGTTAGTTTTGCTCCCTACCACCATCGTCAACACACACAAATGACTACTCATCTCACTTTCCAGTAAAACAGTCATGTTTTGATGCATTCATGGAAGCAGTCAGCCAGACAATCATATAGCTAAAACATACAGGTATGATGTCTGTAAAATTAATGTCCATCCATCAAAGCTGGCTGTGTATGAACTTAATTAGCATCACCAGCACCAAATGGATTATCAACACAAGAGGGACTATGAAGGCTATTGTAGTTTTTAAGAAAAACCAACAAAGTTCTGTCAGTAGCTCAGTCGAGAACTGTGTAGTTATCACAGAATGGAAATCAGCCCTAATGTACATAGGCAGTATTTCATAAAATAGTTACTAATTTTTTAATATCTATACAAACTTTGCTTTTAAATAATGTATTATATTGACTTACACTTCCTAAATGGTAAATTTTCCATATTATGTATTTTGATAGTATTGTTGAAACTGTTGTGCTCTATCAAGTTATCATTGTTTTCTTCTGGGGATAAGTACATCTCCATAAATTGTTATCACTAAACTTAGACTCTTGCGAGCTTTTTCACAGGAGTGCAATTATAAATACATACATATTAATGTCATCCATTTTTAGTAATTTCTTATTTTACTGCATCTCTAACAAGACAGTGAATTTGTTTCACTGAGAGGTAAATTTATTTTCCTGCAACTCAGAAACTCTTTGTAAATCCCAATACAATACCTTATATAAACAATAGGCATTATCTTTAAAACAATGCTACATTTTGTTGTTGTTTTAATTTCTAAGAAAACTATTGAAAAGATCTTGCCATGGATTTTATATACTTATCTAGATGATATATACAAGCAAAGATACTGAGAACTGGTTTTCTCTCAAGAAACAGAACAAACTTAACTGTTTCCAAATAAATAGCAGTTCTTTACACTTCTTAAAAGTATGAGTCTGCAACTATGTACTTAAGAGCCCTCATCTCCATCATGTATTTAATACTAGTACTTCACACTTGAATAACAATTTTATACACGCAGACCTCAAATTAGTTTTCATAGCAGTAGCAGCACTATTTTCACAAAAAACTAACAGAGAAAAAAAGAAAATTAGAGAAATACTTATTTTATATAGACAAAGTATAGATAAGTGTTAAAGCACTGAACTGGAACAGTGAGGCAGAGAATCAACCCTCAGATTTATCACTAACTGTCCAGATCTCCTTAAAAAAAGTCATAGCATGTACTTGTTTGCAAATCCTCTAAAAAAGAGCAGCATGAATTTAATATGTACCTATTTAAAGTGTTTTAATATCTACTGATGAAATTGGATGCAATTATTATGACCTCAAAAGTCAACACGTTGTTTTACAAGTTTCTTGTAATTTTTAGCAAGTCCCCTCATTTGCGTATCTCAGTACACTAATGTGTGAAATGCGAATACAGACACTTTCATCAAGATAGAAACTATTCTGAGAGAAGATAAGATATGTTTCATATTTAAGTATTAGGTACTGGGGCACTGAAAGGTGCTACATAATTCCCAACCAATGAAAGTTTTTTCCTGGCAGTCAACTTAGTAAAAACCTATCGAGCCTGAGCATATATACACCAGGATGAAGTGTTGCCTCAGTGGGTATTCAGGCATTCTCTTTGAGGGGCAGCAATTTCAACCGAGTTCCTGCTTCCTCTGGTCTATTCTCATCCAGTTTGTGCTCTAGCACCAGTCAGCCTGAACAAGAGTGTGCTCTTCCTTCTTCTTCCATGGTATACCTCTGCATCACTCTGAAATTCCTTACCCTCTCCTCTGAAGGCTTTTGGAAGTGACAAGACTTATCAGCTACTGGATAAGTGAATACAGTATATAGCGTAGTAGTTTTCATTCAGTATTCTCCACAAAGATGCCTGAGAAACATCAAGGGACCTCCAACCCCTATGTTCACAAAACATATGTTCTCAGTCCACAAAACATCTATTAGTTGGGAATTATTTATTTGACTCTGTACCTTGTTTACTGCTGATGTACATAGGCTAGTGCATCCATCTATCTTGCTGAAAATAGGCTACTACTGCTAGATAAAGAAAGTAGGTTGGAAATAAAAGCAAAATTCACAAGCGATCCTTCACAGTCCCTGCCAAAAATAAATGACGAACATTTATAATGCTTAGAACAGACTCAAATTAATATTACAGAAAACAGGAAGGGAAACAATATCTATTTCTCAGCTTAAACTGTATGCTTACAGTATCTTAGCATGTGCAAATTGTTATCCCTAAACATATATTTACATTTTTAAAATGCTTTATGGAACTTCTTTCAACAACCCTTCAGTACTGTCCACACAAATTTTGTATATTTACAGTGACTACTCACTCCAGCCTACAAGTGTGTTAGAAGAAAGAGCATTGAAAAATAAGATGGAACAAAAATTCTGCCAGTGGCTTATACAGACATGGTCTAGATGAAGGTTGCAGCATGAAATAGACAGCTGTCTATAGAAGATCATTGAAAGTACTATTAGTAGCTACAGATGAAAAACTACTACACATTTTTTTTAATTTTACATATAACTAAGAAATCAAAGAAACACATGGGATTTTTGTTTGCTTCTAAAATGCTGTGTGCTGTCCTCTCCCTTGCTCGCTCTTTCTCCATACACACTGTAGAAACAGAAGAAACAGGATAACTGTTATCTGTCTTAAACATTAGAAAATTGTTAATTTTTCTCATTCCATTTTTTAAATTGAAAATATTCTTGAACAATTTGTTTTTCCAAGAGAATACTGAAAAAATGGTCTAAAATTTAGGTTAAAAAAATCTTGAAATGTTTGTAATTTCTTCCAACACTGTAGTTCCAAAAGAACTTAGAGCCAGCAACACGTAGTACTGCTGCTACTGAAAGAAGTTGTCCCTGCTTTGGAGAGCATGGGTCCTATCTGCTCCTTCCTTTTATGTCAAGAGCACAAACAATGACAACCACAGGAAAAATCCTTATGTTATTTTTAAGTGAATAAGTCAAGATAATCAACACAGAGTTGTGAAGCACGCAGATATTTTTTCCACTGACACCCCCCCACCCCCCCCGTTTTGGACTGAGGTCCAGTGTTATGCATAGTCCCACTTCCAAGGAGATGTGAAATTGTTCCATGATGTAAAAACAATAAAGAGAATTTTAAATTATTAAGAAATGCAGGTTTGTCATTCTGTTTCAGAACATTGAAACTATGTAATAAAATTATAGCAGACTTTTCAGGACAGAAATGAAAAGAAGTTACAGACAAGTTAGTAAAGGGTGTGGTGATATTATTGTATAATCCTATGAAAACTGTAGTAGTAAAAAAAGATAGCTCAAAGTGTGGTACAAGCTCCCAGGAATGGCTAATAATGGATGCTACAAAGATGAGGGAAAATGTATGGGCAACTAATTTTCTAAACCCACTTATGTATGGACATTGCTCTGGGACTTCTCGAGTGAAAGCTGAGACCTCATAGTATTTGATTGGGCTGAATGGTAACTTGATGGGTGGCAATCCAAATTTTCTTTTTACAAGGAACTGCTACTGCATGTGTTTATTTCTGGGAAGGTTGTTACTATACAGAGAAAATCACAGAATATGTGATTTGTGAATATGTGAACTATTTGTTTTCCTTTTTTCCCCCAACTGGACAGGTAGACACTCTCAGTGTTCATCTGTTCCCTTCTACTCCCCTTTTTGTTTTATTTTGCTTTTCTTCAAAACATAGCCTTTAAGCAATGAGAACAAGTGAGCACATGATAAAGTATTAATTTACTAGTGCCAGATAATGATAATATTGCATAAGTAATACCTGAAAAACTTAAACCAACAGGTAACTAAGCAGCATGGATGGAGTGTGGAAATTTGCTTGGGTAAAAAGATAATATTTTATTTGGAATTTCCCATATGTTTTAGCGCTTCACCTATTTGAATACATACCAGGGAGACTGTATTCAGGACAAAAAAATTAACCACCAGGGCAAAGAAAAAAAAAAAGAAATGGAAAGCAATACCATTTAAAATACAGGAATATTTATCAGTTCTGTTTCATTTAGAAAGCTTTGATTTTGACTGCACTGCAACTGCAAAACATTAAGAATAACTCGACTAAGTCAAGTGTATAGAGCCGAATAGAGTACACTCTGATTTAATCTTTTAAAGGCAATTTACCTTAAATCATATTTTATATATATACATATATGAGCCTATCAACTACAATAAACCATAGCACATAAGTGACATCTTGTAAACGAAGTACTTTTCTTAAAAGACTTTATAAATTGCTGTTGCATCCAAAGCACAATTTCCTGTTTTCAAGCCTGATCATAAAAACATGCCGATTTGGGGAGTTCACTACGCACTTGACTGAATCTGGAGAGAAACACAGTAAAGTACAAAAGCCTACTAAGATTTGGATGACCAACACCATCTCCATAAAGGCAAATACATTTTTCAAAAAATACACCAATGACAATGGAGGATGTCCTCCTTGCCAGTGGCAGTTAAAGAGGCAAGACTTATGTCTCTTTGCAGAAAGAGGTCAGTCCAAGATGTCTAGTCCAAGATGTGCGTAAAGGCTCACTAGGGACTACATATCAATCAGCTATCTTTTATTTCTAAGACAGAGGAAATACAGTAGCTCTTGAGCAGCTTTTTGCTTTTGTTTTATTACTCTCAGTAGAAATATGTCCTTAACTTTGGAAAATGGAAGCATAAAGAAGCTATTATGGATACAGATAAGCCAGCCACACCACTGCAAGCATGTAGTAAGCAGGTATAAATGTATATACAAACAGCAAAATTGAACATAAATTTAACTGAGGAGGATTTAAAAAACTTTGTGTTTGGGTAAGCATCAGTGCCTCTTCAAACTGTCACAACTAACTGTTGCCAGAAAAATGCTCAGCTCCTAACAAAATGCTCAGCTCCTCTGTACTCACTGCCACTTTCTTAGGAATGCGAAAAGACACCTATTTCTCAGAAAGAAAGAATTAAAAGGGGTATTCTGGCACTAAGCTTTTCTATCCTAGAAATAGCAGAAATATTTTAGAAATATCATGCTGCCATTGCTGGCTAGAGATGTGAGGCAGACACACTCCAAAAATATTTGACTGAATATAAAGAAAACCTATGGAGAGAAAACAACAGTAGATTTAGTAGGCCTGACCATCAATGAATAAAATAGTACTAACTTAAGCTGCATAGAATGTATGTCCACTGGTACTCCAGTGAAATTACTGCAGAAGAAGAGTACTCTTACATCAGACTACTAACTTCCATAGGAATTTGTTTCAGAATTGATTCCTTACAATAAATTTGATTTCTTCTATTATGACAATAAATAATGATGGGATTTCCTGTTCTTCCTAGGCTCCAGAGTTAATTTCAGCTAATTAGGCAACTGGAAGTGATATGCAAATTCATCTATTCAACTTTTACCATATAAAAAAAACAGCTCAAAAATTAAAACTGTGAAAGCTGTGCTCAGATTTTAGGAAAGATCCAGACAGAAAGATATGGGAAAAGTACATATTTCAGTATATTTGCATAGCTTCAAAGAATTTAAAAAAAAACAAACAAAAAAGATAAGTTCTCTAATTCCTCTCTGACTTTAAAGATCAACTTGAATCAGTAAAAATGCTATAACATAACCTTTCGGGAATTCAGACTTTTTCGCCTTTACTGGTCTGACATGATATTTAATGGGTCCCACAGTGATAATTTTATATGCCAGCCAAAACAAAAATCTGACAACAAAGTTGCATTTCTATTCTGCTTCCTCCATTACTACCATATGACCTTGCTTTTATAAAGGTCTTTAATAACACATGAGGCAGAAAACTTTGTACTTTCTATAGCGTATTGGTCCTATACAAACTTTTGCCAAAAACCCCACATAGTGCGTATATTGCCAACAGACAGGTAATGTTGGCAAGATTATGATATTTCACCTGGTCTGTAATATATATACAACCACATTTTAACTAAGGTGGAGATTTTTCATCTTTTTTCTCTCCATTACTGGTCACTGAGGCAATAGCATATACAGCATATGTCAAAATGAAAAGATAATTTGTTCAAATTCTCTGCAAAGTTATTTACCCTCTCTCCACTTGAACTCAAACATTTGAGTTTAAATGCTTGTCCCGTGTTACCCTCAGTAGTATATCTCACATCTTAAACTTTCTAAAAGCACACTTTGACTTTTTCAGTGGTTCTTCAGAAACATTTCATGCGATATTGCTTTAGACCCCTCTTGAAGCACATTTCTAGTAAGAATCTGGATATTGTCTGCAAGTTAAATTGCCACAAACTTGTTTGCCGCTTTTGTGATTACACGTACAATAAAAATAAAAAACTTCCTGAAGGCAGGTTTCAGCAACCTAGGAGCCTGGTAGTGAACCTTCTCATCTAGGCACTCAGTAACCCAGTTTGCTTGTAACTCAGTTTGGTTATGAGCAGACACTACAATCTGATAGTTCTTTGGTAAATAGAGTGCAATGTATTTTCAGGGATGAGACCAGAGATATTAGCTTTCTGAAAGAAAATTAACCTTTTTAATAAAAATTTTAAATATTTGACAAATAATATCTATCCTAAAGATATTTTTAGTCTTTAACAAATATCCTTGATTAAAAGTAGCATAAAGCAACATCTGCAGTCACTCCAGGAGTTTAATTTCTCTTAAAATAGGAAATTAGCTTTCCACAGAAGGTATATTTCAAGCACTGAATAATTCTATCTTCTCGTCTTAGCCAAATTCCATTCCTGATTACAAGTGATATAAAATAGTGATATGCCCTATGAAAACCTGAAAATTGTGTAAAGTGTGGGATTCTGTGAAAAAAGATATTGTGTTAAGAAAACAGAATGATTACAAAAGACATCACTGATGTAGAAAAGCTGTATGAAATTATAGCAGTGAAGGCAAATAGCCAAAGAAATTGTGGTGCCTATTTGATAATACCACTCATTAAGTAATGGTGTCTGAGGAAGCTAAAGCTCTGGAGCTAGAAATCCAGACTCTGAATATGTCTAAACACATATTCAAAATAAAGCACAGTAACACAGAAGTTGTTACTTTGGAGACAAAACAAAAATAATCAACTTCCTTGCAGTTTTCTCAGAGCTGCTATTTTTTCATATTCTTCCATTAAAACAGTTTAGCATAATTAAATTAAAAAGAATTCAAATAACTGTCTAAATTTTGCAGCCAGTGTCACCACCTGTAGCCTTCAAGGGCTAGCAGATGTAGTAGCACAGTTTCTCTTTCATTTGTGGCATGCTGCCTACAATTACTACTGCTCAAGAAGAAATGTTACATGTTAGTTGTTTACATCAGAAAGTGACAGTCTCCACAGCACAGGGATAAAATCATCCTTTTCAGTGCTCAGCTTGAAAAGCCTGGGGGCAACAGCTGCTGTCATTTCACCTGTTTGTCTTTAAGCGTGTACTTTTGGTACCTCAAGATGCCATTTCTTCTTCAAGCAGAGCCCAAAGCTCACGAAGTCATTCTCCAATGTAAAGAATATAAATTCCTAACTGGTACTAAACTAAATAACCACCAGCATGCTTCACCTGGAGGTAGATGCTAACGTAGAATCTAAACTGCAGTCAGTCACTTTCTGTGGTTTAGGGTGCTGCAGTGTTATCTTGCACTATCTGTTTCTAGCTAAAAAAGGAAAAAAAAAATATTGGAAAAATAAGTTTAAAATACACAAAGCCAGTGATTATCTTTTCTACCAGAAGCGGAAAATCTCTTTCATGTGTCGTATTTGAATACGGAGATCACTTCCTTATTTCATGTCCAAGCAATTGCTTTCATGTTCCTGAAGGCTGTAGGAAAGGATACAGCTTTCACCATCCAGCTCTCATCACTGCTAATAATCGGCTCATTTGAACTGAATCTCCCCTGAGGAACATCTAGAATTAATTAGAACTGATCGAACAGCTCAAACTGTAATTTGTTGATGCTTTAGCAAATATATCTTATCAGTTAGCTCCATAACAGTGGTAGGGCATGTTATTTGTTTGTAAATACTTGGACAGCTACCATTTTATTTATAAAAAATGCTGATAACTGCTGAAGGGCTTGTGAATTTCTGCATAAATTTTGATTAATTTCCATATCAATGATGCATTATATATTATTCCTCATTCATTATTCCTCAGCAGTTATTTTCTTCTAAGCATTTAGGCCGCCTAATGACTGAGCAAATACAATGCCATGTGATTTAAGGGACAAATCACATACCAGGAATATAGAAGAGCAAACAATTAAAGACAGAACCGCATCAAAATTTCACAAAGAAACTTCTGGATGGTAGTTTCATCTTGCATAGCCAAGATAAATTAATGTTGCAGGTAACACACTGTCAGGAACAATTGAGGATGCTCAGGAGACTCCAAGTATTGTTCATTCCTGTTACACATAATAACATTTATCAGTGTATCATGTAACACATTGTGCATATATACACACATGAAGCGGTTTTGGCTTGAGGGGGGCATAACTTGTGGGGCAACTAGTGTAACCGTGCATAATGCTGTGCAGGAATGCACAGCCTGACCTACGACAGACAAATAAATAGCTAATACTAGTGATAATGACAATAGGCAGCTAGTAAAGGTACCCAGAGAAGATGGTGTTGTTGCCACTATAACAACAGGCTCTACTGTAAAATTCAGAACCTGTTCATAAGCAATGCTTGGCAGCCTTTAGACTAGCATAGATATTCACAGGTATTAAATATTTTATATGTGTTGTTAGAGTTGTTCTCTGTCTTTTCTACAAGACAATGAGGATGACAGAAACCAGCTCATGAAGATTATTTTGTTGCACTCAAGATGTATAGCTATTCAAAACACAAGGGGTCGGTAACTGCCTACAAACAGACAAGCCCCCACTGGTAGTTACAGCAGAAGGATCTTGCAGTTTTATTCGATTAAATAGACTTTTGCTCTCCCCAGTCACAGCCCCAGCAGATGCGGGGTGAGGGAGTGCCTGAACGACAGTCTCCTCCCTCCGCCCTTGCCTTGACTCCCTCGCTCCCTTTCTCCCATGGATCATGACAACCAGCAGGTTCTGAAAGCAACCACGCTGATTACACTTGCTAAATATTGAAATAATAAATTTGGGGACTCGTATAAATTACAGTATCTGCTGGCTGGAACCAATGGACCAGAAAAGGAGGGAGGTAACAATGCTCTGACAGACCATAGATTAATGTCATCGTACTGTTTAAACTTCATCTGTTCTATGTGCTTCAGAGGTTAAAAAAATTGCAAACTAAGACAGTAATATCATCTTACTGTGTTAAAGACACCTATTAGTCATGTCCCAGGCAAATAGGGATTTATGACTCAGACATAATTCTTCCAAATATGCCTGCTGTTCATAAAAGGCAGAGATATATGACTCAAAAATAACATTGAGACAGGAATAATTTTACACTTCACTTTGCAACATTGACTTTCCTCCAGAACTTATAGCAAAATCTCCACGTTTTATGAATAGGTTTCTGTCAATACTATAGATTTATTGCTACAGCTTCTAAATCAGGTGAATTTCTCAGTCAAACAGAAGAGGAATAATTTCTGATAGAGAAGAAAGATACATGTAGATCTTTGTTTTCTAAACAACTGTACACTGAGGATAAATTAAATTACATAGACATATGGAGTCACAGAATAATTTAGGTTGGAAAAGACCTTTAAGATCATTGAGTCCAACCGCAAACCTAACACTGCCAAGTCCACCACTAAACCATGTCCCTAAACACCACATCTACATGTCTTTTAAATACCTCCAGGGATGGTGACTCAATGCTTGATAACCCTTTCAGTGAAGACATTTTTCCTAATATCCAATCTAAACTTCCCCTGGCACAACTTGAGAACTTTTCTTCTCATCCTATTGCTTGATACATGGGAGAAGAGACAGACCCCCACCTCACTACAGCCTCCTTTCAGGCAGTTGTAGAGAGTTATGAGGTCTCCCCTCAGCCTCCTCTTCTCCAGACTAAGCAACCCCAGGTCCCTCAGCCGCTCCTCATCAGACTGGTGCTCTAGACTCTTCACCAGCTTTGTTGCTCTTCTCTGGACACAATTGCGATTTTCTTTTCCCCATTAAGTTTATATCTCGTCTATTACTCAGCTCAAGTTAAAAACATCGCATTTTTCACAGCAACAAACAGTGTGTGGTGAATCCTCTGCGAGCCCATTGTGGTGCTGGTATCTCCGCAATTTACTGAGTAGTGCCCATTCAAACCAGTCCTCGGCACGGCCGAAGGTTCAGCAAGCGCAGCTGGGCTGGGTATGCCCGTGTGACCTCTCGTAATTTTTTAAGTACAAACCTCTCCTGTCTGTCATCTGAGCCTCCTGGCTGTGACTAGCACAGAGTCCAACATAATTCCGTTAAAAATCAAGAATCAAATTTTAAATAGCCTCATCCACAATCAGGCAAAATAATGTGACCCGCTGCTTGAATTTTCCTCTTTGCTAATGTAGTCACATATTCGTGATCACAGCATTAGTAGTTGCAAGGATTCAGTATCAGCTTTCCTCCCAAAATCTCAGGACTGTCTTAACAGCAATGAAAAAAACCATGGCTTTGGGGTTCTGCAGATTTCTTTCTTAAAATGAAAAAAAAAAACAAACCAACAAACCCAAACAAAAACTCAGGATATATTTTAGTTATATTTTCAATTGATCATCTGTCACTTCAGGGCCTAAAAGTAACTAAAAAACTAGCAACGTATTTTGCCAGAAAATATCCCATCTGAAAACCTGAAAATTTCTGAGAATCATGATCCCAGGAGGTAAGGTGCAGTTTAAAGAAAATATCAAAGGAGTAACAATATTAACCTGGAACAATATCAATGCTATTTTTTGCAATTTTTGTAATCCTGCTGTCTAAAATCACCTTTTCCAGTCAATAATGGAAGTTACAGAAATCTCCTGGTGAACCACTCATGTGAAGAAGCATGGGAGGACACTCAAATTTTGCATATTTCTACCGAAGTAGCTCAGCGTCCTTACTCTGTTCTTCAAGGAACAGGAACAGAAAAAGTTACCTCACTGCAACAAACTAAGTGTCTGCAACTGCACTACATGTTCCGAGTTTATGATGAACTGTAAACATTTATTTAAAACCTCTTCAGGGTCCTGCTTTGTAAGAAACCACAGTAGAGCACTGTGGTCTATAAATTCAGCAAACTCTGAAACCAGCAATTACTGAAGATAAAATGGAGTGCCTTCTTCCATACCATTCAGACACCCAGTTGCTGAGTGCTTTTTTCCTTCCTACGCCCTATTTGTTACTCTTCAAAGCTGCTGTTTGCATTCACAGGGCTATATTCATGCCCGACAAATAAAAGTTGAACTGAATCCATTAATTGACATCATTTAGCAAATAATCAGGTTAGATCAAGGAGTCCAAATATTACATGATTTGGCTGTCCTTTTAAACATTCTTTATTTTTTACTACTTGGTATTTTTTTTCTGTAAGTCCCCAGGACCCCTTAAACCCTGTGCTGCACTTCCTCCAACCATCTCCACCTCGACAGGAATCTTCCCGTTCTCTCAATCTATCTGGTGAAGCTACTGTGTAATACTATAAAGTGATACGAACTATTAAACACTCAATTAACCATACAAAGCTATTCAGCCTTCCATCTTCCCTCCAACACTGTCTGCCTCCATCTGTTTCTCCTTCCATGCTTTTTGTAGGTATTTTTGATGGTGCAAATTGGGATACAGATAATTTTTAAAAATTAGTGAGAGGAGAAGGAAGAGAGAGGAAGATTTCTAGAAAAAACCCATACTGGGTATACAAACGGAAAAAAAAGTAGCTTGCGTGTTGCCTGCCTGAAAGGCTTTTATCCAACTAATTTTCTCGCTGCAGGGGGAAAGTGAAATTGGCACATGCTTCTCTGGCAAGTTGTTGGAGCCCGAGTGCCCTGGCTGTCAGCCCCTCCTCTTCCTCCTCCAGGCTGACTGCCAGCTTGTCTCTGCCTCTTCTGGGGAAGCTGGGAATACAGCAAACTTAGGGAAAGGGTTGAGACTGAGAGCTCCCATTCACCATTTACCTGCCAGTTAAAAAATAAACTTAAAAAATTAGGAGCTATATGAAAATTAGTAAGAGAAGAAAGTATCTGGTAGAGGAAAATCCAATTGGTTTTAAGGTGTCTGAGGCTCATTAATGACTTCGGAGAAAAATGGCATGCAGATTTACTTCCTTAGAGAAGGAAATTGCATTTGTTAAGGAAAACAAAAAGATATTTAATGATATTTTGATATGGATTCAAATTAACATGATAAATTAACCAAGTGTATTATCCGGAATTTACTGCAAAGTCCTGTATATTATATACAGAGAAGTAATGAACATGGACATTTTGTGACCTGGAAAGGAAAAAAGAACAATGATTTTTTTTTTTTTTTTTTTAACTGTTCCCTAAAGTTATATCTTAATACTTCCTCATTTTGTGCCTATCATGTCAGGGCTGTAACCATTAATTTGTCTGAACTTTTATTTATTTTAGTAATAAAGACAGCTATCATGCATATGGCTAGCTTTTTCCTTTGCCAGTATGACTCCCTAAAGTAATTTCTGGGTGGCTGTTCTGAACGACTTAATTAATTTAACAAATGTACAAAAAACAAATGGAAACTTTAGGAAACGGTTGCTCACTGACCAGCTTTTGCTTACTCTTTGATTTCCAATCAGTGAGATGTGGAAAAGTTCCTAGAGACTGAGCAGATCGAATGTGAAGAAATACAGCGTCTGACATAGTGAATGTGGAAAGGTTGGTAGTTTTTAAATTTAGAAGGGATAAAAGAAAGTGTTGGCAATCAGTGGCTTAAGTCGCTGCTGGGATGAATGAAGAAACCAGTCACTTACTTAGCCCTCAGGTAAAATCTGAAAGTAGCAGCTCCACCCAGCTCATCCCAGTGTGCATTCCCCTATTTGATTTTTCAGGTCACGCACAGTTTGCCTGTATTGGACTCCTGATACAAATTATGCAAATGGATAATGAACGTGAGCACAGGCACCAGTAAAACATGCAGCATGTTGTGCTTTAAACTGCCTTGTTCCTGCCATTGTCTTTGGGTTGCGAGGCTGCCTCAGTGGCGTGGAACACGCGTGCTTTCTATTAAGCTTCCTCCAGTCAACGCATGTTGCTATTCAATCTTCGATCCTCCGGAGAGAGCCGGGGGGCAGAGATGGCTCAGCGAGACTGCTGCTGCTCTGAGCTCCTTATGATTATTCTTACTTGCTTATCCTGATAGCTCGTATGCAACACTGCTTGGCATGGCACCAGAGTCCGTGTGCCTGCTGACTTAAGGAAACCTTTCCAGGTTCAGCGCTGGCTGCACGCGATCCGCTCTGTCCAGTTTTCACTTCCCATTGAGGTTGTGTTGGCGCACTGTGGAAACGGCTGCTCAAACTGCCATCTTTCACTCTTTTCTCCTGAGGTTTCTATCAAGTCTGTGCCAAAATTTATAGACTACGTTCCTTACACCTTCCTTGCTTGATTCCTGAGGTTTGTCCCCATACTCTGATGCTCCAAATAACTGCTGTACCCTTTTATCATTCATAATAATAACAACTCTTAAGCAGAATTTCTCTTTTGAAGCTGTCAGCTGAAACTCGCAAATGTCAATATGTTGACAATTATATATTGAACACATTACACCAGGAATCTGTTAAAACCTCTTGAGATTTTAACCTATGCAACTTTATATGATTTGTGGCCTAGCTTCCCAGGGAACTGATAACAAATCAAGTCACTGTGCCTTACCAAGCGTCAGCTGCGCTACCTTTCTGAACACACAGAACACCCTATGTGCTTCGCTTGCAACAAATGGGAAGTAGCATGATTTATCTGAACTCTTTTACTATGGGTTAAGCTATACTATATATGAACTAAGTGTGCAGATATATGCCCTTAGTTCAGTTCATGCCATGTTTCGACTGCAGGTGTGAACATCTTACGGAGTAAATCCTTGCCACCACCTTAGTGAAGGGGAAGGGGAGGGAATATTTGAGCGGGATCTCCCGTGCCCTGAGAAAGCCATCAGCCAACTCTGCTACGTGTCTTGGCGACTGCTGGGCAGAACCGAGTGTTAGGGGTTTGCCCGTCTCTGCTCACCATGTTTCCAAGTCTCTTTAAGCGGACTGACATTCCCCGGAGGGAGAGGGAGACCTGCCCGAAAAGGAACTGAGCCTTTTGGTCCGTACTGGAGAAGCAAGTACAAGGAGTAGACTGGGGAAGAGCCTCGTCACAGCTCCCGTCAGCCCGCAGCACAACCACAAATATTGCTGAGTATACTGGAGCTCAGATTTATGGCTCTATCCTGAAGCTTATTTTTTCTGCCAGGAATACAGAATGAGCGATGAAGGAATACTATTGCTATTCCTTCTGTAAGGATATGTCTTTCTATCTATATATTTTTATTATTGGGGTTCCGTAAGCCACAAACTGTATTATTGCAGAGTACCCAACACTTAAAATACATGTTCATTTATAATACATAAACAAATCATGATTACATAAAATATAAACTAGAATGAGGATTTTAAGCTCTCCTGTCTGGTCACCACAGCCTTGGCTTATATAAGTACTTGCAATTTCATATAGAGTTTGCTCAAGGCCAATGCAGGAAGAATTCCTTCTCCATTCATCTGCTGTCTAGACAGGCATACTTTTAAAGCTGTACAAGCTGTTTCTGGGTTTCCCTGCTAATGAATGTATCAACGTTGTTGTAAAAGAACTGCAGTGAACTTCAGTGACATTTATTACAAGTATGACACCATTCCAAACGTTTTCTGAAATTGCAATAGAATAATATTTCATTGATCATTTGTAAGATGATTACTAAAACACCAACACCAAAGAGGCAGTTGGGTAAATGTTTAACTTTAAACAAGGTTTAATGTATGATGAAAAGAACATTACTAAAAGGAGGCAAGATAAAGCTTGCCTATTATGTGGCTTTTTTTTTTTTTTTTTAAAAATTAGTCCTTTGCAGAGTTATGAATTTAGCACCAGCAGACCTAGGATGTTTCCTTCTAGTATACATATTTCTATAGTAACACTCACTTTGGAACTAACATAATGCATATTCAGGTCATATCTACCGTAAAAAAAAGAAACTATTTTTATCCAGAGATTAAGTAACAATTTAAATACATGTAAATCTCTGTATGCTTAAGAGAAGCCTTATAAAAGCAATGAAATCCGTTACAAGATTCTAACCCATGCTCATCTGTTAGTACCTACGATAGGCACAGGGTGATAAACACTAGGGCCTTAATCAACTCATAAAAATGTCAAATGTCAGAAACGTGCAGCAAGGCAAAAAAAAAAAAAAGTTGTCTTTATTTTGGTTTATCCAAATTTTTAACCCTAAAGAAAAAAAAAATTAATCATTAGCAGCAGTCCTGAAAAGAGGATTTTTATAAAATCAAAATAGTTTTTATAACTAACATATTAGAAAGCTACAGAAATGTTAAGAATTCTCATTTATTTTCTTTACCTATGTCAAAAAGTAATTTGTTTGATCAGTCTTTTATTAACATGCATTTATTTTGTTTGAACTACAAAACAATAATCATGCATTACACAATTTAAGCCCAACATGTAACAACTGCTTCTTTTTATTGGAAGAATTTGTCATTCGTTGTTTCTCTATCAATAAAACTGAAAGCTCTCTAAATTTCCAGAATAAGCATATCACACATCCAGCTCCCAGTGATAATTAGGTTGTCAATAATGTCCTTCCTTATGTCCATTTGACAGTAAACTGAACCCAATAAATATTGTGGTTTTCATTTAGCTTTAGCAGGCAAGTATTTAAATAGGTATTCAAAGAGTTACTTTGGTAATTGTTTTAGGTACCACCAGCTTCTAAGAATAACCACTTTTTTTCTCATGAAATAGAAAAGGAGTCTCTGTAGATGTAGTTCATGCAATGGTAATGATATTTTTTTATTGCTCAGCTTGACACAGAATCACTTAAGGTAGATTTGAATTAGCAGATATATTTTCGAACAAAATACCATTGTCTGACTCATCATTCATAATAGCATACAACCAGGAAATTAATAATTTAGTTACTGTGTTTTAACCCAGTAGGCCACTGAATTTGCCTATTAAGTCTCATAAATAGACTTTTCACACATTTTTCATACACTGCATGTAGACTTTTTTTTCCATATATGATATTCTATTTGAACTTCTTGTTTGCCAGTGGAGTTATACCTATAGTGAAAGGAAACTTCATAATGGAAATTATTATGGAGGGAGAAATCTTAAGAGCGTTACAACATTCTGTGCCTTTGACTAGCATGACTGCTAGCCCTTCCTTTAGACAGGTTAAATGAATTGGTTTATACTTCATGTCATTCACTGTTCACTGGGATATCTCCACAAGATCCTCTAGGAATGTGGTCATTTGTTGTAATTTACTACTTACTCAGACTACTCCTGTCAGAGACATTAAAATTCAGCTTCAGCTCTACGTACAGAGTTCTCACCACCCTGTACAGAGATACCTGTACCAGGGAGCAGCCTGAGAAGGGCTATCCCATAATTAAACTGTACAGCTGGAGCATGGGTTGGACTTGTTTGAGGAGGGAAGCCCAAAATCTTCCCAGGAAAATTACATAACTTCTCCGGGCTTTGCCGCCCCTTCAGTAGAGCTGGCACCCCCCCAAAAAAAACCAAACCAAACCAAAAAACCCAAACAAAACCAAAAAACCAAACCCCCATGCATTCAAGGCTCTTACATACACCGGAGTGATGACCAAAGGAAAACCTGTCATATGCGAGTTGTTCCACCGTAGGTAGCTCTATATGCTTTATCTGCCTCAGGCTTCAAAGCCTAAGGGAAAGACGGGCAGGTTCCTCCCTCGGAGGAGGGCTGGCCCACCCGGGAAGGTCCGTTCTGGCTGTGGCGAGTACCGCACGGCGACCCCCGCAGCGCGGCACCCTGAACCCCACCCAGGCAGCGGACCACCCTCGCCAGAACCTTTAAACCAGAAGTAGCGTATACCATACAGAGACACAAATATTTAGATGAAGCCATACAGGTTTAAAAAAATCAAAATATGGTTCAAGCTTCATCTGCTTCCATAATTATTATTGGTATGGAGGCAGATGAAGCTTAAACCGTATTTTTATTTTCACGCACATGTGGGGGGGAGCTGCAGTTTGCCTTTAATTTAAAGGTACAGCACCACCTGCTGTTGGCATATATCAGTATATGGAAGCACTGCTTTCATGTACTCCAGCTCATTTCAGCTCATCTTGCTTGGAAGCTCGTACTGTCTACAGATATGCTGGTAGTATCACTAAGGTTAGGATGACATTTCCAAATTGAGCCAGAATAGGTTTTGCCAAATAAAATTGATTATTTCAGTTTGGATACGACAGAAACGAAGGCAGTGAATGAACTCTTGCTAGTATGTGTTTGAGATCTAATTTGATCTTGAGAACGATTAGCAATACTGTAATTGCCCCATGAATGCAGAAGACAGTTCCAAGCTTAGGTAAGATCTCACCAAAAGGAGAATTTTCAACATGTTTTCATAGGGAAAGTAACTGAATGTTTCTAGAGAAGTTTATCTTATATTGTCTTAAAAATAATGTTTGTAAATATTTACTTCTTAAATAATAACTGTGACATCCTACTATAACACGATGTCTGTCACTTCAAAATTATGCCACTTTATTCAAATTATAATTTAAAATATATTAATTTCTGATTCAAATTATATCCATATACATTTCTTAATGATTCAATACCTATTATGCAACAGGAATGAAATTTCACTGATATACTTTATGTCAGCATTGTTAAAATGTCACACTATTATTTAGGTTGTGAGCTCTACACAACAAGGATTATTGTTTTATTATATGTTTGCTTAGTGATTTCTATAATGGGACCCTGGCCTGGCCTCAGTTTCACACCAGGAGAGAAAAGTAAACCAGATAATGATAAAAAAGCCTTCAGCCCTATTAATCAAACTTTCCTAAAACTTCTAAATCCAGTCTTCAGATCAGCTTGGTAAACCCTGACAAGTAAACCTAAAGAAAACACAACTCCCCCC
>JAVJGG010000030.1:7775200-7877499 GCA_035590195.1 Aviceda cuculoides
GCTTGTTAAACCATGAAAAGTAAACAAAAACAAAACACAACTCCCCCCCCCCCCCGCCATTAAATGTACTGGAATATCACTTAACTTCTCAAACCCGCTAGAAAATGACAATTCGATACACTGATAAATCACAAGCTAGCCAAGTAACATCTCTGAATTAACATCAGATTTTATTATTCTGGTTTTTTTTCCAAGTTTCTATCTGAATTTTCGGGTAGGAAAAATCGGTTGATGTTGCCAGGTTCTCACAGAAGAAACTAAGCTGCCTTGGTGAAGCACTGATGGAGTCCCTGACAATCCAAACTCTTCCAAAGGCTTTTTGCTGGAGTCCTGAAAACTTCCACCTAAGGATGCATTTCTTCTGTTGATTACCAGCGTATTTTAGCCATAGCTTTTTTAGTGCCCTCCTGTTTTGCTAGTCACTTAAGATCACGACCACCATCACTGTCAGCAAATGGAATAAAACCCAGTGGAGTTGCAAGCACTGTATTCTCAGTGCGTGTGCTCAGTGTGCGGGAGAATTGGCAGGATACAAGCTGACCTGTGCCAACACCATTATTAATTCTTCGGGTACTGTTAGTAGCTTCAGGCTACAGAAAAATAATTTACTTAGAAAAGCAGCAGGGACTTTTATAAAACCTTACAAGGTGAACAGCCATTTTTAGCTCTAAATATAGACAGACAGTAGTTTCCAGGGAATAAAGCACATAAATCTCAATGTAGTAATTTATTACCGAATGCCTTGTTTGTATATATTTTGTGGAATTATATTTATTACTATGTGTATTTTAAAATCTGCTTGTTAGGAAACTGCTAATTTTTATTGCCCACAGCGCTAAGCATCCAGATGTTGTCCTCCCTGGAAACCAAGGGCTGCACTAGAGAACGTCCTGGCCTTTACAACCAAATAGAATTGTAGAACCTGTGGAGATACCAGCCACACAACAGTTTAAAGTTTGAACCTCTTCTCATAATTTAGAAATAAGACAGCTGTGAATGGGACATGCACATAAAGTGAAACAACAACTAAGTCAGAATTAATCATAGGGAATCCACATAGAATTCAGCAAATATTTTTGGCTGAGTAAAATGGGGATAAATATATTAGAATAGTATCAAATATTATTGTTTCAGATATTCAGAACAAAATCTTTCAGATTTCAACTCTAAAAGTTTGCTTTTTCAAAGAATTATTAGGTGGTATTTTTCTAGATAACTTCACAATGAAACACAGCATCTTGTTTCATATCGAAAACAACCGATACTTACATTAATCCAAATAACTTTGGATTTCTATAGTCCAGATATTGAACCAAATTATATTATTCATATAGATCTGGTCAGAACCAGAATTCTCTGGATACAGGTATTCAAAATATCTGTTTCACTAGTCTCACTGTCTTGTAAGATTATGATAGTAAGTTTAACTGAGTGTAAATACACATAATTGATGACAGTCTGAAAGACACAGGCTGGCCAAGAAGTTAGACTCTGTGGGAATACGGGCAAGAAACAAATGCACTTTCAGTGAAGCGCTATATAATCTAAGGTATTTGGAGATTAATATTGAAAAACAGTGTTCTGCTTCTGGTCAACAAGTCTGACTAAAACATGACTTAAGCAGAAATGCTGATGGTTAATCAAGATTTTTACCTATATTTGTGTCTAAATACTTAACTACAGCCAGGGACAGTTTTTCTGAGGTGATGAGCAGACTAATAGGGCCAGAGTCATCAGGTTACCAGCAAAATGCATAAAAAGACATAATTTTTCTAGAGCGCATGATGAGGGAACAAACACCTGAGTCTTCACCTTTTCCCAGTCCAGAGTCTTCCCCATGTAAAGAGCGGCTCCAGCGAGGCCGCAGCGTGGCTGCTGCCCTAACTGCCTCCAAAACTGGATCACTGTCACGTTCAAAAGGTGCGTCCAAACAGCACTGAGGGGCTATGAAGAGTTCTGAACCTTTTTCTTCCACTAATTTTGTATGGCTGTGTTTTAATTCAGCTTGGGTTTTTATGTACGTGGTTATAGCAATGTAAGAACAGTAGGTGATAACAAAGGGACCAAACCAGGTCATTTAGGTACAAACCACGATGTAACCTGTAGCACACAGAACTCAGCTGGACGTCGACTTCACAGGTGGAAATCTGCTGAAATCTCAGATTCTCAAGAACTTCAGTCTATGTCCTAGAAATATCAGATACTCAGCACTTGTTAGTCTTAGGGAACAGCTTAGAGAACTGTATCGCATGGTAGCAGTAGGTCTAAGAGACAAACGTGATATTTATGACTAAAGAAGTTGATGACTAATGACCAATCTTTAATTCAGTATTATATCTACAGACAATCAATGTAGAGATTTGAGGATAAAATTAATGTAGTAGCTTAAGCAGGTATTTGAGCTACAAATGAGGTTTGTACGTATTTAAAATCATGTGCATTTCAGAAATTAAATGAAGGCTTGAAAATTAAGAATTTAGACTAGCTTTACTGACCAAAATATAAAATACAAAGCATTCAACCAATCTATTTTTCCTTGATCAAGTAGAATATTGTAGTCCAATAAAAAGGAAATGTTTTAATAATAAGCATCAGCTAGCATTACAAAAGGAAAGGAAACATATTTTAGAAGATTTGAAAGTCAGGATAGGTGCTAAAAATAAGGAAGATTCATTTATTTTTTTACACAGGATGACCTTTAATGTTTTCTTGTTTCCTTGGGTCTATATATAGGTCTATACATAGAGAGAGATCAGCATGTGTCACTATTTTTCAAATATCAAAGAGCCATGACGTGGACAGAGAAACTAATGGGCAGGGGGAGCAGAGAAAAACATGGTTTCTAAGGTTTTTAGCTTGTTTTCCAGAGAAAAGTATGTTAAAATAAAATTTGGAAGCCCCTATAAAATTTGGATGGCAAGCCAAAATAAAATTCACCTCCAAACTTCCCAGGAATAATTTTCAGTATTTTGGCTACTGCTTGAAAACAAACAAGAAGAGCAAAACCACTTTCTGTGTATAAACAAGAAGCTTTTTAAAAGATGCAGGTCAGGATTCAGCCTCCCTAGTTAACTCCCTGTGCTTGTATAATTGGTTCTTCTCCCAGTACTGAGTTGCTAATTAAATCTCAGTAGTAACCAACTCCTTCGCATGGATTCTTAGTATAGATGGTTTCATTTACCAAATTCTCTTTGTGCCTGTTTGCCTGCTGCAACTCTGGAGGTTTCCTCACTTTTGTTCCTGTTTTCTTTTTTGTCTTTTACTATCTGATAGAAAAGAAAATACATCTGGATATCCCATCCTTCATACCACATAATGATTCATAGAACTAGCTCTTTCTCACATAAAAATACTATCTTTTTTTACAGTCACTGTTGTTGTGTTGCACACAAATTAACCCTGTAACTACCTTTGAGCTAATGACAATTTCAGTTTCTGCTTCCCTACCAAAAAAAAAAAAAGTTTGTGCACTAAAGGAACAGTAATTGAGCTTCTGTTGGATTATAAAGTCATCTTCAAACTTTTCTGCCATGATTTATTCTGCTTTTTAGATTTTTTTTTTTCAAATTTGCATCTACAGAATGACAATTCTGACTCGGAAATATCAGCTACTTCACAACTATGGCAACTCCTTCATGAAAATAATCTACAGCATTGGTTTGCAAAATCCATAAAATAAATGGTGCCAGAGTATTAAATTGGACTCTTCCAGAACTATGAAATCTAGTTGTGCATTTTAATGCATGCTAAGTATTTGTGAAGAAATCCTTCTGATCCTATGTATTACTGAAAGGCAGAAGTGGCAGGGAGATAGCCTATCTTCTGAAAAAAATACACAGAAATGAAAAACTGTAAATTGCAACACAATTTTAAAGTATGTGTTTTTAAATTCTCAAGCAATTCACAGGACACATGGTTCTCTGTACAAATTTCAGAAGTATAATCACCTCGAGTAAAAGAAGAGACAAGATCATGGAATAAATGTTTATGAGTTATTATGTAGGAAGAAATAAAAGAAGCAGAAACCTGATTATGTTGGGTGTATAGTTAAAAATCTTGCATATTTTTATAGGTAGCTTTGTTATCTCTAATCAAGTCTTTGTTGGTGTTCTAGAAAGTGCAGCTCTGGGTATTTTTCACAAGACACATTCTTCCTTCAGCACTTCGTACATATATACACCAGACCTGAATAAATAAAAATCGCACTAGGAGCAATGCTTTAAAAGTAGGCCCTTCAAAACAGCAAGAGAGTGACTTGTTGGCAAATATATTTCAAAGCATACAACTGGACTGCAAGAATTTATGTTAACTTCTCAAAAATACAATATTTTTTTCTTTCTTAAACTCAGCAATTTTACCAGTCTTCAAACATTAACAACTGCTCACAGAGGAACTGCCTTTTGTAAATCATATTTTCTGCTGGGTAAGCGAACTTCTAAGAATTATCACTCATGGAGGTTGCTTAATGGTTTGATTCATCTTAACTTCTAAGTAAGGATATATACATTGACTAGGAATGTTTCTTTAAGAGTTAACTTTTACTCTGTTTTTGTTTGGGTTTTTTGCTTTGTGGTTTGGGGTTTTTTTTAAATTGATAAAAGAAGAGCGATACAGCTAAGAAATGAAGTAATCAATTTTTTGCTCTGCTATGGACAAAACAGTCTGTGCTGATGACCTAGTGGTCCTCACTATACTGATTTTAGGGGGTTTAATCTGGTCCCAAGGAAGGAATCCTTGCTCCTGGGTAGCGCACCTGAGGCATGTTTCCGAGATTTATCTTGTCTCGTTCACCTGAAAAGGCCGGGGTTCGTGGGGGGCTGCCCTAGACTATAAACAAAAGCCCAGTAAAGTGGGGACCATTAGAAGACTCACCCCAGATGTGCGCCCTGGGTCCGAGCCAAAGCAGTGACAGAGTAACACCGAAAGAACAACGATCAGAACGACAGCGAATGCGAACAGCTCGCACCCAGCTTTGCCCACCACATTTGGGTTAGTATTTGTTCACTACATTTCAGATTTCCAGTGTCCTAAAAGAAGAAAGTTATTTTGCAGTTTGCTTTTCATTTTATTTACATAATATAGTCCTATCTAATAAATACATAATTCACTCCTACTTAATAAGTATAGATCGAATACATAAAAGGTCTTACGAAATTTAACTTTGTGAAAAGATGGAAAATATTAAACCAATATCACGAAGCACAAAAAAAAAAAACCAAGGGAAAAGAACATAGCAGCTACTGTACTTAATATGTGATTTGATTTTTTTTTTACAAGGATAGAATGCACACAAATTGTGGGAATTAGATTTGCACGCTTGCCACTTATGGATATTTTAATCTGTTCTGCTTTGAATCATGTTTTTTTACTATCCGTAATGAATGAGATTCTTAAAGATGTAGCTCCTACAGTCAAATAATTGTCAATCAAATAGTAGTTTACCAGTTCTTACAATTGTGAAACAGAACAAGAACTTAGGCTAGAAACACAAAATATTAAGGCTTACAAGATTATGTTATATGTCTACTCTCATGAGTTTTAGGTCAATTCATATGTTCTTTGGAAACTAACAATTTTTGTTTAGGACTGACAGTGGCGCAATGTTGGAAGTGTATCTTATCACGCCATCCTTGTGTGGTTTGTGGAAAAAACCCCTGGTTATTTCAGTGTGATTCCTACCAGACTTCTGTGTTTATCACAACAGTACAAAGACGATGCAAAGAAAAATCTTGCCTCTTGGTCATTTCACAAAAGAGGTCAAGCCACACGATAACCTCTAATAAATGATGCCTTCAGATTAGAGCTGGTGCTTTATTTTGCCACAGTGCTAACAAATGTAGTGTTTCGACAGCAGTTACTGAGCAAATCCTTCAGCCAAAGAACAGGTTTTCTCTTATGGCTTACCCACAGACTACTTGCTTATCTTTTGACAAGTCTTACTTATGCCTGTATTTCCATCTAAATAAATGTGGATACTTCATTTCTTCCATTCTTTGAAATTCCTTAGAATTTTGAAACACCATCTCTGTGAATAATTCAGCAAAAAGGAACCTAAACTATTGTAGATGAATCTAGATACTCTGTAATGTTGCAATAATATTCCTCTTTTGCAGACTTCCCTCACACAAATTCCTTCCAAAAAACTTGTATATCATTTTGTTTAATAACAAATTGCATGTGAACTCATGTAATTTATTTGTAATTTCTAATTGGCATTTAGGCTGTCTGATGCAGGGTGTGTGGTTTTTCTCTTTTGTTTGGTTTGTGGTTTTTTTTTCCACTGTATTTGTACATTGCAAATATCTGTAAATGAATAATTCAAAACCTAAACTTGTGCAATCATCTAAATGTTCAAGAAACATGATATGAAATATTTTTTCATGCAAATAAAATGCATTTTACAGAGTGATGTTTAAAATGCCTTTTTAATATGAACCTTTAGAGAATGTTTAAAAATGTATTTTCAGAGATTTTTCTGTCCTCTGTTGACTCTTAAACAAAGTAAATATTTAATCAAGATACCAGGGGAGAATGCCACCTGGGCAACATAGGCTATTACATTTCATAAAATGTTAAGTGGCAACATTTAAGTAGGGAAAAAAAGCGCTTTATTTCTGCCATGGGATATTAACACTTTCTATTTTCTTACATTTGGACAGGTTTCCAACCTACGCTTGCTCTCCAAAAACCTGCATATCACGGCAGTAGAAAATCAAGCATCACTGTGGCAGTGATTCAGTTTGAATATCTGTCAATTATCAAATGCATTAAAGACCTGATAATTCTTACCAGTTCAGCCTCAATATCAGCTATCGCCCACTCATAAAACAAATAATAGTAATATGGATTAACGTCAATTTGCAAAATTCTAAAGTCAGCAACAGTCTTCTGTATGTGAAATGATTCAATCTTTGGAGTGAACGATTCTTAGTGCTAGGAGAGTTGAGG
Source organism: Aviceda cuculoides (assembly GCA_035590195.1). Lineage (NCBI taxonomy): Eukaryota > Metazoa > Chordata > Aves > Accipitriformes > Accipitridae > Aviceda > Aviceda cuculoides. The sequence goes on from JAVJGG010000030.1 coordinate 7,782,149, forward strand.
TGTTTTAAAAAGCAGATACCGACTGATAAAATACGGACTTTAAGGAAATAGTTTCACTGAATCTACTTTTCAAACAAAAAAAATTAGGACAAAAAATCTTTGATGCTCCTGGCAGCCACTAAATATCCTCCCTAAGCTATAAAATGCTTGGGATGGAGTAACACCAGATGGGCTTTCTTCTCTCTTCCAAGTTATTAGAGGAACCCGAGTCTACCATCCGAATGTTTGCACGCCTCAAAGTAAGACTCGGAGGAAGCCACAAGGAATACTGAGAACATCTATCCAGTACTGATCTCTCCAGTCTCTGAAATAATGAATACTCTTTCTCACCAACATGAAGGGATTGTGCTATTAATTTTATTCCTCTTTCTTTTGAGACAAGCTGAAGTTCCGAAAAATGTTACAGGCACCTGCCTTGTTCTTCTTCTTACTATCATCTTTCTATTTCTTTCCAGAACATTGAATCACTGTATTTGTATACTCCTAACTTTTTTTGCACTACTAAATTTTCCAAGAACTATAGGTGCTTTGAAAGTAGCTGCATACATTATAAATACATTAATCTATGTAACGAGGCTAAAATTGTGTTGCCATTTAGACCTAAGGTAGACAGATTCTTCCATAAGTCTTTTATTTAATTATTTAAAACTTAAAATTATTTAATAGTATTTTGATATTTAAAATGACACATTAAAATAAGTAAGTAACAGCTGGCAAACTTATTTGTTAAAGAGAGTATTCTCACCGCTCCTTCAGCAATATTGCAGGACTATTTAAGTATAGAGTCTAAAATTTCAACTATTGTCCTTTTAAAACATATCTAAGAGAAGCAAAAAACTCCTTAAGTTGTTATAACAAGTTCTGCTCTGAAATTAATTTAAATATAGGCTTATTTTCAAGCTATTTTAGCTAAAACTATTATTCTAATATATACCTCATCTAACAACACTAATATAAATGATTTTTTCATCACTTTACTGTGTTTTCACCAACATATGTTAGTTATATATGTTACTTACAACTTATATATTGATTTAACAAAACTGTATCATACAAACATTGAGAGCCAAACAAACATTTAAAATTTGTTTCTTTTAAACAAAGAGAAAACTAAGTCCTTTCATATAGCAATTATGGAGTTATACTGTTAACTTTGTCTCACTTAGGACTGCATCGATGGAACTTGAGGAAAACAAAAACTAATGTACATGAGAAAAAAGTATGCAACCACTGCGTGTATCTACTTGATACACAGAAAGACAAAAATCACAGTGAAAGAGAAAAATTCTTAAAAAAAAAAAAAAAAAGATGCTGAAGGAAAAAAAAAGGACTCAAAAAGACTGAAGCAGTCATGAAACAGATTACAAGGATCTTGTATGCTCACAAATGAACAGTCTTTGAAAAATAAGCAAATAGGTAGAGTTTGAGTGGGAAAAAGTTAAAATGTTCATTCAATTGAGAATATTAAAAAAAACCCAACAAACTGAAGCAAGTGCTTCAGGCAACTTTCACACTAGAACTTACCAACCTTACTCATGACACAGTATGTGATACCATGACATTTCTATCTTCTATTCTATTATTTTTGCAATGAGATAGCATGACACTTGCAACTTGGAGAAATGTCAAACTGAAATTGGGGCAGAGGTAACTGAATGGTACACTTGCAGGGGGAAGAACACTGGGGAAGCTTGTGCCTGTGCCCTGAAAATCATTAATTTTTTCTCTAAGAACTTTGATCTTCCATCTTTGTCTCAACTCACTTCTGAATATTTAACGGGAATTTTTTGTATATGTCAAAATTTAAGAAGCCAGGATCACTATTCTAATATATTAGCGAAAGACTAATTTTCAATTCATTAAAATGCTGACAATCTTCTGACCCCCGCCAACTGTCTTTTCAACTGCTGCAACAACAAACATGACAGTTCCTGATCTGAGTGTAAAAGTAATTCTTCAAAAATTACTTGTTTTCAAAAAAGCAAATACCTGTCTACCCTGCCGGAGGTGGGTAGGTCATAAGAGAAAATGGCTATATACATTTTCATAGAAAATTATGGTGTTTGTATGTCTGCCACAGACTATAACATTGTTATAGGTCTGCCTTTAACTGGAACATTGTATTCAAAGAAAGTAACTTCTCAGCTTTATTCTTAGTCCAAGTTCTGCCAACATCTAAGATTTAGTTTAGAGAATTTTATTGTAAGAAATATTCTCCTTCATTTCTTTCGTCACACAGCTTTTTAATTAGATCTCAAGTTAGTAAACATACTTAATCTCTCTCTCAGCTTCCTCAGGCTGATAACGGCCATGTTATACCAAGATTAAAATGTCTCAAAGATTGTTTTGGGTTTTTTTAACAGTCTTCAGGCTGGAAACCCTTTGGCAATGCCTTTAGAAACATGGACTGTTTCCTGATGCTATTTTTTTTTTCTTTTATTTGTTTTTCTTCAGTTTATAAAATATGCAAACTAACTACATTCCCTCAGTACATGAGCAATGAAAACAATACAGTTATTAATAGCCATTTTTGCATGCTGACACAAAGCCAATTTGCAGGACTTGACTACCAAAAATAGATATTACAAACAACTATTACTTCAAACTCCCCTACTTGCTCAGACTCCACACTGCAAAATAATATATGGCGCTTATAAGGAACCCAGAATGGCAGAAGAACCAGGCTCTGCCAAACTAAGCAGGAACGAATTGCACACTGAATGATTTTTTATTTAAAAAGTTTTCCCTACTTCTGATTTCCATTGAAAATTGTATGCTGTTTTTGCATACAAAAACACTACGTAGTGATAAGAAAAAAGAGGTTCTCAGATGAATTATGGATGATGGCTTTAACTTAAATCTGTCTTTATTATTTTCTTTATTAACTTCTAATAAAAATCTGTAGCAAACATTAATCATTTTTATAACAAAAGCTGCCTTTTATTCTGTTTATAAATCCATTAATTTTAAAACTGTCTAAAGCTTTTAACGATTAGTCACAGCTAATTGAACAAGAAAAAAAACCAACCACCCCCCCCCTTCAGTTGTGAATCATGTGGGTTTTCACTTAGCAGTAAGCTATCGGGCTAGCACGCAGTCCCGGGGAGAGACCACTGCTCCACTGAGCTCGGTGCTGCACAGAGACAAAATAGTCTTCAAAGAAATTTCAAACTGAGTAACTCCTGGAATGCGATCTTCAAGGAAGCAAAGAAACTACAGGAACCACTGTGGGAAGCAAAAGCACATGACAACCATTTAGACTGTTAGCAATTTCATCTAGGCAACACATGACAAGAAAAACTTCAGGAGACATTTGAAGGGAAACAATTTAAAAACTGCTGATGTATTTGCAGGTAGGCTGATAGGCGGCAGTAGAAAAAGCCTGGTTGTGCTTATCTGAGGAGCGTGACAGAAGCTGTCAGCACAGGCTGGTGGTCTGCAGCAATATTCTTACTACGGAATTACAGATGACAGGAAGGGTGGAAGATGAACGATCCGGCCTCACAGTGAAGGTGAGAGGCTTGTGCTACTTTACCTTTAAAAGAAAGGGAGCCACTGAATGGATGGACAGAGAAGAATAACGTGATGAAATTTAAATTCATATAAAATTATATGGTATCAGCACTCAACGTAGACATGAAAGAACATTGTGTTTGTCTAGGCAAGAGATGAACTTGTAAAAGGGATTGATACATAAGCTAACATCCTGGTACATTAGGCTCAGTCCAATTTTCTCTATAAACAATGAATAACCATCAAATTTCCAAACTGTCTGTATTGGGTCTGGCTGGGATGGAGTTAACTTCCACTACAGCAGCCCTCGTAGTGCTGTGCTTTGTAGCTGGAAGGGCGCTGACAACCTGCCAATGTTTTGGCGGTGCTGAGCAGCGCTCAGGCAGCATCAGAGTTGCCTCTCCAACCCCTCTTCAGAGGCCAGTAGGACTGGGATTGGCAAGAGATGGAGAGGTGACGGAGCCAGGACAACTGAGCCCAAGTGACCGAAGGGATATTCCACACCACATGACGCCAGGCTCACCAATAAAAGCTATGAGAAGGAGGACAGGGCGGCTGGGGTGGGCTGGGGTGGGGGCATTTGTCTCCCAAAGCAACTGTTACACATACTGGAGCTCTGCTTGCCCGGCAGCGGCTGGACATTTCCTGCTGATGGGAAGTAGAGAATAAATCTTTTTGCTCTGCTTTGCTTCATTTCACTTCTACGTGCAGCCTTTCCTTTCCTTCATTAAACTGCCTTTACCTTGACCCATGAGTTTTTCATCCTATTTTCTGCCCCCATCCCACCGACGAGGGGAAGCGAGAGAGCAGCTGAATGGGCACCTGGAAGCCAGCCAAGGTCAACCTGCCACATTTATATTGCTCTGTTTTCTTATTTTCTTATTATTTAAAAAACCAAAAAACCAAAAAACCAAAAAACCAAAAACCAAAACCAAACCTGTCTTACATCAACAATGATAGCTTTAAGAGTCGGTCTTCTAAATTCCTCTCATCTGTGACATTTTTTTGTAGGGATGTCCCAGTTTTTCCCACTAGCATCTTCACAAGCAATGTAATTCTCCTTCTTGGGTGACTTAATGGGATCATTCTGGAATGATGATTCTCTGAAGATCAGATTTTAAAAGAGGAAGAAGCGCTACCATAGCTGTGGCACTGCAAGTGATTAGAAAGCCCTGTAGCGGAAGAGCAGAACAACATAGAGCTCTTTCCCCAAAAGTTATCTAAGGAATTGGTTGGTCTACCTGTCTAGATTTCTTAAATTAGAAAATGGAACATCTGCTGAGTCAACAGGTCCCAAAGATGACCCAAATGTGATGAGCAATGAGACAGATCTCCCAAACTCCACCAGGTAAGGGGACACAGGACTGTAGGAAACAGTTCACTAAATTCAAGTCTAAATGCTGAAATTTCAGCTGGAAAACACAGAACATAAATTGGAAGAGAAAACCTTCAGTGAATAAAAATGTATATGTAATTCTGTCCTTCACTGTCTTTTTATCTCCATCATTATGAATCATTCAAAAGTCAGAGGAAGAAATGACAGAGGAAGACTGCTAGTTTCACAGAAATTTCCAAGAGAAAAAGAGAATGTTGGAAGTTAAAAAATCAGAGGAAGGCTTTCCTGCCTTTAAGGTGCAGTCTTGCCATAGTAAGGTAATCAAACATATTTATTACAGAAAAGTAAATTCATGTTAGAATATATACACAGGGTAGATTTTCCAGTCTGTTTCATACAAAAGTAATTCATTTCAAAAATACAACAGTAAAAATTGGTTATTCCAGACTTCTTAGAACCTGGCATATCTTGTATGGTGCATGTCAAATAGGAGTACAGCACATACTACTAATATATCAGGGCAATTCAATGAATTGTCATGTTATAGTGCCCAAAATAATCTCATTGAAGCTACACTTAAAAGCAAAGTAGATGATTTCATTGTGGAAAATATGACTGGCAAAGATTAGATTACACTGGTGAATCATCATAAAAGGATGCATTTTCTCATCTACTCCTTATAAAAGTATGTATGCAAATTTAACAAAGAACTGTGAGACAGTATACAAGACTATGTAACACAAATTATCATTCTTTAAACCTATCCAAGACAAATCTTAGAACAACACAGGGTAATAATCCTTCACTGCTTAGTAAATCACCTAGGTTATTTGATAGAACTAGTCTGTGACTTGATTTAAGAAAAAAAAAAAACCCTTAAATTTAAAATTCTATATACAGTGATGCCAGTCTTTTATTACTCCCATACTCGATTCTTGGATAGAAGAGCGATTTAAGCCTTCATACATGTAACCTTAGGTTGCATGCATTAAGTTATCCAGAAAATATATTTGACAATTTCTTCCTCTCTCTGATACCCTGTCATTCTGTTTGGAGATTGCCTGTGTCTAATACAAGTACGTAGTTCTCCTTTTGCCTACAGGTGCAATTATGTTCAAGGACAGAAATTTAAACAGCTGAAACCGGGTATGCAAAACACCAATTGATGGTACACTGTGTATATTTAAGGAAATATCAGTAATTTATAGTCTTTACAATTCTTAATAACTTTATTCACACAGAAAAACTGCATAGGTTTTCACATCTCAAGTTTTCAGAAAATGGAAAGCCAGACTACTGCTCACAAAACTTCAATCAGCGGAAAGGTTACAGAGCCAATTATTCTTATATTACCAGAAGAATTATCTTTTAAAGATAAGAGTAAATTTCTATGAAAGCTCTATAAATCCATCAGCACAACACTTACAAAGGTATTAAAGTTTTTGTCAATAAAGTCCTTAAAATACTGTATATTCAAGAACTCATTAGAAGCGGTATATAATCTGTGCATAAGGATATAAATATGCAACCTTGCCAGAAAAATTTCAAGTACTGTAGCTACTGTAACTATGAACTTAAGAACTGTAGCAGATTGGGGTAGTCAATCAAGAAGTAAGCAAACAAACAACATCCAATACAATTCTTTCTGAAAATGTGTGTGTGAGGACAAGCATGTTGACATATGCAAGATGCCTGGATACTGTAATCATCCACATTATGTAAGAGGAAAAATACTGAAATTATTTCTTCAAAGGCTATTTGTTGTTTTGAGAGAAGCTGCTTCCAATTCCATTATTTTTTCAGGCTTTATTTTGATTCAAATTAGTCTGACTCGATCTGCTAGTTTTAGGATTTAATGTATAGGATTATCTTCTACTGCCATAGTAGCCATCATGACAGAAAGGAAACTTACCTAATATTTGAAAACAAAGACAATTTTGGAAGTGCACTTTTAATACATTTTATTTAGGAAGTCTAATAGCCTTATATCATAAAAACCAAGGAAATAACTGTTAATAAAAAACCAAAAAGAGTACTTCTGAAGCTTTATGTTTCTTTTAGGAAGTAATATATTTGCATTAACACAACTCATGATTGACAACTGATATGTTGCATTTGGTTCTAAGGCTTGAATTAGAAGAAAAAAAATTGTTTTGCACTACAGAAATTATGTCAGAGTGGATGACTTGCTTCTTTTTTTTCTTTTTTATGTTGCACAGCTTTATGTCATGCCATAACATATCACAAATAAGATAAAATACTATGCCCGTGCAGCAGCCACAGAGCACCTTAACCTGAGAGCATCAATTGCAATGTAAACGTATAGCAATGACAAGGACGATTACAATGAAAACACCTAGGATGCGCCAAACAAGTGATGAGATATTATTTCCTTAGCTACTTTGAGAATAATCAAGAAATTTGGTAAACATAGCTACTACTACATTTTTACATATTTTAATGGTTTTATATTTCCCTTTGTGATCCAAACACTGGCATCTGCTACACAGGTTAGAGAATCTGGATGCAAAATTCTGTAGTGTTCTCTTTCTCACCTTCTTTTCATATACTGGAGTATTGTATTTAGGCTGCGGTTTGATTTTTTTCACAGAATCACTAATATGTAAGACTTACATGTTGAAAACTACTTGTGAAGGTCCCCTAGACCAGCCTCCTGCTCTAAGCAGGTCCAGTTAGAGCAGGTTGTTTAGGGCCTTGTCCTGTTCAGTTCTGAATATCTCCATGACGGAGATCCAACAACCGCTATGGGCAACCTGTGCCAGCGTCAGTCTAACCAAACTTTACTAAGCTCCAGCTTGGGGGGTTTTTTGCCTCTTGTCCTACCACTGTGCACCTTCTAGAAGATTCTGTCTCTGTTTACTCTGTACCTCCATCAGGTACCTCTACACAGCAAGAAGGTCTCCGCTCAGCCTTCCTTTCTTCACACTGAACTTCACACTGAACTCTTTCTGCCCCTCCTATTGTGCTTCAGCCCTCTCATCACGGCCGTCCTCTCTGACGGTATGTCACCGGCTGTCTTGTGCTGTGGAGCCCAAAAGTGGACATGGTACTCCAGACACGGTCTTAGAAATGCCAGAGGGGAAGAACTGCTTCCCTTGACTTTCCGAGTACCTGCTAATACAGCCCAAGATGCAGTTGCATTTCTTCACTGCAAGGGTATACTGCTTTTTTCTTTTTTTAATATGCAAACTATGTTGTGGTGTGCTTATGTGAAAGAAGGCACAGCCAAAGAGGTGCCCTCATCTTTAAATCGTGTTATCTATGTAGATGAAACAGGTAATGCTTACAATAGTCTTTATTTCCTATGGGAGTACATTCCTCTCCCAGAGCAGCTCTTCCTCCTACACAAAGGAGTGTTAGTGTAGCTGTTCTACGCCAATAATGCTCTTATCCCATCTCGTTTCAGACCATTCATACGGCAAGGTAACACCTGCTTATATAAAAGCACCAGAATGAGGTCAACAACAAACGATGCAGAAGTTTCACAGCTAGTAAGTATTTACAACAGCAGCAAAAAAATTTTGTTCTCTTTAAGATTCTGCCCTGTTACTCATCACTGTAATGCACTTCTCCCAGCACATCGCGTACCCACTTAGTTAAATGGATTGTGCAAAATGGGCATTGGTGACTTATCCGAATGACAGCAAAGCTTTAGGTCAAAGCTCCATGCTAGCAGCATGATGACTGCACAGATAAAGCCACTGCTGAGACGTCACAATAACAGCGGCCGACGGAGGGAGCCATGGATGACACAGGCGTCCTGGGGCTGGGTTTGTGTCACTAGTTTGTGTTGCTATAGGAAAGCAGCTGGTAAATTATTGATCATATGATGATGAATACTGACAAGCATAGGAAAGAGAAAGTATGACCTATGAGTTTCTCTCAGGGTATCACAGAACAGTCTACAGATAAAGATGAGGTAAAGAAAAGCTTATTGCATTGAAAAGGAATCAGAAAATAGTCTTAACGCTACTGCTACACTGAGAGTGCTAAGGGAAGGACCTAGCTGTTGCATATCCGCTTCACCAAATGTCAGAGGGAAACCAGAAGACAGGATCCAGATGCATATTCTAAGATGAACGCTCTGCCAAAGCAGGAAACACTGATTTTGTAAGATGTAGGAAGAACATTTTCAAAGAGAGAGATCTATAAAACCACAATTCTGTGGCTGTTTGCTTACAAACTCTCCTCCCTCACACCGTCCCCACTGCTGCTTTCCCCTCCTCCTCTTCCGTTGTGCTCCCTGCCTTACCATCTTCATCTTCCAAGGAAAAGTAAATAAAAACCAGGGTGACAGAATAACTGCAGTATCAGCTGTGACTCTGCTATCTCACTTTACATCTGACTTACTTAAAACGAAAGCGGGTTTTCTTTCTGTACTTTTTTGGTTGGGTTTTTTTGTTGTTGTTTTGGTCTTGGTTATGTTTTTTTTTTTGTTAAGGAAGGAACCTCATCTGGCAAAAGAATAACTATCTTCCATTAAATACTTTTAAAATTTCTGTTTTAATTTATTTTGGAAAGGGGAAAAGCTTATATAAAGATTATTAATTTTTTAGTGCACTGGCTGGAAGTATTATATTTTGTTTGCAATATGGGCTATGTGATACATGGTTTGTGGAATGAATTTGATTAATTATTATAGTTTATGTACTTTTTTCTTCAAGCATGAAAAATAAATCCTTTTGTTTCATCAACAGTTTTTTTTTCTCGGTAAGTGTGAGAGTTCTAAAGTATGCATTTCTAAATAAGCAGAAAGGACAAAGCTGTTGTTATGCTTTTAGCTCTAAAAATAAAATACTGTTTTTGTGACTATTTATGCCCCTAAGTGACAGCTCAGCATCCTCTGATCCATGCACCCTTGCTCCGAAACATGGTTTCTACTCTGAGGTGACAAGTTCACTATCTGCAAAGATTACAGAACATCTATTTAAGTATTCCCCACTGATTCCTCTCCAAATCATGTTCTAGGATTTTGAAGTATTCACTTGCATGCAAGACACCTGACAATCAAGATTCTGAGAATAATAGTAGCTAGGAACGATTTTCTATATGCATCTGCAAGATTATTTAAAACTTTTACATCTAGAAAAAGTTCTTTTAAAATAATACTATGTATTAGAAAAGCTATTAAAAAGGAGTGTGCTAAACTGAAACTTCCAAAATGACAATAGAAATTTCTACTAGGTATCCACAACCATTCACAGTATATTTCAACAAGCCAATTTAAATTTTAAATAATCGCAAGTGACACTGCAAGTTGCATCTCTATTAAGCCTGTCAGATGGTCTTCAATGTGATCAAGAGGGCAATTCAAATTTATAGAAGACATTTTTTCACAAGATTCTTCAGAAACTCTATCTTATTTCAACTTCCCGACAGTACAAAGGAGAACAAACCTGCATAAAAGAAAACCTTCCTAACTTGGGCATGGTCTGATTCTGGCAGCCAGTGGCCAGCATACTAATTTCCATAGTTAAAAGGTTAATTCTCTGAGATGATTTTTACACAACTTTCACAGAAGGATATTGATGGGATCAATAAGTTAGCTATTATTTAATCAGATAATGATCTATTGCATTGCTTCTAGGCAATACAAAGTCAATGTCATGTGAGCGCAGTTTTACTAGTTGCTGCAAATGTCTTAATTCGATTGCATGGAAAATTAACAGTTGAAAAACAAGGAAATCTCTTGTAGTCATGCGATCAAGAATTATGTTCCCCATCCCATCCTGATGAATTTTAGAGAAAATCCATTGCAATCACTCTACCTAGCATATTAATCTAATTTGCGGAAGGAAAATGTCACATAGTGATTTCAACTGTTGTCAAATCATTCCAAATTTCAGAAGATAAATGCTATGATTAGCAGATGAAATAAGACAACTCTGGTTTAGGAGGATTGATGCTACTCAGTGTGGGAGAAATGAGAAATCAGTGAATATTGTTCTATTCCACAAACACATGTGTATGCTGCTGGAGTGCTGGAGAATAACGTTTTAGAATTTGTGATCACTGACCCTTTCACACAAAATATATTAGATTATCTCTGGCACATGCAGATAAGCAATATCTTATGTGGTCTGTGGGGCAAAGATCGTGTATTTTTATCTGTTCTCTGATATTCCCACCCATTCAAAGAGTAAGCCTTGTAAAATAATAATCATCTCTGAGCACTGATGGGTACAAAATTTCAACACTTTTCTTACGTCGTTTGCCAAAAAAACCCAACTAGCCATGCAATGAATACTAATATCTAAATAGGACGGTCATCGTGGATCCAGATAATCTCAGAATTTTTAAGAGAGACATAATGAAGACCACCTAGCATCTCTGTGTACTAAGAGCTCTTGTTAGTAAGAGCTGGAATCAGTTGCTGTGTCTACAGTAGGCCTATTTCTTCTTTTTTTACAGCCTTTTCATACCGCTCCAGGCAAGTTTTACATATGTTGACGGTGATGGCCAAAGATGTTCTTATGTAGAGCTATAAATATGCTAGAGTTGATCTTTCTTTAGCTCAACAGAAGGCAAAGTTTAATTTTATAGAAATCCTCTTGACAGTCGTATCCTCACACTATACACAGAACCAAACCTTTAGGTGAAAAACTGCCAAATTGTCACTGACAAACCAAACTTCAAGGCTTCAGGTTCTTCTCCAGGAACTCTCCCTCACTGGGTGATGTTCAGAACATGACAGAATGACATACTCTAACAAAGTTTCACGCTAGTGAACTGAGATAATTGCACATGTGGGCATAGAGCATACACAATTAAAGGCTTCTGTGACATGCTGTGATATTGTTAAAAAAAAAAAGCTGAACAACTCTTAAACTGGCCTAGCACTTCTGAAAATCATGTTCACATTGATGCAACTCAGAAGAGAATTCTGCCTATTATTGCCTTAATTCCTTCCAGTCCTTCTGGACTTCCATGAATGCAGGTTAACAATAGAGCACTTGGTCCATAATAAACAAGTTTTTGTATTAGAAATCAGAAGCCAAGAGAGTTGTGAAAGTTTCAGATAACTACTAATTTAATCTTTCAAGGCCTCCCAGGAAGAAATTCTGGCTAATATCAAGATTAATCTTTTAAATACCTTTTCTGATGCATCATGAATATAACAACCATTCCCAAAGCAGTTCCAGGTATATATGGTGCTGGAGAGGTAGTGCATATATCATGCCATGCCCCAGAAGCAGCAATAGACTCACACCATAATGTCACTTAAGAGTAACAGTATACCTGGCAGCATTAGCAATGTCTGAATGGCAAAACTGAATAATGCTGAATTTCAATATATACTCGTTATAAGGCCTTAAATAGTACAGTTTTATTTCAAAATAAAGTCTTAAGAATTGCATCATAGACTCACTTGTAAGGTCAAAATAGTGTCATATGCCTTGATATTAAATGGATTATCCTAATATTCCTTCTTTTCTTGAAAAGATGTGGATACATCACCTTCTCTAATATTTAAGGTTCACCTTAATCTGCAGAATATATATATTCTCTGGATCATTGTTCAATTTACAATATAAGTATTAGCTCACCTATACTTAATCCTGCATGTAATTTTCCAATATTTGGATCCATTTTCAGAGTATTATAATTTTGTTAAACTTCATACATGCAAGCTGAAACTTTCCATGGTAGATACTTACCTCATCATATTAATACTTCATTTTTTTCTTAAAAGTAGCAACAAAAACAAGCTATTGCCACAATTACAATGAAGAAATGCTACTTTTTTTTGTTGTTGTTATTATTTGGCTTTTTCACAATTGCTTCGTTGAAGCTCTAGTAGTTCGAAATTCAGCACACAGCTGTCAGATTGTCAGGGATGTACCCTTTGCCATTCCTCTGGCAAGCAGCAGGCAAAGCAGAGCGTTTTTGCGGTAGACCCTTGCTAAGGCCCTGCCTCTGCAGACTGCCTACAGAGAGCTTGTTTCGCTCGCCTAGCTTCTCCACACACGCCAAAGAAGAGAGAGGTTTCGGAAACTGCTGCTCTGGCAGTGCCAGCCAGCAGCACGTACCAGGACGGCGCGTGTCGTTCTCGCGCGGCAGCACCCGCCGAAGCCGAGCCCCGCACGGTTCTCCCTCCCTCCCGGGCTCTGCCGGCCGCTCCTGCCTTCCTTCGCACGCCAGCCCGGTGCGGCACAGCCAGCCAGAAGCTTTGTAGCAGTGTTTGTTTTCAGCAAACCCGCAAATATGTGTGCCAGCGCCAGCACGAGTAGAAACTGTGTGACCGTGCGGTGAGGCACAGTGGGAAAGCGAGGAGGGTGCTGGCGTGGAGATGGCGTGGGACTGCACTCTCTCTTCCCGTGTTTCTTCTGCTTCCACCTCCTGAAAACCAACCAGACCAGGATGAAAGGCGGAAGCAAAAATGAACACAAGACGTAGTGGAAACAGACTACAATTAATAGCACTCCTAAACACCAAAAGATCTGACTCTACACTAGAAATCGTGATCTGTGAGCATCAGCGTTCCCCACCTAAGGCAGGAGCTGTCTATCTCATAGATCTCTCACAGTTCTTACACTGGCCTAAGTTTTCAAATGCATAACATTGGAAATTGCGTGACAGGATTTGAAATTTGAAGTGCGGAACGGGATTACAAAATTTTAGAAGACTGGAATTAAAATTGCCTGTCCAGTTCGAATAGGCATTTTTCTTAGGATTCAGTAGTCAGTTCTCTGCAGATTTTTTACACCTCCATACATAGAATGGGCCACCTTCAAGGAACAAAACAATGACTGTAGGTTGAGATATTTATTTACAGTGGGAAGATGCTGAAAAAACCTCCCACAAAACAGAGAAAATGCATGACAGCTATGGGCAGCTGCACTTCGTCCTGGAGAAATTCAAAATTTCTGTGCAATAGTAAAGAACCTTTTCCCCAGTAATACTTCACATAACTGGCCATCATTTTGATGTTTCATTTCTTTAAATAACCAAAATACAGAATTTATTGACAGAGCTCAGTGAGTACCCATGGCTATCTCTAAAGTGGCTCCAAGTTATTAAATGCTATTCAAAATGGTAAATTACTTGGAAAAAAAATAAGCTTTTCTCATTTCAGGTTAAGATTCAAAATCAGTGGCCATTTTGAATAATTTTTACCTTGTCTTGTGCCACTTCTCTATCTGTCAATGGAGATAATATTTCTTACCTCTCCTGGAGAGGAATTTTCAAGACAAATAAAGGTTTGTGAAGAAAAGCCCACCTGCTACTCCATAGGCAGTTCAATATAGAGATGGTATAAAGTAAAATATGGCATGGCAGTAGAGGATGAATGATGACATAATATTAAATTGATTTCCAAATACCTCTCAGAACATTGTTCTTTCTACTGAGTCACAATTCCTGTAGGAAAAAATGGTATGGTAGATCCCTGTGCACATGCATTCCTATGATAAAAGCCAGATTACCTGAAACAATTTCTGATCTGCTAAAACATCTGAATATTTGAATTACGTATGCTAATACTTGATAATTTATGTATGTATAAGCTTGTTAGAATGAAATGAAACACATACTACTCCGTGTTGGATGTTTTTTGTTTTTCTCCTTCCAGATATTATTCATTCCCAACAACTTTCATTGCTCTTTCCTGAACCTGAATCCATTTACAAATGCATACTGCAAAAAAATTAAGGCAACAACCCAGTTCCAATAAAAATTTTGAGGTTAAAAAAAGTTATATTGCTTCTCTAATTCATAGCATTGGTGAAAGCAGCTAAAAATCACCATTGCCTTTTTCAGTACAGTATTTCCACATGTTGAATCAATGCCTATACTTCTAACTCCTAATTTTCTCTCCATGTTTTTAGTCTGGTACAGAACTGGCTTGTGATTTTACAGGTGAGATACATTATCAAGTATACATCTTAGTATGCTCCAAAACCACAGTAGCTAATCAATAGTTTAAAATTCTGCTTGCATTTTCGACAAGATTCATGAGTTTGAAAAAGAGGAGAGTTAGATCTTGTCTGTCCCATCTGCCTGAAAACAAACCTTGTTGTGAGAATGGAAAAAGCAGCAGAAATTTGGGTTCTTTGTTGCTTAAAAAATACCTGGTATTGGATAGGCTCATAGCTACCTGCAGCTGGAAAAAGGGGCAGATATTTTAATTCTGGAGCAATTCTTTGTATTTTTCTACTTTTATTCATGCAAGAAGGAAAAGTCAGCAGCCCAATATTCAGTAACAGAGCAATGAAAAGGACGTTAGTTTCTCATCTCAAAACCAGCAGTCACTAAACAGTCACTAATTCTATGTTCTCTATGTATATATTGGTCTTAGAAAACAAATAAAACATCAATCTTTAGCTCTTATCTGGAGAAGATTTAACATGTCCATAATTTTTAGCGTGTGCATACTGTAACTGCATTCGATCTGAGTGCTCAACACATGTCTCCAAAAGCATCTGCAGGAACAGATGCTTACATAATTTTACAGAGTTCCTGCATGCAAAACACTATATAAATTGTGTGAATTTCTTCAGGGAATCTGCTGAGAACATCAGCCAAGTTAACATAGCTATATGATTTACGAATGTCAAAAAAGCTTTAAAAATGAAATTTCCTTTGCATTTTCTGTATTTGTATAGACCGTATATATATAGGGGTATGTGTTCATATACACACAAGCATAGACTCACACTTACAAAAGAATGAAGAAAATCAGAATTATTTTTATATCCATATATTGGTAACAGTTTTCTCAGAGAAGGACAGGAAGGAAATACTGCATTTAGAAAATACAATGAAACCAGTAAGTGTTATCACTTTCACTTATATCAGATAAAAAGAAATTGTCTGTTTCATGCTGGGCTTCAGGAGAAGAAACTAATAAATATGCATGTGTAAGCAAAACTGTTTATGCTACCAGCAACTGCAGTAGACCTTCAAAAAGGTTTCATTTTTAAGTTCCTTGTTTTGATCTACTTGTATTTTCCCCAAATATTCACTTTTGCAGTAAAAAACAGTATAGGTCATTCCATCCATAGCCAAAGATTTTAATAACATCATCCCTTTCCCTTATCTATGGAACAGTTCTAACCATCCTCTTTCCTGGAACACTGAGTATATTCCAAAGTTTCTCACTTTAAACTTCCTTCAAATGTAGTGTGTAAATTGCTCCTACTATAAGACTGCAGCATTGAATTATCCAATAAAAATGTTATTAGTGGCACAATAAGAAAGCCAAATACAGTAATTGACCTGCTAATCCAGTGAAAGTGGGAGAACCTCTGAAGGCAAAAAATAACAAAGTCTAATTTTTTTTTCTTCTCTCATTTCAACTGCAACAGGATTAGAAGAAAATCAGGCTGAAAGAACAATGTCGGGCTTGCAGAATTAGAGCTGGATTTACCCCTTCCTTTGTGGAATCATGTGCGGCTGGCTGTCCAGAAAGAGCTTAAAACGTCACCGTATCAGAGCAGTGACACATAATACTGGTTCAAGCGTAAATAATAGTTCAAGACACAAGAAGGCAGCAAGTCTGTTGTAAACTAGGGGATAATTAGGAAATGATTCATTTCCATGAGTCATCACCAGCTGCGGCGTATCTCCCGCTGCCCTGCATAAGCCTGGGCGAGAGTTTCCCGTGGAGCTCTCCTCCGGCCAGCGTGGCACCAGGCATGGGGCGGCCAGCTCGGACCCACTGCCACGCATCACGGCGCTGCCACGCTCAGCTCCACGCACCCCGGCGCTGCCACGCACCATGGCACTGCCATGCACCACGGCACTGCCACGCTCAGCTCCACGCACCCCAGCGCTGCCACGCACCATGGCACTGCCACGCACCCCGGTACCGCCACGCTCAGCTCCATGCACCCCGGCGCTGCCACGCTCAGCTCCACGCACCCCGGTACCGCCACGCTCAGCTCCACGCACCCCGGCGCTGCCACGCACCACGGCCAAGCCACGCTCGCCCCACGCACGCAGTCCCGGACCTGCTGGCAGCAGAGTGTGTATCCAGCAGCAATCCTGCCCGTTCGGCATCCCTCGGGTCCAAAGGGGGTTGAAAACCAAAGACTTCCCCCACAAACCCCAAAAAAGAAGTATGTGGGAAAAAAATTTTTTCACCTGTTAAAAACATTTCTTTTGATCTATGCAATGGAATATTGAAACGAAGTTTAAATAAAGACAGAGCGAGGCTTTTGAGGGAACAATGTCATAGGACTGGCTGGCTGGCTGCCAGCTTTATGAACCTAAGCCTTTAAAAATTCTCTCTTTTTTCACTATGATTTGATTCAGTCTTTAAACGACGTGCACCTGCCTGCTTAAAATCAACAACAACAAAAAGATTAACGGTAAAGATGGCTTTCGTGAGGAGTATGAAAGGTGAAAGCACATTTAAAACAGAAGACAGAAGTAAATTGGAGGGTTAAGAGGTCAATCAATTTTACTAAAGATCTGGAACTAAAATCCAAGGCATACAGAAAGCTGAGGCTGAAAGATGAAGGGATATGCTTGTCTGAAACAATAAATAACATCCAAATTATCACTAAAAATCTATTTAAGCTTAAAATTATTTTCCCATGATTTAACTGCATTTACTTGACTGTACAAAATTTGTCTTGATCTATGACATCGATCGCCTGTTTCTGGAAATGCTAACCATCTCTTCTGAGGAAGATAAAACTCTTAAGTGATGTCCCGTAATTCCTATTAGATGCTAAACCATTGAAAGCATAGCAGTAAGAAAGCTGACTTTGGATACACAGTTTATGGTCAAGTCACTCTTATTCTTTCCAGGATGGATTTTTCCCTCCAGAAGAGTTGCACTGCCATAGTCATCGTGTTCTAGGGACAGTTCTGTGCATAGCTCAGGTTTGCATGTCCTGTTCTCAGAAAGCTTCAAGTCGGGTTTTAAGTAAAAGGCAAGGAATAAACCTGAAATGCATTATTTTTATATTCCAGTCAGCCATTCGTATGTTTGAAATTCTCCATACAGCTCTTGTGTATTAACATACCTTGGCACAACATCACCAATTAATCTCAGGTAGAAATATTTTAGAGGATTTACACATTTCTGCATGTATTTCAGAGCACAGTAACTGTTACATAGCTATTGATGAATGAATTGCCTATGCCTATACTGGAGAGAAAGGAGTTTGGAGGCTGTGTGCCTTTGTTATTAATAGCTGAAGAAAGAGCTATGGTTATTTTGCTTATTTTTAAAGAAATGAGTTGTCTCTGATTCCACCTCTTCTCATATGAGTTATCAAAAGTAAACTTGCAAGTCTTACAACCTGCTTACGTAAACAAATAGGTAACAGTTTATGTACCACAGCACACCGTCAACTGCATGTGAAATATTGGCTTCTCTCATTGCCCTGTATCCTTCATTATCCTCCAAGCAACACTGTTTCCTTTGTAAAACAGGAAACAATTGCTTTACAGAAGTTTACCTTTGAAGGATGTTTATAGTTTGTTGGTAGATTTACAAGATGGACTGAAAAGCTGGTCTTGTATAGTAGTTTGGCAGCAAGACCCTGGAAACTGAACTGAAACTTGTCTGCTTTCCACACAGCAAATAGGCTTATCTGCAAATGGTGTTTACACAGAATAACCCACTGACAGCTTTAAAAATTCTTTCTTTTGTATGGCTATAGACTATTCAAAAACAGTATCTTACAATTCAGCTAACGTAATAAATGCATTTTTTTAAGAATCCCCAAATACTTTAAAAGACAGGATGCTTTATAATTAGGGTGAATCCTACTGAAATGTTTTAAAATTTACAACTGAGACAAGAGAAAAAGTAGAGCAAAATACAGTATTTAGAGCAATTTTTGTTTCCAAAGCTTCTAGATCAGCGGCAGCATAAGCCAATTTTAATGGGCTATGACTGCCACAGAAGGTCCGTTCCTGGCCTGCACAGAACCAATAGGTGGCCCAGGTTTTTGAGATCAGGTGTACAGACCACAGTAACAGTTATATTTCTTCTAATATGAAAAGAACAGAACTAAATGATATAAGAAACATGAAATATGTAACAAATATATAAAACATGTTCTAAAAAAGGTTTCTGAACAAAAGGCTTGTCTGTGCACAAAAACACATGGCTAAGCTACCTCTACAAGTTTGCGCAAGGTGTGCTGCGTCCCGTCAGTAGAAGCCAAGCAGACCAGAGGGGACTGCAGGGCAGAGAACTGCAATCCCCCTTGCGGGAGGTGGAGGGTGTCACTTTTGCCTGGGCAAATTTTCCCAGGTGTGAAGAGATTCTGAGAGAACAGTAAACACCACCTAAGGAGTAAAAAGCAATCATTTGTTGGCTAATTCACATAAAAAGACAACTAGGATTAATGAGTTGGGCTAAGCACTAGCACGGTGGCCTCCACTAAGGATGTCCTGCGAGTCTTTGCTGACTTCCTTTTATTTATTTATTTTCAACTTGTCTTATTTCACATATCTTTAGTCCATGTGTTGACTCACACCTCAAGGAGTTTCTCACGAGTTTCCGAGCTTAACCAAATGACCCTGCTGTACCAGGTGCCGAGGGTTACAGGGCTGTGCTCCTCTGGTGTGCAGCAACTACACCAGCACTGCATGACATACAGGTGAGTCCTCATCCTGGTGCAGCAGCACATCTCCTGAGCAGAATACATCACACTACACTCATCACCCCATACACAGAATGATGAGAAATGGTATAAAAGTAACGTAATATGCACTTAAAATTTTTTCAGTTAACATTTTAAAATGTATTCTGTCAGTTCAGGACACATCACCAGGCACAGTGGTTGCTTTGTCAGTCTCCTAGTTAGTGCTGCAGCTAGTGTGGGAGCTGGAAGTGGATCCCATCTGTGAGATGAAAGGAGGAATTAAGACAGTTCTAATTGTGCTCTTTCTAAAAAAGCACAAATATTGAAAGGCTTCTGATGGCAACCTTCTCTTTACTGATACATGAGCTCCAAGAAAGTGAGCTTGTGCCCTGCAGCAAGAACAAGGCAGCTTTCGGGAGACCTCCACATGTGTATATTTTGTATCTTCTAAATGATAACCGTCATCTCAGCTGCAGACTACTGCCCAGTCCCACCAGTGGGTACTGCCTCTCTGATCAGCAGCTGCCGAGCAACAGAAAGGAGATGTCTGTTGGAGATGACCCAGGCTGCTCCACTATTAACATCCAGCGAGTGATGGGTCATCACACATATATCTTTTGTCTCCTCTACATGTGGTAGGCCTGGGGGTATCGCTTCCTACAGGTTATACCCATCTTACAGCAACTTACCTAGCATCATCCTGAACAGTTACACTCCTCAACTTGAAACAGCGAGAATGTCTCTTCCATCAGGAACATGATTAATGTAAGCAGCTGGAGCAGAGGTCACAGCAGAAGGAGCAGGAAAGGGTGGTATGTTGTCACAACTATCATAACTGGTAACAAACTACTGGTGGCACCTAGGGCTCAGCTCAATTTTAACGCATGATGTGTGCGCAAACTAGAAAAATGTTGTATATGTTACACGTGTTAGAAAGGGTTACGGGAGAGTAAGTACAAAGGTGCCTAAGATGTATTCCTCGCCCAGAGTTGTCCCACTAGTGCCTAGTCAGCACGCATTCGGCCCGTCTGCTTTAGAACAGCCAGCTCTGGATGTTAGCTGCACAGGGCCAACTGGCCAGGGGGACATAAAACTTTCATAAGACAGGATCACCAGAGCAACAGCATAATTTAATTGCCTTTTATAACATTTGGAAAAGGCAAAGTCCTTCCAAAGAGAATTTTAAGAAGGAAACCACGTCATTTGACTGCTAGAGGTAGTAAATTAGAAACACCTTCCTTTGGCACATAGGGCTAGTTTAATACCTTATGTCATACATCCAAAATGAGGTTCAATTATAAGAAAGTCCTCACGCTTTAAGACTATTCTCATCTCTAATTCCATTACGGAAAAGCCTTTTACGTGTCTTGGTCATCTATAGGAAACTACCTCGGCTGCTCCTTACTGCTGGCAACGCAAAAGACTTTGTGTTGTTCCCTTTGTTAAAGAATGGAAATACTGTGCTTATCATCCAAGCAGTTTTGAAAGAGCTGCCATGTAAGGTGGCCTCTAGCTTACAAAGGCTTTTTTTGCCCGGTACCATGCTCCCACCCTGGGCGGAGGTTCACAAGCTACAGCCCGTTAGTGCTTACTAACCAACACAGATCTGCGGGCACAAGAAGCAACAGTGCAATCTACGACACTGGGTTCCTAGCTTTGGGGTGGTTTTTGTTTGGTCTTCAGGGCCAGATCAGGTCTGATGTAACTACTGTTTCTTCTGACAAAACCTGAGTCTGAACACATTACGCCACATTATTATATCTTGATTAGCAACTGCATATCAACGTTTCAATTCATGGTGCTTCATATCATCTGAAAATAGTCAAGTTATAGATACCTATCTTGAGAATACTAAGGACACAAGAAAATGGTAAAGGCACAAGATTTGCGAATGTATATCAAGTCAATCAGGCTTTAACCTCATCTAATGACCTTATGCATTACAGATCATGGAATTTTTCACTTATATGTACAGATGTGAAATAATTTTATTCTAACTAAAGGAAAGAAATGTAAGGAATTTCAGGTAATAAAAACCAGCATGAAATATTCAGCCACAGCACAAAAGAATGCCCCATCTTGATCATTAAATAAATGGAAAACTATACAAAAGGGAATAGATAATGCAAAAGTACATAAACCAAAATGCCATCGTTAGTGTTTCACCAAATATCACTAACTGTATCTTTAATGTTAGCTTTCAATATTGTCTGTCGAAAGGATAGTTTATTCTTTTTCTCCCACACAGTCACCTGCCAGTACACTACAGTTTCCTGAGCTATGACAAGTCATTTGTCACTCCACAAGGCAAAATGTTATTTGAAATAAATGACAATACTCGGATAAATTTGAAAAAAAAAAAAAAAAATTCCCATTCTGGAAATGGAAAGCTGTTCAGCCTTAAAAAAAGGTTCTTCATAATTTTCCAATACAGAACAGCAAAAAGAAAAACCTCTAAAAGCAGCCTTCCAAGAAGCACACATAGCAATTAGCAAACTGCTTCTTGGGAAGACGCACGAGTCTCCAGTGCCCCGACAGGCCCTGGTCACCCTGGCTGCACAGCCTCTCTTGAACGAAACCGCACACACGCGTGCGCACCCCTGTCCCAGCGCCATGCCTGGGAACACAGCTTCCTACGAAGCAGGCGTTGAGGGAAACCAAACCCACAAGCAAAACAGCGGAGGCTGCCGCAGCGTGCACCCTTCGAGTCGGTGAGCAGCCAGAACGTGTCCCATGCAATGAATATGGAGATATACTGTCAGGTAATAAGGTGCTGCTGGCTCTCTGTCCCTCCCTTGTGAGGTCTGAGGAGATTTCCCCATACACCTGTTCTCATTCAAAAAGGTGCTGACTGAAAGGTGTATCCATTTACAATTATATCCTCTACATAGGACACAGACCCTACAGGAAAAGCAGTGCTCTGTGCAATTCCCTTAACTCTTCCCCCAATGAGCAAAGCAAAAAACAAGTATCACATACACTCTAAAAAACTCCGTACTTTATTTCAAGGCTTTGTTCAGTTGGTTTTGTCAATTTTAATTAATGTTTTTCTTAATTCTTCTTTAATTAATGTCTTGGTCTCTGTGTTTTGAAGGTTCAACGCCAGACACTTACAGATGAAGTTTTCCAAAAGGGAAACTCCATAAAGGACTATCCAGTTGCAAAGTGGCTGCTACACTCTGCCCTCTGTGACTGACTCCTGGCAGTGTAAGATGCCCAAGGATCGCCTAGCTTTTTGTCCTCAGGGGAAATAACAAGAGGCAGAGGATTTTTTGGAAGGTGTCAGTTTATTTCAGTGCTATTGAGAACAAAGAGATGCAGCAGCCATTTTGGAAGGAAACTGCGGCATGTTTCTTGGAATAGAAACTTCATGTAATTTCTCTAAAGACAGATAAATGAAGCTGCAAATGTCTAGCAGCCCAATACACCCATACAAATACAAATATTTATTTTCAGTAATTCTCCATCACACCCAACTCTGCTGAACACTTTTTTTTTTTCCACTCAGATAGTCTAACACTTAGAAATACTGCCAAGTATGCACGCATGCAATTTGTGCATAACACGGTGTGCATAAAGAAATAGGGTTTGGCTACTTCACTCCCACATTATATCATTTTGGCACCTGATTCCTATAGTAGTTTGGCACCTTGAAGTTCCAGAAGAGTTATTTCCTTGACCCATCTCCCTCACGTGTCCAGGCCAGCATTGACTCCCTCCCTGCACACCAGTGCACCTCTGCACCCATTAAAGACCTTTAGCCCTTCCCAGTCCTTGGGAGGGTGACTTCAAAATGTGTTTTCTTCTTCATTTCTCAGGACTGCTGTTAGAGTGTTAAATAAGAACAGATGAGCTAGAGGAAAAGGACAGAGATAGCAATGTATATGATAACAATAATGAAAAGGAATACGCAGTGTCTTTGTGAGGGATGATGTGGTTGTGGAAGAAAAATGAGGGACTGACAGGAAAGAGGTAGAGAGATATTGGAGAATGTACTTCAGCTACTTTAATGCTATTCTGGCAAAACAAAATAGCTGTGAATGCAGTTTAGCTGATGACTATAATCTACTCAACCTGCGCTATTTGGTCAACAAAGTTGATGCTGGATCTGCCATAAAGTTGACACACAAGTTAATCATTTAGGATTAGGATTTAGTGAATTAGGTTTCCGCTGCCTGCAAGTAAGCTGCACTGTGCCTCAGTAAGTCTTGTGGTCTGAGGAGGACAGAATGCCAGGAATTGCTCAACACCTGAACAGCAATTAAACACAGGTATTTCTATAAGCAAGTCTTGTCCATGACATCACTTACTTTTCTTTTACAGGCACCTCCATAGTTACTCTTCTATGGAGAGACTTTTTCAAAATCCAAAATTACCTCCATATACATTTCTCAAGAATGGTGGAATACCTTTCAGGCACCCCCCACCCTCAAACTATTTTCTGTATTCCAATAGCATCTAAAAGCTCCCACATAGACTAGAGTAACAGTTTAAGCATTGCACAACCATATAACAAAAGACAACCAGTAAAATAAAAGAAGTTTTAATTTAAACAAACAAGATAGATTGAAGAAAGATGGTATTATGCCCATTTTGGAAAGTGAACTCAGTCACCAGCAGGCTGGCTTACCTAGGTTACACAGTGGTTTGTGACATAGGGATCACAGGAGTGGAACAGAATTCAAAATCTTCTGATTCCCAGTATGCTGTCTTAACCAAAACCCAAGGTTGCTTCCATCCAAACCCAAATTTTTCATTTCTTTACGTAAAAAAATTTAGTACTCAAGGCTATATCTTTATTGCATAAAGTATAAAAACATAAATCGTAACTTATTTCATGTATTATAAATACTTTTTCACTGCTTATGCTCTTTAACATCCTACTTCCATATTGATTAGCTTTCATTAATTTTAACACATGCAGATATAATCACAGGAAATGCATAACATTGGAAGAAAAAGTATAGAAACAAATTTTATATTACTAATTATTTATTCATAGATTCTCTTGGAATCAGAACATATGTTTTAATTAAGAATAACTATGAAATGAACTGTAGTTTCAATAAATGTTTCTAGTGATAAAAACTGAGCTGTATTTATCCATCCAGCCTTACTATATATTTCTCAAATTCTTTATATATAGACTTCTCTGCTATGTGGTCATTCTCTTCCAGGAAAAGGTCTTGGAAGAAGAAAAAAAAAAAAATCCTTACAAGAAAGAATTTCTTTTGTTCAGTAATGGATTTCCTCTGGTCATTGCTTTTTCACTAACTCTATGATTGTTTGCTTTATCACATATTCATTTCCACAGCCAATAAATACTCATTTATCTTTTTCTTAAGAAAACAAACACCACTAATGCTGCCCATTAGTGTATACATATGTTAAGAGGAATATCTGTTTTATTCAATCATGGTTTTCCTTTTATTGAGAAGAAACTTTGTCAAAGACTTTTACAGAGGAATGTAACTAGATTTTTCAGTGTTTTGTTTGATTTAGTTCACAAGGATCATACTGGCAGTGGGCATGTCAGATATTTTGGCAGCTCCTATTGCAAGGGTGTTTTCCTTTAATATTAATCTCTCAGGGGTTTGTCTGCTTGAATTTATTTCTTTGTGGGATGGGGATTCCTGTCATACATAATAATCCTTATGATTGCTTCATATATGATTTCTCTGCAGAATTACTGAGTGACCTTTATGCTTCATTTGAAGTGCTGCAATAAACCACAAAATGACAAAAAAGGCAACTAAAATTTTCCTCACTGGCGCAAAGCCAACAAAATTTTCATTTACCAATGGAAGAAAGCAAATCAATGGAAGATTAGAACTTCAAATGGAGGTGTTGCACACAAATGAAACCCCAAATGGTTGTTAATGTATGGACTTCACTTGTTCTCTCTCCCTTTGGTTGGGAAAAGATCTATATCTTGTGGAGAAAGTTGGGTCACAGAACTATGTAGAGAAAGTGCCAAAAACATTCAACACCCATGGTGTGACTTATTAACTAGTACAGTACAGAAAAAGTGCATTACTAGGAACTGCAGGGCTACACAAGAGATCTAAAATTCCTGCAACTCCCAACAATTACTGTTTATTTTACTGTTAAAACAACTATAAGTTCTGTTCATGGAAAATAGTCCATATAAACACTTTTCAGACTGGCAGTGGAGAAACGATATTTTGTAGGACAGGTTGTCCGTTTTGATGGCTTTTAAGAAAATTTCTTCACAATAAAATTCCTCAATAAACCTATCAGCTTCAGCTGATTAAAGCTTCTTAAACATGGGGTGTTCTGATCACCTCTGCTACCAACAATTTGATTCACCTGATGACAAATTCTCCTTTGCACGATTATTGCACATTTCTTGCCATTTTAGGGCAAGATAGCCCTACTTTACAATGCTGGTTGTGCCTGGCTGCAAATTTATTATCTGGGCATTATTAATTAATGGGGAAAGAGGGCCTACAGTACTTAAAAGACAATACTGTTTTACTCACGTAGGAAAATGGTATATGAGATATGCTAGATCTTATCTTATGAAAAAAGATGTTAATTTTCCTAATGGACCAACCCAGCTACCTACTACATTTGATGGAATATGTCATTCCATTTCCTTCCCAGTTTAATTGCCATGGCTAATGGTGGCGGCTCCATTAGTTTCGTAACTCCCAAGCTGCTGCATTTCCCCCCCCCCAGCCCCCCCCCCTTCAGTGGAAGTGCCTATGAGAGATGACATCTGGAAGGCACCTCAATAATTAGGTTTTCCTTCCTTCATCACCTCTGCAGCTCCCTTCCCTAGCTGTCTATTCCCTGCAGCAGGATGCTATCCACTTCCCACACCTGGATTTCATCCCATGGCTTCTTGGAGATGATGATTTGGACACAGGGCATTTTTCATTCTCCTTCACAGATGATTCTTGTGATAATTTAGGACTGGACACTTAAAATTGGCTGAGTACTTAGTCCTCCGGTATTCTTACTTTGTTTCCAAACAATTTGCCGTTATGCTCAACTAGAGATAGAAACATAGGCAAATTGCAAGACATTCTCAACGATTCTTTAGTACTGCAGAAAGTCTGGATAAGCCCCACCACTCAATTTTACTTTCCCCATTATGTTCTATTAGGATCTGACTAATTGTTTTCTGCCTGGTCCAAAGACATATGCTGTGAAAATTGGCTTTCCATCTGCTTCCTAATTATTTTCATATCAGACATCTAGGTTCGGGAGAGCATTTAAAAAAAAAACACTAGTAAGGTCCTGAATGATTTCTCATCACAGATACCAGAGCTTTTCACAGGTATCAAAATCTATTATATTGAGTCATTAAATTCCTAAATCTGGGTTTTAAATGTCAAGCTGGAGATGGAAAATTTTTGCCTTAATGACCTAATAGTAACCTCTCATACTAGTTTCTATATGTGTATAAATAGAACAATGAAAATCAAGGATAATTGGGGATAAGTTAATGTAAATCACATGGTACCTGAAATGTGGCTTTCTGCATGAAACACAGCCTCAACTAATGTGAAGAATTTCTGGATTTTAGTAGAACCAAGTAAGTTTACTCAAAAGCATGAATCTACTTTTCAAATTGTAGGATAAGAACTATTTCCTTTCACTGGATCAAGACAAAGGACTCAGGAAATGCAGGTTCTATTTCCACTCTTCTATGGGCTTGACAAGGTACCAAGAATATCCAGTTATTCTTCTCTGTACCTCAGTTTTCCAATACAAAAAATAAAAATTCTATTGACTTCTTGGTTTGACACTGTGAGGTCTCCTGGCTAAAAAGAGAACTAACAGAGTTGGATAAAAATCATGAGGAGATGGTAGAGTTTCAAAATTCTTATCCACTTTGCTGACGCCACATGAGCTGACTCACCTGCAGACTTGCATATTTTCCTCAATAATTATATTAAATGTATTGTATTGCAGTACTCGCTTATTTCTGGCAATGCAAAAATGTTTTATTACTTACACTTCTCTATAACTACTCTTAATTTATTGATTTTTTCAGTGAATGTTGCAATTCATAAAAAGCTATAAATAGCAGAAAAGCATGAACTAATATTTTCCATGTGCCTTAAAAACAAAACAGTGTGTTGCAATGGAATACAAATCAGTTAACCAGAGTAATTCTTTATTTGCATTCAATCAACTCTTCCTAATTTTTTGTAGTATTTTAATTCTATCTAGAAATGCTGATACATTTTTTCTAGCAAAATCCAATCATTTCATAACATCATTGATCACTTATTCATAGAACTTTCAGCTAGTAAGTTCTTTACAGCCACCTGTTTGAGAAAACAGTGATCTACTCTTACACATACTGGGAATTATCATGTTTCTGGTAGTGAAGCTTTAGAAAGGAAACATTCTCCTTTTCAGTGGTTGTGTTTGAGAAGAGGTTAGAAGCAATTATTAGGTAGGGATAGGTAGGAGAAGACTTCTTCAAAGTCAGACAAGGAGAAAACACCTGTGTAACGTTACCATCTGCAATAAAAGTCACATACTTAAGATTTTCTTTGAAATAGAGTCTTTGAGGAAGAAAGACTTTAATCTAAATGAAGTAGCTTTAAAAGTGTCTTATTTTGATTACCTTAATTACTGTAGTTTTTTGCATTTTGTGAAAATTAGCAACAAACAAATGTATCACTAAAAACTAAAATATAGTTTTATAAACCAGATTAGAATGAAATCAAACTATATGATGAAAGATCACTATTACTATTAATAGGTCAGTGGAGTGAATAATTTAGTAACTAAAGATAAAGGGTTTTTTTGATGTTACTATTTTCTTTCTTACATTTCACTGATGGCTAACATCTATCAGTTTCTTTCCTCCTCCTTATACATAGCAGTTCAATGGCTGCAAAGGTTTAGCAGCTAAACATACAGCTGTTTAGAAATAAGAAGCTCAGATGATAATAAATAATTTCTGAATACCTCCATTGCTTACCTACAGTACTCCCCTTCTATGTTGGAAGTAATTTCCCTTGGGGAAAACAAGTATTGTTAATATAAATTTAAAAACGCCACTGCTATCTCTAAGTTCACTTGCTCTTTGAAGGCGCCTTCTTTCCCAAAGCAAAAAAACTGAAAATTCACAATACTCCTCTTTTGGGGAGGATGCTTTGGGATGCATTAAATCATTGGTGAGATACAGAGTCTCTCACTCAAAGTGAGAACAGAGTAGGAACTTACAATAGCAACAGGCTTTCGCAGAAAACTGGTCTGGTTGATAGAAAAATGGTGAATCACCCTTAGGATGTAGAGACTGTGCAGAAAGAGATATGATTCAAATCGGATTAGATTACTGACCTTTACAGTTACAGAGTGTTTCTCACTCTGCTTTGGAAAACATAGGCATAAGCTCAAGAAAAGTTAAATAGTGTATGTGTTCCAGATAGAATTTTGTATCCCAGTCTCTTCTGGGTGGGCAATTTTTATCTTGAAAAGTTACGTTTCTAAGACAGCTTGCTAAGTGACTTATAGATACAAAAATAATTTGCATGGAGCCTGTGCTGGTAGGACTTTTTTCAGCCTACTTAAAAAAGATCAGAGGTAAAAATCTTCAGATATTTTCATTTATATTATCTTAACCAATGTTAAGAAATCAGCAGTAGTACGTAAGTATAAAAGTTCTACATTCTCTCAACAGTATAAAACTTTCCTTCTTACGTCAAGGAGGAAAACTAAGCATAAGAAGTATGTTTGTGTGTGAACTTATTAGAAATTAGTATGTTTGTTTAAAAACAGTTGAGGTTAAAAAAAAAAAACAAAGAAACCCAAAGCAGCTTCCATATTGTTACCAGTAAATTCTGTTTACTCTGCAAATTTGAATTTCTCAGCTGTAACTCAGCTAGAAGCCTCTGAATCTCACAAGCCCTGCCTGATAAAAAAACCTGACAAGCAATGAAATGTATGAATCAGACTTTTAAAAGCGGTGGTCTTCCTTGAGAAGGAGGGAAGGCTTTATTCGGTTACTCGCTACAAAGCTCAAAACCTCAGCTAACACAGGTATGACAAACAAATTACATAGGACTTCTTCGGACTGATTGTACCAAACACTGCAGCAGTGGTATGGAACTGGCCTTTTTTGTTGTTAGGATGACTATCAGAGTGACATGAATGCTCAATTTCACTATATTCATTTGAAAACAAAACAGCTGCTCAATTTTTGTCTCTATGAAAGCAGTATTAAGAGCAGCATAAAGGTATCAAGACAGACATCTGTTCAACTGCACATACGTCTATCTTGGAGACTTGCTAATTTTTGTGTTTCTAAATAAATCTTCATTTAAGGATGCCAAATACTTTAAAAAAAATGCAAATTGAACATTAAAAACTCTATAAGGTAATAGAAGTACCACACGCATTTCATAGAGAAAAATAGAGGCAAGAATAAGTGGTTTGCCCAGGCTCCAAGAACACATTAGAAGCAGAGCCCCGGTGAGCAGTCGATAGTCCTCCCGCTCAAGCCGAGATGCCAGCCCCAGGGAAGTCCGCGGCTGCTTTCTGCCCACATTCCCAGGGAGAAAACTTCACACAGAATCATGTACCCCAATCACAAGAGAAAACACTGCCTCTATCTGCTCACTCCGCGGTTTAATTCCAGAAAAAGTTACAAGACAATATTAAAGTACAGCTGCTATGTAAGAACACTGTGAAAGAAAGTAATCAGGAGGAGACTAGGTTAACTAATCTTCCTTAAACCCCTGCATTTTAGAAAGATATGGAATTTATGTAGTTTATACAAACATACTTGTATAAACATATCAACATAATTGAGGGGAAGTGGGATTTTTGAGAAAAACATTTCGATCTTTCATTTGTTGAATATAAAGATTATGGACTAGGGTAGGTAGGCACAGAAATTACAAGGAAATATCAGTTCAAAACTGGAATTACATAAACATGACCTATAGAACTGTGTAATTTCCCTCATAGCAAGCATATTTTTAATAAAGATTCAGATTTGAATACAAATCTTATACTAAAATAACCCCCAAATAATCTGAATAAAAAGTTAATTTGTTCATGACAAATGTCAGTCACATAGTGAAGTGAAAAAAGCAATTGACTAAATAAGCTTAACCTTCATGACTGTAATTAAAAATAGACATACTAGTATTAGGGCTTCCTGATTTTTAAACCAGAAGTTTATTTTTTGAGAAATAATGGATATCACATGGCACATTTAAACATTTAAATTAATGTTAGATAGTAAGCCAATTGTAACACAGGCCTAAGAAGTTTGGATTTTTTCATTCAGTTTTAGATGCAAAGACTGCCTGAGTTGTTGGAATTTAACCATTTAAGCCTGTAACATAAAGAGGCTTATGCCTCTTAAAAATAATTAGAATTGGCATCAGCAATATTTTTGTCACTGCTGTTGAATTTGTTCTTGACAAAGATTCATGTCGCAAATCACAATTTAGACTTGGTTAAAAAGAAGCCTCTAAGCCTGACAAAATAAAATTATATTTACCATATCTAAGGAAATTGTACCAACTTTTTGACCTCCTGGATAAAGTCTTGCACAGGCTACCCTTAACCCACTAAAAGCATAGCTGACTTCCATGTATGATACTTTGAAATATGTATATACACATTTATAGTCAAAGTTGGACAGTGCTATTATAGCTCAGAGTATTTAAATTCTTTAGCAGAAGTGCTGCAGCTTTTCTGACCAGTCCTCATTTTGTAACTAGTGACATTTATTAACATTTTTTTCTTGAGCTCCTATCAACCAGGTGTAATTGTGATTTATTAGTTTACCATAAATACTCAGCTATGCTACTAATTCAGGATTCATTTAAGATTTTGGAGAAATGTGCCAAAATTTATTTATTTGTACCCCTTCCTCTGACCTTAAAGCTTTATTTAAATCAGGAAGAGCAGATAGGAAACATGCTGTGCTATAAAGACATTTCAAATGTTTTATTTAGCATGGCTAATATTACTGTTGACATCTTGGGTAGCAGTAGCAGCTAATCAAACTGAAGAAAGAAATACTTTGGAGGGGAACGTCTACCTCTGAGGAAAACAGCTGAATTCAGACAAAAGATCTGGTTATTTCAAATACCCTCTTCTGCCTCTCGGCATCAAGGGGCAACGATGCAACTGTACTTTGATCATTTGCTCTATAATCACACATCATCTTCCGCAGGTAAGACACAGACCACAGATAGAAAACGAAAAACATGCTGAAACACAAGCTACAGCAGCATAGATACAAAACAACCATTAGTTGCATTTTGCTGGCTGCTTTCTCATGCAAGAGAAAAAAAGAGAAAACAAGAGAGTCACATGGTTTATGAGGCAATTTCTGAAACAGAGGCGTTAAAGCAAATGAGAAAAAATGCCTATGGCTTTTGATGGAAAAAAAAAAAATCACACTGATCTGGGAGTGGAAGGAATATGTTTAAAGAAGTGCAGCAGATGGAGAGCAGAATAACATCTTGAGTTAATTTATTTTTGAAGTACGCAATGAGTTTTAGGATATAATTGAATTAAAGAGTCAGAGGATGAAATAACCTTTTTCTTATTTTGCATATTGTTCTCACAGAAACAAGCATAGCAAGTTGTCTGAGATTTTTAGAAAAATCAGGCTAAATTTTTGAATTTTTTACCTAATGGATCTAATATAAACCTGCTGGTTGATGAATATGTCTAAGTGTAGCAGCAAAATGGCCAGTCACCCCATGCCTAGACTGCTTCATTATTTAGGCATCATCAGAATATAATGCTTGTCATGCAGGTGTACCAGTTGTGTGATCCAGCGACTGTTGCAAGTGAAATGTTTCTTCTGCTTTATATGTGCTTTAACAGCTTTCCTCTTCAGAACATACATTACTAAATGCCTGTGCTACACTGGCCTGTAAGAGCTACAGTCTTGTGTACCTAGAGTGGTTTCAGTATTAATCCTATGTTCTTAAAATTAATATGCATGTGTAAACAAAACATCTTCACCTTTGGACACACATCCAAAAATAATCTGTTTTATTAATCCAGTGGCTAGCATCTATTGCTTCATGGAAAATGTCAAGACTGTTAATAAGAAATTCATCCACCCTGTCAGAGGTGTTTTCCTTTCCCTATCATTTGCCCACCAGATCATGGTGCATACACACTCCCCACTGCCCCAAATCATAGATACCTAAAGAAAAACTTCTAGAAAATGTGTGAATGTTAAATTACCACAGATTTTAAAAAATAAGATAATATTCAATCAGCTTCAACTTTGTTGCTTTTCAAATTGATCTTTAGGAAAAAAGATAATCTTAGTGCTTTGTTTGGATCAATATTCCTACCAATCATATTCCTATCGCTCATTCATATCCTTAGTGTGAAATTTTGCAGCGATACCTGAGAATGACTCTATGTGCAAGACAGTCTTTAGTGATCTGCTTGCATGTCCTTAGCGTTCAAGACATTGTGGTGCCAGAACACTTCCCCCCCCTATTTCTGAGCCCTTTCATTTTATGAAATGTAAGGCAATAATGGAAAAGAAGGAAACAGTTATGAATTCCAACATTAAAGAGGATTAAGACCCAAACAATATCCAGTCCCACTGCCTTAAGCACTCTGCAAACCCTGAATCATACTTAGCATCCATGAAGAACAGTTGTAAAGGTACAAAAAAAAACTTATGAAAAACAATGATAATGCACAGGATACATCATTGATGGGAGAATGAAAAACTTTGCATTAGTGCCACACTAGATTATGATTGGGTTTGGATAGTAGCACAGTAACAGAGGAGAGAAGGAAAATATGAGGCAAGTGGGGGCTGAAACTAAGATGAGAGCATCCAAGAGAAGGTTTTGCAAAAGAGCATCATGCTTTTTCCTCCTATTTTGTCAGCTTCAGCCTCAGGCAATGAGGATGGACATGAAAGGATGCACAGAGCTGAATGAAGAAAAAGACAAAATGCATAGTCTTTAAAAACCCAAAGCATACTTTGGGCAGGGGAAAGTGAAAATACAACACAACGCCTACAACGTAAGTCTTTCAAAACATCTAGACAGTTGGCATTCGGATGGTGCCCAACTAACATTTTATATGGGATCTGTATAACTGCTACATCTACTCTGTGATGGGTAAGAAGTCAGGTACACTGAGATAATGTTTTAGTTAAAACACTGAACCACTGAATTATACTCAAGTTCTTCCTTTTGTCTTTGATGAAAATTTACTATGGGAAAAATTCAGAGCTAAGATATGCTAAGCTATGTCTGGAAGGAGGACAGTTAAATTTTACTGAACTTGATTTAGAGCTTTTAAAATCCATTAACAGATTTTATCATTCTCTATCTGGGGATAAAACCAAAAATCTATCCCAAAAGGCTCTTGTAAAACTGTTAATACCAATACCTGTACTAGCTCCCCCCAGTTTTTTCCCTTGGATTTTTAATCTTCTCCCACTCAGGTCTAATCTACCTTACTGAAGGGAGGCTCTCCCAACCCCCACCCGACCCACCATCCAGTGGCTACTATTTTTTTTCCTTCTGGTGAGGACCACTCCTGTTCCCTGAGCTGCTATACAATGACCTCTCTGGACCACTTCCCTCTCCTCAGTTCCGTGACCGAGTACACAGTAAAATTTACAATACAAAGGCTGAGTCGAGGGATTTGCACAAAGATCATGTCCTGGCAACACTTCATACACTGCTAGCTACTAGTAAGATTGCATTTCATCTTTTCTTGAGAACAATGGGTGCAGTATAACTGTATATTCTTTTCAGAGACAAAAATGGTGATGATCTATAAACTTACATACATCACTGTTAATAGTTGTCATATCTTGTTCAAGTGAAACTTTTTTCTGTGCAAACCAAAATTTTAATCTACTTAGAGGTGATATACAGTCCAGTAAAGTGAACTGTAGCAAGAGGATCTCATTAAGTATTCCTCCTCAGAAGAGGAAAAAATAATTTTACTTCTGTCAGTTGTTTAATACATTTACATATTCAGCTATCAATTACAATAAGTGAATGATATGCTCCAGGCCAGATCATCCAAAAGAATAAAAATCTGCATATAGCGTTGGCATCCTCAAACTGAAACAAAACTGAATATGGAAAAGGAGCATATCTACCATCTCTGCCAGTTATTGTTTGATAACCTCTCTGAAAAGGTCTGGCTAAGAAGCCACTGAAGAGTTCATGGTTTTGTAAGCTGTTGCAGCACACTAAGCTATGACTTGGCATCTTCAAGGGCAGAAGCTTACTGGAACTAGGCCAGTTCTTTCACCCCCCCCCCCTTTTTTTGCAAGAGACACTTTGTGATATCAGGTGTGCAGTAGACTCTATCGTAACCTATTCAGCATACCTTCTGATGACAGGTAACTTGTCACTACATGCTTCACTTTCCTTCCCTTGCTACAGACTGGCAGCTTCTGCACACTTTTCATTGTGCAGGTGCTTTCTTTTGGCAGACTTGTTCAGATAATAGAGCAATCCAATCAAAACATCACTGGGAACCCTTGACAGAACATTTGCTGCTTTAGAAACATTTGCACTCACCATATGGCAAGGGCAGCTTAGGCTATGAAACTGTGATAATTTTGGGTTTTACTCAGTGAGGGCATCCGAGATTTATGATGGCCAAAATTCATTAAGTGTTGACAAAGCTATCCAAATGTTTAAAGCAATTTTGTAGGATAGTTCCAGAGCTGAGTAAAGGAGAGCCATTTGGTTTTCATTGCCATTTATACAAGGACATATCTATTCAACAACCATTCTGTACCTTACAACCACCAACCCATATTAAAGTGAGGCAGCAGCTTTCTATAGCGATGGAACAAAATATAACAGCTTGCAATACTAGTCATATTGTTCGCATTTTTTATTCAGCATTCTCATTAATGTACTTACCAGAACATGAAAAAGAATGGTAACGTGACAGGCATGATAATCAGATTACTTCTTTCATATTTTAAAGGCCCTAGAGTTCTTAAATATACCAAACTCTTTAATTTGCTTTAAAAATAGAAGAGGCTAATTTGTGTTTAGTATGATTTTAGAATTGGCATCTTTTCTATGTTCCCTGACATGGAGAATATGGATAATACTTATCTTACATCATTCAATGCCATTATTATAAGATCTCACCATAAATAGTTGCAAAATACGCACTAGCATGAATTACCAAGAACCAATTAAAACCCCTCACAGATTATTGCTTGTTTATCTATATACCAGATTTCACGACAATAGCATTTTTACATTATCATGTTTCAATGGCAATAGCAACTTTTACTCCCATTTGCTCTTCAGCCAAAGGAGCTTCTGAAAAACACCTTTAGCTTTCTCCTATGGATACCAGGTTACTCACTAGCCAGGTGTTCAATATAATTTTTTTTACTTCAGTGGAAGAGATTACATTAACAGAAAGAAAATTAACCCATATAATGATGAAAAACATAACATAAGAGCAAACACCCTTTTTTTCCAGTTTATTGTTGGGGGGAAGAATTAAGCAGCTGTTCATGGTCATGCAAGTGGTGTAGCGGCAAGTTAAACACATCCCACACACAAGACAGTGTTTTGTCCCTGTTGTAATTTCTTCTCATGACTGTTTTTGTATTACAAAGTTAATAGATTATACATTAATCATTCCCTTTTATCTGTTGTGTTTTAAGACTTATATTATTCTGTACACTGGGGTGTAAATTAAACATTTCCTGTTGGTGACCACTTCACCTTCCTCAGCATTAGTTCCAACAATTAATTTGATGTCAGAAGACTAATTATCATAATCAAGCAGTTCAGAGTTTCTTCATTTAAAAACAACCTTGTGAGATCTCATTTATTTTAATAAGCAAAAGAGCAAACCCATGTTACAGATGCTCATATTTCCCGAGAGATCTAAACACTAAAGCTCACCTACTTGAGAGACAACTCCAAAAGACGATGGACTCCAGAGACCATCTTTTCTTCCTCTTCTGACTTGAGTAATATTTTAATGTCTCAGGTTTTGCCTAGCCCATTCCATAACATGAAAAGTTTATGGCATTAGAAATAAGCAGAGTGCTCTGTTCCAAAAGCCTCTATAAACTGAAAGGAAAAGTGGATTGAACATATGAGGTCTTGGAACAGAGAGTGGGAGTAATGCCTGTTTTGTTTGATCTCTGAGCCAACAGCAGGGCAACTCTATCAGGTTCTAAAAAAAAAATATATATATATGTATTGGGTGTATGTCTGTCGTTAGCAGGCTGGATGAACAGCATGTCTACAGCCTGGAACAGAAGCAAGTTTTACCAGCATTTAAAATTTAACAATGATCTCTTCGCCATTGCCAAAGAAAAAGTCAAAATTACAGGCAACTAAAAAAACCTGTTTCCCACCACTTGTGCTAGGCTCTCTGTCCATAAGGATGCTTCACCACTTTATTGTCCTCAAGTGCAACAGTTGTGCTAGATTATTGTGAAGTAGTACAGTGCCTAGTAACATCACTGAAAGGCATTGGGCAATTGTAGCACGAAGAACACAGTCTTGGGGGCTGATAGTGCTGAAGTGCCATACTGCTATGTTGTTTAGTGGTTGGTATTTAGATGACAAAAGTCTAAAACTAGGAATGAGGGAAGGGAAATACTGCAGCAATATAGACTACAGATTCTATTTTCATGAACTGCAGCAGAGCTCCACAAAGCTGAGACAAAGGGTTAGAACAATGTAGTAATCAACTTAAGCCATCCAGCTTTCTGTGAACCAACTCTCTTAGCGTAGATGACATGTAGGATAAGATGGTGAAAGGTGGGTTGTTTCTATTCAAACTCACCCTTGGGCCAGAATCCTTACACAGCCTTACTGTCTTCCTCCCTCATATAAAAACAAGTCTTCTAATGTTATCAGCATTTTATGAACTATAGAGAGTTTTTACTTGCTAGACAATTAAGTCTGGGAAAAAAACAAATTAAAAACAGACCATAACACTAAAAAAGCCACATTCTATTTATATATCTACTGGGGAACATTTCATAGGTTTTATCTACCCAAACTATTACAAAACAGTACTTGCAAGTTTTAAAGTGTTATTTTTAAAAATTCTTTCTCTACATATTCTGCAATGCAAACAGGTCCATAAGAGCTTTCCATCTTTGCATGGGAAAAAATTTTACAGCAATGTATACAAGCAGAGTTTGAGACTAGTTTATTATACAGAACCATTTGCTGTTTACTTTCAAATACACATTTATTCAAATGGTTGGAGACAAATATTTCTTGAAATATTGCTAAATTACATGCACATATCTAATACTTCAGCACTTGCAGATCAAGTTATCTATTCAAGGTTTATTTAGATGTAATAATATGAGAATACAAAAGTAATTTTCAAAAAAACCAAAGCAAAATGACCAGATTTTTCAATATGAAAAATACTACACTTTAAAAGCAGCTACTTGAAAGAGAAGGGATACACTGTCTAACCAAACGACTTTTCTCCTTCCACATTTTATACACAAGTTATCTTATTTTGAATTTTAAATATTGTTATCCTATTTTATTGTATATTGTGAAGAAATCTTTTGTGTAAAATGAGGTTTTAAAGGACTCTGGTTTTGCAAACTCAAATTTCCAAATGGAGAATATCCCCAACACACCCATTTCCACATGAAATCTTGTTCACATGTTAAGATAACTTTTTCAACTATTTGTTCCCATACTATTTTCCCGGAGTAGCTGGGCTTATTCACAGCAGCCTTCATGTGTACTTTTGATTATTACTATTACCATTCAATATATCAAAGCCATGCAATATTTAGCCAAGTAGTGAACACAGTAAAAGTTAAAATTATTCACTTTCTCATGACTTTTCTTTTAATTCTGTCATAAGGGTATCTTAAGTGTCATGTTTTAAAGATAATTTAATGCTTCAAATACTCAGCTGACTTAGAATTCTACATAAAAACACCTTCCAATGATCTTAAACAAATACATTTTAAAATTCTAAAGTGACTTCTAGGTACGCAAGGTACCTAGTACCCTCAGTATAAGCAGGTAGAAGTGCATTAATTGAATGTGTATGTTCTTTTGGACTACTCTGGCTGTAAAATGAAGTGTATGAAGTAAGTGCTTTGCTTAAGAGGACCATTAATTCCTTACAGTGCTTTGAATGATGTACACTAACGGAGTGCACTTTGAAGAAAGTGTGGTCATGCATAACGCAGCAAAGATTAATGTCCACAGAGATGAAGGTTCTGTGTTTTCCCCAGGAGAGGGATCATTTCATTACAGTCACAGCTCAAGTTGTACGATCAACACAGCACGTGAGTTCAGAATTTAACATATATTGGAAAGAAAGGATATGCACACAGTCAGCTTTAAACACTTGAAATAAGGGAGAGAAAAATTTAAGCTCCTCCACAGCATTACACAGGTGCCCTGCCTATGCGAGATTCCCTCTCCAAACCTTTTACCCATTTTAAGGGCTTTTAGCTAGCTATTCATTTTAGAAAGGACATAGGTGTCTTATTTTAGGTTCCTGAAGTTAGATTGTTAAAAGTTGATGAGAGAACACTCCCACAGTCTCTGACATCAAAATCAGCTTCTCAAGTTTAAGAATATTAATCTTTATTAACTTTGTTCACCTCCATTAACTGTATTCAAGTGGAAGAAAGCATTCCCATGGCTTACCTTCCTCTCTCTTCTTCACCTTCCTCTTATAAAGAGGACATTCGTTTGTTCAGTCCTGCAATCTGCAGAATTTTATCTAAACATTTAATTTGTACATTAGAGAAATGCACAAATGCCTCTACGACCCAATTTTAAATGTAAATGATTTTTACAAAGTCCCAGTCATTACAGAACTCTGGAGTCCAAGCACTATTGAAATTAAAGGGAAATTAGGTGTTTAACTGATTTGTAATGTCTCTTCCTGAGAATTTGCAAGCTAATGTTATGGTGCTCTAGGTTTAACCTCCATAATTCTGTCTAAATATTAGGAAGCACTCCAGCATACAGATCAAGCCTTGTTTATGCTACTCCTGAAGGTAATGCATTTGCTCTGCTAAAGGAACATATAAAGAAATTGAGCTGCCTAGTGGGCTCACCTCTGGACCTATCTAGATCAAATTGAAGTCTACCAGATCTATCTGAACAGACCTGATGCATCCAAACCCTGTTGGACA
Organism: Aviceda cuculoides; assembly: GCA_035590195.1. NCBI lineage: Eukaryota > Metazoa > Chordata > Aves > Accipitriformes > Accipitridae > Aviceda > Aviceda cuculoides. Next base: position 7,821,714 of record JAVJGG010000030.1, read on the forward strand.
TAGCTGCACCCACAGATTTGAGTAGTCATTTATAGCACAAGCAATAAGCATTCACAGACTTATTTTAAAAACAAGCCTTTATCCCATTACTGAAAACAGGTGTCACTGCAAAAGCGCAATACCAGAAGTAAGTATATGAAAGTCTCATTTAGATCTCCTATAACCACTTTGAAGTGCTTATAATTGAAAGCTACAGCAATCAAAAGATATCCACTTCAACCAAAATCACAGTTAGAGAAGGAAAAGATATGCAGATAGAATAATTGCCATAAAGAGGTGAGGACAGACTGAAAGATAAACAACTCATGACTTTCTCATATAAGCCATCTTTTGAGTACATTTTATCAGGTTTGTGACTTTTCACATTTTAGCATTAGACTGGAAGCTTAGGGGATTTGGGGGGAGAGAGGAGCATTTTAGAAGCAATTCCTGTCTGGTCACGAACATTCTACAAAGGTGGAAATAGCTTTAAGCTGCTGCTGTGTGTGTCCCTCCTTAAGACCTCCCCACTGGTCTCTGCCCAGATCCTGGCTAAACACTAAGTGCTATGACTACGAGATTCAAAGTATGACATGGCATGTATGCTGTTTCACACTGAAAATGTTTGAAGAAAATGTAACAAACTCTTGAAAGTAGAAAAACGGTAGGAGTAAAGTAAATCTACTCATGGCACAGACAGTATGATTTTCCAGTAGTAGGATAATACTATGCAATTTCTTTGCTTTTATTCAAGTTCTCCTCCAAAATGATTCTGAAATATTTTTAACCTTCTATTAACTACTCCGTGTTTTGGAGACAGGAATCAACTTAATACTGACATAGAAAATCTAAGCTGAATTATTAAGCTCAGTTATTAAGTCCTGGTTTCTTAAATGAAACAGGCACATACCTGCATACCCAATTTATGACTGCAAGAACAAAAGTGTTTAATCCAAAAGTTTTATTAATATGTATACACAGACCTCAAAATACAATGGATGCTTTGTGTGTTTTTCTATACCACAATGATCTTTCCAACTGTGCAAGAAGAATCATCCAGAAGAAAGTGTCAAAACAGACATTTTCTTGGAGGAAGAAATGTCAATATTTGAGATATAGATGATAGGGCCATGATGTTTATTTTTAATTAAAACTGAAAATTTGGCCTCCAACTGTTTACAGGGGATCTGTACACTTAAAGGACAGAGTTTATTATAACGCCAGAGCTGTGTTGGCTCAGCTGCTTTTATATTGATTAGCTGTGCTGTCATGGGATGTCAGGTGTCTCTTGAATCGTATTTGTACTTTACATGCACTTGTCTCACCAATTAGAAGTGAATTAAAACGAAAAGCCATCAATATACTTACTATATCAATAAGTTCTTAGAGAAGTATATGTGGCTGACAAGGCAAAGAAAAAGCGTTATGAAGTACTGTCAAATTCTACTCCCCTGATCACGTGGATTGTCAAGTTATATATTGTTTCAAAAAATACCACTTTAACAATAAAATGAATGGGAGCACTCCAAAGAAAGAGTAGAAAGCAAGTCAAAAACTGGATCCTGTTCTCAGCTCTTGGTCAGACCATCTGTGTGCGAGTTACAAAATATTCCTTTCCCCTCCTGCAACTGTCTAGCTATTTGAATAGTAAGACATTCGTAGCAGGATATACACGTTCCACATTTACCACATATATATGTATTATATAAAATATATGTATATACCACTACCAAATAAAGACAGACTGCAGAATTTTTCATGGAAAGGTAAGCATTCAAGAGATGCCTGCAATCAACTTCAGGACACATTTGTATTTAGCTTCATTCCATATTGTAACTTTTCAAGGAAGATGCACTGAATTGTTTGCCTGAATTTTCAAATTAAGCAGGACTAGAAGTTTTGAAATCTTTGTTATCAAGAAAGTAGTGTGATCCACAAAACCCTTCCATACAGTTTGTTGTGATTTGAAGTCACAGCATAGTTTTTTCCTGTTAATCATAAACAGGAATTCCAATAAACAAGCAGCTGAGGAGGGGAAACACTGAAAGATGGTTAGGTTTTGCTTTCATGAAAAACAAAGGTATGTTTTTCTAGCCTTTCTTCACCATCGAGGAACAAATTCCTTGTCACTGTTTCTCTTTATTTATAGTAGTTTACAGTTATTTTAAAAAAAATCCTGATCCTTCTCTTATGAGTATTTTTAATGTTTTATTAATAACAATGTGGTCTACAACTATAAACCCAGCATGATGAATACTAATAGTTGGAAAGATGAATCCATTTTCAAAGCTAAGCACATGTGATTCATTAACATGAAGGGGTCACCACAAGGGTCTGATAAAGTTTACAGTTAAAAGGCTTTTTTCAAAAGCAATTATCTTTGTACATATCAAAAACATCACTTGGCGCATCGATGAGTTCATACTAATTGCCAGCACCATTACCGATGTTCTTTTAGACCTACTGCTTTCTCCCTCTTTACTCCAGTTCGACAATTTGATAGGTAGATCATCCACATATAAAATCTCAGCTTTATACTAATACTTAGATGAGCATACAAGATACTTTCCTTAATTGTGTTCCCTAACCCTCATCCCTCCCTTCCCCAACAGTCTACACTGTTTTTTATGCCTGTAAATTAGATATAAGCAAGCTTCTAAAATTATCTTGATGTTAGCTAATTTCAGACTACAGTAGGAATCATCTAAATCTAACCCGAACCCCTTTGGGTTAAGTAACTATGCAAGAAAACAAAACTTTTAGGCATGATCCCCTCAGACAGGAAACAATCTGAGTATCTAGATCACATTATACCTGCCTCAATTACAGTAGATGGTAGCTTTGTTTTTCATGTGGAAGATAAGTAAATGTGTTAAGCTTAATTGCATTGGAAAAAGTGAACTGTGAAGTGCCATTAAAAAACAGTTTAAAAAGCCAATTGTGAAAAGTTCTGAATTGGACTACAATTTGAAACTATGTACATAGATGAGAAAAATTTGCCTTGGTAGAATTACCTCTAATAGTTACCTTTCTTTGTGCTAAACCTGATGATTCTTAGGACAAAACCTAGGATTTTAGGCATTTCAACTCTTGTAAGCCATATTTCTTTCTTAGTTTTTCCATAAACCTTTTATTCACGTGATTAAGTATTTCTTTTTTCATTGCGAAGAAGATTTAAGCCTTCAATACAAGGAACAAGAAAGTTAAAGAAGTGTAAAATCTCAACAGTTCATGACATAATGAAGTAGGAAATACTATAAATATTAAGAGCAAATCAAACATGACCGCAGCTTACTTTTATGCTCCGTTGCCATACCTATACTTCTATTGCTCTTGGAGATAAAACATGTTCCATTAGTTCAGTATGGAGACACATACTCCAGGAAGAGTTTCAGCTAAATTTTTGCATTTATGAGAGTGCAGAATGGGACACAAAATTACCATTACATATTCTTATACTGATATGCTAGAGCTCTTACCACCCATGCTTGAGGTATTTGCCTCTTGTCCCGGTACTGAGAAACAGAGAAAACCAGCTATTTTTAATGCATGCATTTACTATTTTCCCCTAATTTTGAAATACAGCTTACGCTACACATTTTATAGTAAATTTGATGCTAAAAGTTACCCTGTCACTCTCAAGTGTCCAGGTACATATCCATGTTAGTCAAAATGCAAAGCTAGCCAAGTTCTGTCATCACACGAATTACCTGCTTGCCTTGTCCGCGTTTGTGAGTATGAAGGGGCTTCCAAGCAACAACTAGTTTTTATTCATAAATATTCATAACACTATCATCACGCATAAATACCAACCAAAAGAAACCTGAACTAAAGATTTTTCTTTTTCCCCAACAAGTAATATCTTATCACAGTAAAAGGTAACAAAAAGAATATTATGACAGTTTCAAGACAAAACTGATTATGACAGTTTCAAGAACAAATTAGTCTTATTCTACCAAGTAATAATGGGACATTTTACACAGAAAAAAAACACTGCCCTTAGAGATCTAGATGCATTATAGGATTTTTTTTTTTTTTAATTTAAATTATACCATTGTTTTGATTTCTGTTGAAATTGTTCCTGTGAATTTAATGATCCTCCCAAAATCTCCACCATATAATTCCTAGTAGAAAGATAGCCTATTTAGGTTCAGAAGCCTGAAGATCTCACGCTCTTTTATATTTCATGAATGCCAGAAAATGAAAAAGCCATGTGACTAGGTTAATTTCTCTAACTGAAGAACTATTCATGTTACTATATACTTAAATGAATGGCTTTTTAAGCTGCAGAAATATTACAGCTCATAAAAATGATCTGATTAGAAACATCTATAATTGTCACATTTACTGCTGCAGATTGTCCTATCATCTTTTTCCCTCCACATCTGATAGCAGTACCAGACACATACTCAGAGTTTGAAAAGTTGGCAGCTATACTATGATATTGGATCAGCCAGGTGAGATCAAATTATGAGATACTAGTTTAAAGTGCTGAAGCATTCCCTGAAGCAGATTTCACTTAAGATATTAAAAGTCATCATTTTCATACTTCATTAACTCTGTAATTCAACAGGGAATAACTTCTTTAACTGCACCAGGTTTCCAGTATTATTCGTTGTGTCTTGATGAGATCTTGTTTACCTCAGAAATTAAACTTAAGTAATAATCTTATCTTATGAAGGAACACTAAATATAGTAATAAAAACATAAATATTGGCCTCATACACCTCGAAAGCTGTAAATTGCAACATTTAAACTTTGTTCAGTCACACCTCTTTAATTAGCCAATTAAGAAAGCCATTTATTCAGCCAAGTCATTTTTGAACACTAAGAAAAGAGAAATAATTAATACTACAGTAGTTCAGAAACAAAGATAAGGCTGACACTGGGGAAAATTTTCATTAAATGAGATTAAATCATGTCCTACCTTCATAGTTTATTTATGGTGTCACAGTTAGCTAAGTATTTGATTATTTAAATGTGAATTTCCAATATCTGCATCCAAGTAAACACTAGATATTGATGATAGAGGACTGCCTGTCCCTACCAAGTCCTAGTACACTCAAAATCTTTGAGTCTCAGACTTTGAAATGTTCCTATAAAATCAAATCACTCAAACACTACACCAATGAAATCTGGCTGTATTACTCTTTTGAAGCCTCTGCAATAACTTCCAACCACAATTGACTATGTTAAGGACTGCAACATTATCAAAGTGATTTATTACAAGAACACATTTACTGTTTCCCTGACTTTTAAGAATTGGATAGAGATTGTGCTTATCTATATCCATTCCACCAGCCTTTTTCAGGATAATTACAGCAGGGGAATATTACGATAAAAAAAAATATCTGAAACTGTCATTAGGTATATGCTTATGTTCTTATCCAAGAAACTCCTGGAATATGAGTTTACATGGCTAAGAACTGTATAGCTGGCTTTAATTAATCCACAACTACTATCGGGACTTCTAGGAAAGAAAAATGGCTAGGTGACAGAGTAATACTAATTTATTATTACATGCAGTAGCATAACATTCTGCAAGCCCTGTTCAAAACTGAACTCCCAGTATGCTAGCTGTTGTATGTTCCTTCCTCACCACATCTGTAAGGGAACTTAAATCATTAGACAAGCTGGACCAAAACTAGAAGGAAGTCCTCAGGTGCAGAACATCCATGACTCTCCCAACCTTGCAAGGGTTGGGTATACATATGAAAATCAGTGCTGTAACTATATATTGCTGGAAATAAACTAGAAGTTATTAATAGTTCACTCTGAAATAAAGTTTTTTTAGTGTAATGTCTTTACAATCCTCATGCAAAGCAGCAAATAAAACTCAGAAACTGAAACAGAGAAACAAGTTCAGTTGCTGCTTCTGGTAGTTGTACTCCATAGATGTGTGGTGTTTATTTTATTTCTATTTCAGATCCTTTGCAAGGTCTTCAGTAATGGGGAAGAAAAGAGTTTGACATACTATGAGATTTCAAAGTTTAAATAGGATAGTAAATTGTGTGACGATGCATTCAAAAATCACATAGCTGGGTAGATCCAGCTGCCATTACTTAGATTTGGAGAAGAGTTGTCATTAAAATAAATAATAAGAAATTATCATTTAATTTGCCTGATAAAACTAGTAACTTATGTTAAAAGATCTGGCATAGCCTAGTATGAGTCATGGAATGACTGAAAGCATTTTTAAACTCACATGAGGTGGTTAATAATTTTAAAAAGTAATTAAAACCAGAAATGAAATCTCAAAGGGGGACTGGCCTAAGGATTATCAACCATCTGAGGTTAATCGGCAGGAATCAGCACCTACCGTTTCTTAAATCATCTCCCAAGAAATGATCAGGACCTTAGCCTATATTAATCTTCCAGTTAATTAAGCAATGGAGAATCAGCTTTCAGCCTTGTTAGAAAAGTCACATCTTGCTGCAGTTTGATAATAACAGTGTCCTCTAATGTCAGGAAGCAAATAAATCTCCACATGAACATATAATCTTGTATTGTACTGACTGCACTGCACAAGCTGCACAGCATTTGCTATCAGCAACATTTTCATTGATTTCAGCATATTCATAGTGTCAGGTCCTATGATCAGTGACTGCTCATCAAAAAGTAACTGTGACATACTCCCAAGGCTTCACCCCCAGCCAGCTGAAGAGAGATATAAACCTTTCAAAACTTTATCTTACTATTTAAATTATACAGTGAGGATGCTATAGTTTCTCAGAAGAGGTAGGATTATGTCCTGGTTTTGGCTGGGAGAGAGTTAATTTTCTTTCTAGTGGTTGGTACAGTGCTATGTTTTGGGTTCAGTATGAGAAGGATGTTGACAACACCCTGACGTTTTCAGTTAGTCTAAACACTACTTAGCAACAAGTCAAGGGGTTTCCAGCTTCTCCTGCCCAGCCAGCGATAAGGCTGGAGGGGTACAAGGAGTTGGGAGGGGACACAGCCAGGGCAGCTGACCCAAACTGGCCAAAGGGGTATTCCATACCATGGGACGTCACATCCAGTAAATAAACTGGGGGGAGTTGGCCTGGGGGGGGATCGCTGCTCGGGAACTAACTGGGCATTGCTCGGTGAGTGGGGAGCAATTGCATTGTGCGTCACTTGTTTTGGATATTCCAATCCTTTTATTACTATTGTCATTTTGTTATTGTTATTATTATCATTACTAGTTTCTTCCTTTCTGTCCTATTAAACTGTTCTTGTCTCAACCCTCGAGTTTCACCTTCTTCCTTCCAATTCTCTCCCCCATCCCCCTGGGTGAGGGGGGGAAGCGAGCGAGCGGCTGCGCGGTGCCTGGCTGCTGGCCGGGGTTGAACCACGACACTAAGCACGTAGCAAGCGCTGCAACAAATGCTGCTCCAAGACGGGTCGAAAATTTTCCCTCTGCAAGTTAATATAAGAAGAGAAGTACCGCCCGATGCCAGCGGGACTGGTAGCACTGGTTTGAGGCTTGTGCTGGGGGAGGAAGAGGGTAAATGGGGCGAGCGCCGCTGCCGGGGGGGGTCTGTGGCAGGCAGAAAGGGCGACGGGCGCCAAGGGCTGACGGCTGCTTCTTCGCGTCAGAGTCGTCAAAGCGTTGTCGTCCCCGACCCCACTCAGCAGCCCTCGGCTCCGCCAACACTCGCGGAGCAACCGGTGGGAGAGGGGCCGCAGGTCCCGGGCCAGCTGCCGCCGCACGGGATTTTCCGGCGACAGCTTGCCTCGAGCTGCGGAAAAACCCCAGTGGAGAGCCAAGCCACTTTTATTCCCGCCGTTTGCACTTAGTTGTCTATTGTTTAGTGACGGGAAGGACAAAAAATGATGTCCTTGGGCGCTGGCTAACTACTCCTTCTGCTGACGAAAATGAGGAGAGCGTATCCCGTCTTTTCTCGGTCCCAGTCCATAGTCTGGGTAACTGCTGGAGTAAACCATCCCTTCAGGCGTAGCCACGGTCCCATCAACACGTAGGCACGCGCCCTCATCCCTGAACCTTCTTCACTTATTCCTGCTCGCTCCGATGAAGTTTAAGCGTTTGAAAATGTTATTAATGTGCGAACAAGCCCGGATCAGACCCCGGAGACCCAATCAACAGCCCACTACACAATCTTTTTTTCTGGAGGAGCTACGTAAACCACTTGGCTGATTTTAAATGACTAATCACGGCTTGGAATAGCAATGTTCTCATCAAAAATTGTTTCTTAGCAGCAATTAAGTTGTGGGGTTTTAACTGCCTTTGGGGTATTTTACATAAGCACTGCTCCTTAACCCCGTCAGGAACAGCAGAAACAGAATGAAGGTTATTTTGAAACTAAAATGATCGTGCAAGGCAACAAGCACGCTGGCTCAAAACTTGATCTGGAGCTGATGGGTCATCACAGTTAATATGTAATAGATCTGTGATGCAATATAAATAATACAAGTCCCACCGCGCAGTCTGGAAAGAACAATAACTAAAGGGATTTTACATATTCATCCACCTGCTCACATTTTCATTTTAGAATAGTCTGTGAACTTTTTGCATTCTAATAATGAACTGCCTTATTCACTGTTCTGCACCCCATCATAAGAAAAAAAATCAAACTACAATTAAGATAATTAGTCACCATATTACAGATTAAATCTTAAAAAGCAGAAAATACTATTTAATTAAAAATAGGGAGTCAGGAAAATAAAAATCAGCTATTTGACATATTATGACTGTATGAAGCACTATAGTGTAAGTTTCTCTTTTAACACTTCACAAAGGGAAGTAATGGAAAAATAATTAACTTCAAGCAGAATAATCCTGGCATACTCACACTACATCACAGAGAAAAATAAAAGGTACATAGAAATAAAGAGAAGATAAACTCTAGTAGATCCAACAGACTTTCTATCTAAAAGCTGTTTCCCAAAGTCCAGTTAGAGGACAGAAATGCTGCCAAGTCCAACAGCTCAAACGCTACATGATTTGAAAAATAGATTGTTTTTTAATCTTCTTCTTGTGCTTGAGAAAAGGTGAAAACTAGACGCTTTAAAATATGTTTATATATATAAGCATACCTGCAAGTAATAATTTTAATCCAGAACTCTAAGTACTGTGAAACTTCTATTAAAATAATTAAAGTTAACAATGGCAATCCCATTAGGTGGAAGAGTGATCCCTAGGGAGGGAGAAAGTGGAAAAGCAAAGAACTGATGGCCGGAAAACCAGCTATAGTGTCCTGGAGGAAGGGAATAAATCCTATATATCGCCCGTGCCCTTAGAGTATACACCTACCTACCTCCATGTGGTAAATAAATACACCGTCCCTGAGGCAGCGATGAGCCGTCGTGACTTTCCTTACCAGTTAAAAGGCTAATAGCAGCAGAGAGGCTGTGGCAGTGAAAAAAATCCACTCCCGCCCCGCTGGGATGAATAATTTCCTAATGAAGAGCTTTACCTTCCACCCCAGAATCGCGGCTATATCGTTGAAACCCGTTTTGGGTATAGCTGTAAATAATTAAATGCCACCGAGCACGCAGGAGTGCCACCAGGGCTTTTCCTAATTCACGAATAAGGAGCAGCGGAGTCTCGTATTGCCACATGGGTGAGCAGTAATCAGGAGAAAAGCCTGTGCGTTGGGTGAAGGAGTACGGCAGAACAGCAAAATCGTCTTTAATATAATACTGGGTACCGTAACACCCAGATCATACTGGATCTTGATTATATGAGGGAACAAAAAGAAGCAAGCTGACAATTCTTTTGTTCCGGTGAGTTTTGTGACCTTTTCCAGCCGTATCCTCAGTAATGGCACTTTGGCTCCGACTGGAGCTAATCCTGCAAAATCTGATCTTCATATATTGGACTGCCCAAAATAAATCCCTCTTTGCCTGACAACATCTCTTTCCTGGGGAGAGCAACACACACCAGCTGCTGCAAAGGGCACAGCCATTCTTTTTTTTTTCTTATTTCTCAGAAACCGTCAAACTTTCTTCATCTGCAAAGACAAAACCAGAAAAAAACCAGTAGGGAGAAAGGCTAGACCACAGGAAAACCGTTTCTATTTGTCCTTCCTCCCGTAGGCTCTTTGCCTAGAAATAAATGACGCCGACGTCGTACGAAGCGTGCATCAAATAGGAAGCGTCAAAGAGGGCTCGTTAAACTCGGCGTGTTAAAGAGGAGCCGTCACCGGGGCGGGCAATGGCCAGGACCCCGTTACCCCCTGCCCGCCAGCTTCTGCCGGCCCTATCAGCGAGATAACGCAGACCTAAGCCTGATAAATACGTACGGCAACTCCTCGGTTCGGTGGCAGGGTGGAGCGGTGTCGGACAACCGCCGTCACGTTAGGCAAAGGGTTGCGACCGACGGCTAAACCTGCGAAGAGTTATCGTTGGTATTTAGTCTGAGTCAAAGTCAGAGCGCGCTTGCAGAAAAACAAGTCTTTGGGGGAATTTTAGTGTGCTTGACCACCACCGCCTTCTCGCAGCTTACCCTGAAAATCAGATTATTTTGCAAATTGTGCGGCTTTGACGGCCTTGATGTCGCAGAGCCCGGGCAGGGCGCAGCCTGCCTTTTGCTGTGGCTTTGGGGCAGATCAGGGGAAAACAGGGGCTCTCCGGAGAGCTGCGGTTGCGGAGCCAAGTCCTGTGTATGGAAAAAGAAGGGAACGTAATAAAAGGCGTAAGTCCTTTTGACATAAAAGTTGCAGGTCCGCTTGCGGAGGAGCCAGGAGAAAGGGCGTTCGAGCCCACGCGATGCAGGAGGGCTTCTCTCACTCGCTCTCTGGTTTTTGGGCAGGTCGTTCAGACAACGGAAGGAAACTTCACCCAAAGGAAAAGAAAATTTGTTGAACGTTACCCACCGGTGCCTTGCTTGACAAAATATAGAAGGAAACCTCAGAAAATCCAGCTTCCTTTTGCCCAAAAGCTGTAATCTGGAGTCAGTTGAGTGAGAACAGGGAAAACAAAGTTATGGCTCCGAAAAGGAGGCAAAAGGGAGGAGGGAGGGAAAGTGGGAGTGATGAGAACACCACCGCCGCGCTCGAGCTGTTAATGATATCCACCTGTTTTTCACCACGGAGAATATTAGTTTCCTCCCTCTGAAAGTTAAGGTAATGCATTCTATTAAACAGGAAAGAGGTTGAAGTGACTAATACCCACCCTTGTGGAGAGGTTTTGGCGTGGTATTTTTATTCTTCCCCTTCCTACTCCACCAGCAAAGCAGCAGAGAAAGCCACGTTGAGTAGCATTACACAATTAATGCAATTTACACACTGGCATTTTCCATCAACATCCTTTTGCCGAGATTTAATTGTAAAACTTGATGGACTCCTTTTACATACTGAGATAAATTTTAATTAAAACTTTTGTAGTGCTTTAATCCAACTTCCTTTACACGATTTACCTGACAAATTTGATAAACGATCGCAACGACGGTACGCTGGCTTTTTTCGTTGGTTCTATTTTTGCCAAGAACCCTAGCAGGTTTCTAAACGTCACCCGGGCAAAGCCGACGTGAAGCGAACGGCGGAGCGGGAGCTGCCCTCGGCTGCCATCCCGCCTTCGACCAAACGGCGCGCGTCTGTCCAGGTTCCGCCGTTTGAGAGCGACAGCCCTCAGCAAAAGCGCCCCAGACCCCTGGTGTGACCCCCGGCTGAATTAGCGGGTCCTACCGCGAGCACGGTGCTTGCTTTTTTGGGGGAAGCAAGGAGAACCCCAGACCGTCAGATGGAACGAATAACCGAGGTGGGAATCGTTTTAGTGGCTTTGCTTTGCTGGCAGACGGGGGGAAGCAGGATTTTGCCCCCCCAGGGGAATCCCAGGCACACTCACAGCGGGGAGGGGATGAAGCCCTTACTGGTCCTGACGGGGTAAGAGCGAGGCTTAAATCTCCGTACAGCTGCAGGCATCACGAACAGGATGAGTATATCCGTAATTAAGTAGGGTTAGGAGACCCTCCCCTTCTTCATCTCTACTAGAACACCCGATGTGGTGTTTTTAAAATGGATGTACAGCACGGTGATGAATAACTGAGTGATGTTTCCCGCACTGCGACCGTCTAGCACACCCGTTAAGGAGCGGTTAGTTGGATTTAAGTCTTACTCTGAGTCATTTAAACACGCAGGGGGTGCCCACGACAAAACAGCCGGTGAAAAAAGAGGAGAAAAAGAAAGAAAATGACTGAACGGGATCCACAGTGCCAGGTTGTTACCTGGCCGATTCAGCCACCGGTCACTGACAGAACACTGGGGTCCTTGCTGGTTGTTTGTCCATCTCCTGACAGCGGGGTGAGAAACCCTTTCAGGATCTGGTAGACGAGCAGCTACAGGAGGACAAATCTCATCCTGACGCCCGAAGAGGTGGTCCAGGGTCAACTGGCCACAAGAATCCCCTTGCGTGTGTGGTGCACAGCTGCCCGTGCACAGCGGGTTTTTTTGCAAATAAACAATGGGCTTCTGTTTGTCACGCTGCCAGCTGAGCACCTTTAATTATCGATGAAATGAGCTTTCCTGAGAAAGTAATGCAGTCAACAAGCATTTTTTTCTTTTTTTTTTTTTTAAATTATAAACAGCCGGTGCTTTTCAGCAAAAGCAAAATGTGGTTAAGAAAGCCAACTCAATTCTCTGGTCCTTTGTTAAGAAAAACGATTGCGCTTTAAACTTTTAATGAATCAAAAGCTTTGGATTTAAAGCAGAACTTATCATAACCATATAGAAGTTTTTTTATATTGCCGTTGTTTATAAACTACATAATCATTTACAATTTTCTCTCAAGTCACTTGTGGCATTAACTTAATGCTAACCTAGGCAGCACTAGCAAATGATGAAAAAGTCAAAGCAGCGAAACAAACGCATGTTTGTTGAAAATGAACACAGTAAATATCTGTGCAAACAGCTTTTGAGTACAAAACATGTCTGACTTAAATAATAAGAGTCCCATGCATAGGGCCAGCAATGTCTAGTTACTCAGCTGATCAAATAAGATTTTCATTTTTCCAGTCAGGACCACATTTCCTTAACGTCTGCTCTGGTAGGAAAATGACAGTGGTGACAACTCTGTTTTTTTGTTCTTTGGAAAATTTCCACCATATGGGCTGCTAGCAAAGGTCAATCTAAAGAACAAAGGGGACTGGACGACTCAATCAATCTCACCTGTGCACATCTCCAAATGACGTGGTACCATCATCTGAGGGCTTTTTTAAAAACTCTTACTGTTAATTCCTTTCTCATAGTCTTTAAAAGTTTGTCTTCGTTGACGAAACATTACTTTTGAATGGACTATATTTATTCTAGTTTGTTTAAATTAGAAGCATTATGTGACTTGGCCTGAAAAACCATCTATTAAAATTACTCAGATAACAGTCTGGTTTTGTTCAAGCCCAAGACACCAAGGCTACATCTGCAAAAGAGAACTAAGACTGCAGGAAAGCAATTTTGCTGGGGTAATTCAGAGGCTTTAGATCAGTCCCCACCTAAAATGCCAATGAAGCCGGTAAAAGCACAGCATCGCCACTATGTCTGACGTATGTGGGTGCCACGATATCAACCGAGCAAAGTATCCGTATGCCCTCGGGTAGCACAGCTCTGCTGGCAAAGGCTTACAGAGGGGGCCCGGCGGCAGCACGGATGCCGGGATGGGGAGGGAGTATTGAATTTGTACAAATGCAAGTATACAGCGCATCAAAGACTTCTTTTTTTTCTCTCCCGAATGCCGTTTTCCAGAAGCGGTACTCTGTTCTTGCCATGATGTAAGCCAGCTCCATAAAAAAAAAAAACCCTATCCTGAACCCCGACGAACGCCTGGTGTGGACTTCAGCGTAACCCTTCGTTAGACCATCCCTCCGTAGGGTCTTTCCTTTGGACCGTAGCTACATGGCCGCCTGCCAAGGTGCAAGAGGAAGGATTAGCTCTATAAAGGGGGATAAGGAGTACATACGCTCTGAAGAAAGTATCTGTAAAGTCTGATGCTGCCTGGCGTCTAGATGCAGGATCACACGTGCCCTAAGGCTGTCCGACGTTATCGCCCTGCAGAAGCAGGGATGGAGAAACCCCAGCTTCGTGTCCCTGTTCTGAAACGGGAATGCTTTTATTGACGTGGAGTCCACGCTCAACGTGGTGGAGGAGATTGGCAAACCCAACCGAATAAACAGCCGTTCGCAGCCTTCTGAATGGATAAAATGTTTGTGGTTTTTCTGGGGGCCGGAGAAGAGAGAGAGAGGTATCTTGGAGATGCCTGGGCAAAGGTTGTAGCTCAGTGTAATTTCAAGCACCACAATGATGAGAACCCACGCCTTATGCACTACAAACCCTCTAACTTCAAAATAAAATAATAATTAAAAAAAAGAGGCATGGATCCTACTTATGTCCTTTTTCTTCACTATGGAACATCAATTCATTTCAAACTCCAGGCAGTGTCCAAGATTAAATGTCCATAGAGAGAAAGAAATTACCAAATTATACTTTAATGGCTACTTTGTGCCTACGGACTGTTAGGTCTGTGCGTAACCTTGGCACCGGAGCATCATGACTTCTCAGTGAAAATTCGTAATATTAACAGTCTTAGGGGAATTTCTGTAAACAAGAATTACCACACCTCTTGGTTTTTTTACTTTATTATGAAAGAGCTCGCTGTCTTTCCTCATATGTGTTTAGTCCTACACAGTTACTGCAAACCAGATTGGCAGTCCTGGCCTACAGCATGTAAATGAACTGCTCATATGCTGATGTTATCTTTGCTTCTACTGGAAGGTAGTACAGCTGTGACTCAGGTATTTGCATAAATATTTAAATTACAATTTCAACATTTTCATTTTGAGAATACTGTGCCAAATGCTGCTGTGATAGCTTCAACAAATGCTACTTTGAAAGGCAAGTGGGAACAACTGATTCTTTTTTTAAATGAAGCTATAACAAAATCTTTCAACAATTTCAGATATTCAAGGATATTCTGTAACCCAGTATCATCTCAATGTTATGACCTTCAACCATCCTGTGCTTGTTACATTGATCTACTACCGTGTTAAGCTGGGTTCTAAACTGCTAAAAATATGGTATCTTTTCTTCTATCTTTCCTAAGTGCTTGTCTATCTTACACAACAAATAATAAAACCGTACCTGCATATTCCAATATAAACCATGCACTTAAATTGGGACTTGGTATTTCAGATACTCACGAGTAAACAAATAACCTACTTCAAGAATAGCAAATAAAATCTTTCAGCACTATTATAATATGTTTAATTTAATTGATTAATTTAATTCAGAAGAATTTTACTTAACATTACTTAACATTTAGAAGCTTGACAAACCTTGCATTGAACACCCTTGTTTGTTGGTGTAATATCAGCAGTGAAACAAAAAGACTTGGTATCAATCAAAGAAATGATCGCATGGTCTATAATCTCTTGCCGGGTATGACCGCCCTTGACAGCTCTTGAGTTAAAAGTTCATCGATGAGCTGAAACCCAAACCAAGGTAAGGTACAATTTGTTTAATTTAAGGCTTACGTATTAGAGGGTCACAGCATAGGGGCATCATGTTGTACGCAAAGTGGTTTGCACCTTGGTGAAGACTAACGAGAGTCCAAGTAAGAACGGCTTGCGTTGGTAATACAAACCTATTTCCTGGGCAGGAGTGTCTTACAGAGACTTAATAACACATTTCTTGAAGTTTAACTGAGACACAACGATCATTATTTAGAGAACAATACTAAAGTTATCATCACGTATTTTGCTTCGTGATGAAGACAGGCTTCTTGCACGTTCCAGATAGGTGACGCACCCCCCTTTTCCCTTTCTTCCTTGAAACAAAACCAAAAAACCTAGAGAATATCTGATGCCTCCAGTATTTGTAGGGTGAGAGCTCTAGAAGCTTTTCTCCTCGTTAAAGCAGTTTCTTCCACTGAAAAGTCAGTTCTTCAGCACTGAAGAATCAACTCTTGAAAAATCAAGGTTGACAAGCAGCACTGGCACATTCATTTCCATAAACTGCTGTCCACAGAAGACTTGGAGTTAGATTCTAGTTATAAGCAGACAGAGATTGAAACCATTTACGTAGTTTTTCAAGTAACCTTCCTTCAAATGGGGCTGCACTCGGCTTTAGTATTTGTGGAAGAAAATAATATTGATACTGGAACATCACAGGGGGCGGGGGGGGCGCATTAAGATTTGTGTTACGCATCCTCTCAGCTGTAAGCTGAATCCTGTTGCCGGACATGGAGTAGTAATACAGAAGGGATTTCTGCGCTCATAAAAGCTGATGACAAACAGTTCATGAATCTTGAGTTCCTCTGTATCAAACAGAAAGCTCTATGGCAGGTTTTCAGTAACCTGCTCACCTGCAAGGCAGCAGCGACATACTCAAGACTCCTGAAGCTGTTTACGAAGCAGCGCAGGAAAGGTGGGTGCTGTTGAGCACGCTGCCTAACCCATCCTGTCGCCAAAACAAATAGAAGACAACTCCGAGGGCTTCAGAGCTGCGAGGGAAAACGCTTGTTCCAGACGGCGACAACTGATCACCAAAGCCGTCCCGTCTGCAAGCTCTTTTCTAGTTGCACAAGACCCCAGAAGGGCAGAGGTGGTGAGGAAGCTAGAGCTGCTGGATCACCACTTCTCAGAGTGCTCCAGCCCCGCAGAACCGAAAAGTACCGATGCAGGAGATCCCTCCAACTGAAGTGGATGTGCTTTCAAGGACAGGCAGAGAAGGAACACCCAGATGAGCAGCCCATGGATTTAAAGAAAAAAAAAAAAACAAACCCACAAAGAAATGACTCCCAGACTGATGTCTGCCCATTATGAAAATTTAAGGAAACCATGTTTTGACATTTTGCTAACTACAATTTAACTGCGATCTCTTTGGAAGCACGTTATCCCTTGCTTGCCTTTTGGGCTGCTTTCAAGTACCTGGTGGTATAATCCCCTATGAAAAATGGAGTATTACACTAAAGCAATCAGGAACCTGAAAAACAGTCGTTCTGCTTAAACTCCGACTAGCAACTGCTTAAAAGATTATCTTTCAAAACTAAGACAACTAAGATAATAAGCCCACACAATAGGGCTGACTCTTCCAAAACAAATATGTCCATAGGGTAACATAGTAATAATGCCAGTTGAATAACGCTGAAATAGAACAGCGGTAAAAACTGATTCATACGAAGTGAACTGGTTTTGCCCAAGCAAACCAGAATTTCCTTTTCCCTGGCTTTTATTATGAGCTGGCTCAAGCCTTCAGCCTGTGCTGGAGACAAGCCGTGGCTGACCTCATCCCAGACCGGCTGAGCCAGGCCAGCACCTCCGATCCACTGATGCCAGCCCCTGCTCCCAGTAGGGTCAGCCAGAGCAGGGCCGTGTCCCATCGGGTTCCGAGTAGCTTGAAGGATGGAGACTCCACCACCTCTCTGAGCAGCCTGCGAGCACCCTCAGAGGAAAAAAACGTCTGCTTTTGTTGGAATGGAATTTCTTGTTTCACTCTGTGCCCATTGCCTCTCGTCCTGTCACCGGGCACCACGGAGAATCACACAACTGATTTCGATGCAGGGGACTAAAGACTTTGTAAAGACTGTGGATGAAGGCTCTATCCTTGGTATAATTATGCAGCACTAGA
The DNA here is from genome assembly GCA_035590195.1 of Aviceda cuculoides. Lineage (NCBI taxonomy): Eukaryota > Metazoa > Chordata > Aves > Accipitriformes > Accipitridae > Aviceda > Aviceda cuculoides. The sequence continues at coordinate 7,839,248 of JAVJGG010000030.1, forward strand.
CGTGCAGGACATAATTGGGAGCTACACAGAGACAGAACAAACAAGAATCTGGCAGGCACCCTCCACACATACACATACCCAAACGCTTCTTCCTTAAAGTAACAGAAATACCTTACGCTCCTGGCTAGTCCCCCCTACAATGTTTTCTATCCCATGAACATTTCTTCCCCCAGTTCAGAATGGATTTTTGATCTGTAGCAATTACCAGACCATGGTGTAAGAGCAAAAACCGTTTGGCCTGTTGGCCGGCCATGTTGATCAGATCAAACCTGTTCCTTTTTGTCGTTTTACTTGTGTTTTCCTGCTCTTTCCTGAATATGGAGGGACTTGAGGAAATGTAGTTTCTAATCCAGTCCTTGAAACTTAATATATATATGTGAAACGCAGGATGCAGTACTGCACGTATTTGATCCGTATATTTGAGTAAGTTAAAGCATGTGTCTGTGATACTTAAGGAGGGTGCTCTGTTGTTTAATATGCATCAGCGTATACTAATGCCTCATGTAAAAAACATCAATGAAAATGTGTCTGAAAGATAATGTGCAAGAATAAACTGACAGCTTACAACAATTTATTTAGGGTATTTTAATACCAAGTTAATGCATTTCTCAAGTAAGAATTTATAAATCTGGTAATTTATAGAAAAAAATAAATCACAGCTTCACAAAAAGCTAACTTTCAACAGTTTGTCCCCTCCCCCCCAACACACAGTTTACAATATATTTCAACTATGTTGGTAGAAAGTCATCAGTGGTATGAAATTCTTAAAAAATATTTGCAACAGCAATTGAAAATAAAATAATGATTTTTACTCAGTGAAAAAAAAAAGTAACAGGAATTGTGTTTCCCAGTAAAAGATAAGTCAGAAAAGCAGCAAAAAAATCTCCCTCCTACTTATTATGTGCTACCTTTCCCCCGCTACATACGTCATTGGCAAAGGCAACACTTCAGCATTAATCGTTCCCAGGTTCAGTACTTCAGTGTTTTTGGCAAGAAGTCGTACTCAGAATTCCCGTGTTTGAGGTGCGTGCTGCCCTCACCCTGCGTGCTCCAATGGCTGCTGTTATTCCAGTTCCTTGGGGTAAGGTGGGATCAGCAACAGCTCCCAGTAAAGCTAAGGAGCATAAAGATTTTTCTACTGGTTCCTGTTCATTTTTCACTTTTTCTTCACCTCCCCAATACAAACTGGAAAACCCAGAAATTTTAGTTGTCACACCTCACATTTGAGTATTTACAGGAGATATGGGATTTGAATGATGTTGTTATATCTTCACCTGTGCACAACAAAATCTCTTCTGTGGAATTTATACACGCTACCACAGGACGAAATATGTTCCTTCTCTAACTTCTTAACTAAAAGTCACATTTTCAAAGGTCATTGCACTTGGTAATAAAAAGGCAATTAATATGCATTTGATATTAAATATATTGTACAGACCTGAACTTCTGTGCAATCCATTGCTTCAGACACACACATATTTAACATCTTTTTAAAAACCAAGCCTCTAATCATAGTTTAACAAAGAAAAAACTTTTTAAAGACTATTTTTTTAAAGACAAAAATCTTTAAGAACGAACGCACACACAAAAAAGCTCCCTTTAACTCCTAGTGCATTTAAACACATCTTTGAAATTCTCCATGTTGTTCCCACATTTAACCTCGCTATCATTCTATACTGATCTAATGACACTATACAAGAACACATTTTCTCTGACCTAACCAATAAGGCTGGCATTTATCATGCTGTTGGTACAAACAGAAAAGCTGAAGATAAGATTATCGCCTCACTCCGTTACCTGTGGAGGACAAAAAGTTTCAAAGTGGAAGCGACTCACTTGTCACGCATGTTGCCTGCGAATTCCACTGGCCCATTTCAGGTGCCAAGTGCTTACTCTTCCAATCCAGGGTTTTGGGTTGTCTCAGCGTATTTTGTGACAACTTGCTGTTAAAACTATGGACATGGAAACTGAAAGGGAGATTTTGGTCCCTGAGATATACTAAGTGAGATCAAGAACAAAAGCACTGATATTTAATTTGGATGGACCCTCTCTAAGGAAAACTAAGTTAGCTTCAACTTTCAAAAGTTTCAAATAGTCACTAAAATATCCTTAAGCAGGATGACAGAATATATGCAGTATTGGTCAAGAAAAGTGCATTGTACAGAGTAGTTTTAAGAATTATCAGTTGCTGAGGACCAAGAAGCTGTCCTGTCAATAGCATGCTGTATCAAACTTCTCTTTCCAAACTAACACAAAAGCACAAGAACATGAAACATGACCTTAACCAAAATATCTATTTGCTCCTATCTCTTTAAATGTACAGACTTAAGTGTCTTAAATACTTATAATGGGCAAACTGACTGCATATGCCAGAAGCCAAACCAAACTTTTTAACTTTGTAATTGATCATTTCAACAGTACTCTGTGGACCATATCAGCAACCTCTTCATTGCCAAACCAGTGGCGATGCGTGCTACTGAAATACATTTTGAGCTAGTGTTGAAAAGGTTTATACCACTGAAGGTGTTTCAGACCAGCGGCCACTACAAAAAAACATCTTTGGCAACCATAGACATATGAAAGGTAATTCACAGCAGCTGGAAGAATTGTAAGACGTTTACAAAGTTCTACAGTGCACCATTAACTCTCTGCAGTGTGTTGTATAAAGTACCAAACCCCTGAAAAGGATAGCTAAACATCTGACATCATTACCTCAGAAGTTGCAGGGTTTTGTTATACCAACTTTCTCAAACAAAGCTAGGGCTTGTGAAATTTTAGAGGATGATGTGAGAGAGTCCACGCAAATGCCTCCACTGCAGTTGGAGTTGATGAGGAAGGGAGCTGAGTAATGAAGGGCTGAAGACATAAGTTTCAGTGTACCACTGGGAGGTTACTCAGGGACTGGCAACAGATGGATTCATGAATATATTTAGTCACACAAGTACTATAATCACATTGGTGGTGGAATCTCTTCAGACAACAAAACAAAACAAAAAAGTCAGCTGCATCCACAGAGTCCACTAAGCAGTCTCATTTACCAGTACCTTAAATAAGAAAGAATGTGCATTAGTAACATAGAATTTACTCTAAAGCATTAATAACACTCTATAACACAGCTGAGCTATGAGAGGAATTCAGTGTAACCATCTTTTGTTTTCAATTAATGCAATTATAAATTAGATGTATCTTGTGACACTAGATAAGCCAGCACCTAAGTGTGTGGGATATGCATATAGCAGGAGAGAAGAGACCACACTATTAAGATGGGTAAAGTTTTAACAAGTAGAAGAATTGAAGGAAGGTACTCTAAGCTTATTTTTTTCTAAATATGAGCTCAGCTTTCAGAAATCTGAGAAATATTGCAACTAACTTGCAGAACTGTATAGTGATCGCTGTATGTAAATTAGTATGCAATTTGACAGTAAGTATCACAGTGCAAGAAACTAAAAAGGAAAAACAGAATCTTAAAAAAAAAACCCAAAGGGTATTTAAGCAGGAAGAATACAGTATTACTATCAGCACTGACACCTTATTCTGTGAGAACAAAGTCAAAGAACTGTATACCCCAGATGTCACATAAGATCCCGTAGATACCCAATCCCTACTTATATCTCACTTGAGAGTGGCCAATTTAAGCATGAAAAGGCATTTATTTAAATTTGAGTCTAATAAAATACAGTATCACTTTCAGTTAACTCCCACCCACCAAAAAAGTACAGCTACAGAATATGTTGAAACCTCTCAGATGTCCACTTCCAAAACTACTGTAAAAAACTTAATAGAGTCTTAGCATAAGGACACCAGTCCCTACACACTACTTGCTTTAATAGTGAAATAAAACAAAATATTTGGCCCTTTCTCCGCTGGGAGAGAAGAATGATGATCATAAAGTAAGGTACAAGGAATTGACCTGATTTTGATGAAATTACAAAATGATATCATGAAATACAGTATTGTTCTTCATATTCAGTCAAGAGGTGCTGCACGAGAAGGCCGTTAGTTCAGCAGTTCTGCAAATGGGTTTTTGCCCACATTAGTGTTCTCTATTCTGCCGCAGCAGATTTTTCCTTCGCATTTCAGTAGCTGTAAAATTATGGCCCTGCCCTACAGAGACATGTTCAACAACAGCACTGTTGCCATGCAAGACTTACTGCTGTTTCACCACATGAAGGATGAATTCAATCCTCAGTAGATTGAATCCTCAAACCTACTTTACTGATGACTGCGCTGGAGTTTCGGTGTTTCATTAAAAGATAAAATGTAGCAAATTAATTAATGGAGTTCCTGTACTGACTTCGAAGGAAAGTCTGGCCAGCTAGTTCTGCCTTTTAAAAGCAAAAGGATATTTACCAGAGTAAATATCTAAGAGGGAAGCAGCCCTGCTCCAATCAGCAACACAAATTCTATGTGTCATGTCCTATCCTAACATAGCTGAGCAAAACTACAACCTGTACATATCATCACTGATGCTATTCCTTGTTAGACATCATCATTTTTAAAACAAGTAACAGCTGGAAATTTCTTGCAACTTCTCCTGTCCCCAAGCTTACCATGTAAATAATATGCCAATATATTGGTATATAAAGTACCTATATCGGTATATATATAGTAACTATATATATAGTAACACTAACTATACCAATAGTTATCTGTAGTTAACTATGCTAATAGTTACTGTTATCTGAAAACAAGGGCAAAAATGGGTTCTGAAGGCCAGAGGGAGTTGAGATGAAAATGTTTTCCACTTGTGGGTCAGAAAGTCACTGACAAGCTTAGGGAAAGGACAAAAAAAAGAAATAATCTTTTTTAATGAGTTCCAGCAGTACAAGTTTAGATATAGGCAGGTTACTGATTAGTAGTTTTTAAAAAACAAGCTTAGGGAAAGGACAAAAAAAAAATAAAATCTTTTTTTATGAATTACAACAGTGCAAGTTTAGATATTTATAGGCAGGTTACCGATTAGTAGTTTTTAAAAAGCAACAAGCCCCCAAATTAAGTTGCTTATCTGCCCACTTAACACTGATCTTCATATTATTTTAGGTGTCCTCCATGTGGTGAAGAACCTGACCTGGAATTAATATTCAAGTTGCTTAGTTCAGCTTGTTAAAAATTTACCCACTTATTCACAGCTGGTTTTATTTTATTCTTCATAATCAAGATTGTTCTCATTCATAGATACATTCCAGAGTTAGTAAATCAACGTCAGTTCAGTTTGATTTTTGCCTAGCATTTGTTTAGTTTGATTTTCGCTCTCCAAGCTCAGACAGTCTCTTCCATGCAAGGAAAATTACAATTGAATAGTTAATTCAGGCTGAATGAGTAGAAACAAAACACAAACACATCATCACAGGAGCATGCTAGAGTCCTCAATTGTCTGTTTAATTAACACCCCCCGCCCATCCCACCAAAACCAAAACAAAGAAAGAAAACTAAACAACCACCCCCAAAAAGCTTACGAAGCAGCAACAATGGCTATACTGTAAAATATTTTCTTTGGAATGAAATTATGGAACACAACAACAAAGAACAAATGGCATCACCATATAAACTTCTTTTTCTTATCATAAGAATATCTTAATGAAATGTCTTACTTCTGGCATAAGTAACTAACCATCATTCATATTAAGAACTTTCTTTTAAAATAAAACATATATTAATAGGTTGAAGATGCATCTTCATTGCATATGCACACAGTCCCTTTCCCCAGTGTTGCTGATAGGCCTTTTAGGGTCTCTTCTCTTTACACAAAATGAATTCACTTCTCCATCAAGAGCAAAGTACAAAAAGAATATTCTATAGATTTAGTAGATGAAGATTTCTGACCATACAATAGCTCCAAGGGGAGCAGAAAAATGAAAGGGGTGCATGAAGCCTTTCAGGGACAGAAGAAAAGTCTTCACTTAATTCAAACAAGATCCTCAAAATAATTTTAAACATTACGAGAAGAAATATAAGATAAAGGATGGAACCTTATTCTAACTGCAGTGCACGCTGTAATGCGGGCAATGCAAAACTCTGCTAGGCTGCTCCAACCTATATGCCTTTTATAAACTGTATACAGTCTGCATAGCTAGACAAAGGGAGGGAGGAATTCAAGGTTTCATGTGCATCTAACGATTATGAATTTCATGGCACATGAGGATGGATTTGAGATGGCATTCACTTAGTTCCCTTAGGTACCATATGTCTAATTCATATCCTCAGACACTTGTGTGCATGAACAACAAAAAGCATCAGTCATTTTTGCTAAAAATAAACAGACGGAATACAAAAAAACCCCAATACTTAAACTAGTGTAGATAGCTTTTAAAGTGATCTAGTTCAAATAATAACTAACCTGAGACGTACTTTGCTCCGATTAACATTATCATGCTACTCATAATAAAAAAACCCAAAGGCAGACTACAGAAGATACTAGTGTCACCTGATGTCATCCAGGGGAAGGTGTTTCCAGTCAAGCAAATCAAAAGAGAAATATATATATATAAATTGCAATATATGTGTTAAAAACCACATGAACAGCAAAAAGTAACAAATGTAGTGACATTTGCAGAAAAACTAAAGAAGACTATGCATAACCCCCACAATAATTCAAAACAGGCTCTCAATATAAGAGTTCAAATCCAAATTCCACTGTTAGCAGTAGTAATTGAGTCGAGCCCATTTCTAGTATTCTTCAATCTTAAACACTCCTAGCAGGCAGAAGACAAAGTTTCAAAGCAAAAACTAAGGAAAATAACATCTCCCTGTCCAGTGTGAAACCAGATAATCGCTGAGGCTAAGTTTTGATAAACATATGCCTTTTCACATGAGCTGAAGAACACAATCTAGTTTTATTTTCTGCAAGGCAGAATTTTCTATCCTTCAAAAAGAAATAAAGATATGTAAGTAAGATACGCATCAAGCACTTGGGATTTTAGGATCCATAACAGAGAATTTAGATATAAGGCTACTAAAACATAACAGACAATACTGAAGTGAATCTTGTTACTTAGCGTAAGTTGCCTATTTCCCTTCCAAATAGCCTTGGCAGAATTGTTTGTATAACCATAGTGTTAAATAAAATACTTAAACCAACATATAGGATGGTAAAAAGAAAATTTTAGCTTTAGCTTTCAAGAATAAAGTAAGAGACTTCATGCAGCTTGAGGGCTGCAACTGTGGACTGTGGGGGGAGTTTCCATTTTGAGGATTCTTTACTTAATACTTTTCATTCTAATAGTTTTTCCAACAATAGGGAAATGAAATTAAGATAAAGACCATAAATGGTGTGTTGTAGGATGATTCAGGACTAAAAACTCATCCTGAAAAAGTGCTGAAATATAAATTCAAATTATAGATCATAGAAGACTGCAGGTTTTATTTAATTCAAACCTGACAGATGAAAAAGCCCTCTACGTCAAAAGAAAGATCTTGTTCAGTCCCTCAAAAGTGTTTATATATTCTCTGTGTGTGAACAACAGGTCTATGAAATTCTTCACTTTATGATAACTTCTTGCTCTTAGCCCTTCTCGGTCAGATTTTGATGCGGCTATCAATCCCTCCTTCCTATACAGCAAATAATAAAAGCAAGATGTAGCAACAAAAATCACAGGATGAAACTCTTCTGCTTTGCAACATGAGGTTATAGTTATAAGAAAGTTTACAAAATGCCTGCAGTGTCTTAGAATTGTGCTGCATCTCTTCTTCTAGGTAAGATTTTTTCTTTTGTAAACCAATGCTATTCTGCAAAACCTGCAGTTAGTCTGGATTTCATGTCCTCTGTTTTTAGAGCCCTACAAGATGTTGCTTGTGCCCTCTTTTCAAGAGGAAGACCTATCTATCTGTTCTCCTGCTTTGTTTCCACAGTGGTTTTAAATAGTAATTTTTAAATCATTGGAATAGTCCAGAGATGGTATGAACAGTAAAGGTCACCAAACTCAAGATCAACTACCTAGGCTAACTGGCTAATTAGTAATACTTGACTTGCATTAATTTCTGGTTTACCATTTGAAGGAGCTTCAGATGTCTCCCAGCCCATAGATTTCAGCACAGCTTTCTTCCATCTGGCATAGCGATATTCACTTTCTGAAATTAAGAAATCAGCAAAGAGAAAAGCCTCTCAATGCATACGAATACAACTACAAGTATTTAAAAAGCAAAGACTACAATATTAGCTTTCCACTCTTTTGCACAGTATAGTTTGTCTGCACAGAACAAGTAGTATAAAATGCTGTTTTGAATACAACCCCCCCCCCACACCCCCAAACAGCCCAAACCTCCACAATGATGCACAGTAAGGAGAAATAAAGCTTAAAAACCATTTTCTGCATGTTCACCAGTAAGAAGATTTACAAGTAGGACAAAATGAAGCAATTGTTATTCATGCAGAAGCCCTTCAGTGTTGAAAATACTGTCTTGAAGTAGGGATTATAGAAGTAATTATAATCAAAATGGTAAGACAAAATTATGTAACAAAAATTAAGAAATAATTGAAAAGACAAAAATGCATTTGTCTTGCACATGGACTAATTATGTCGAGTACATGCTTTCCATCTCTAGAAGCACTTAAGAACTGATGAAAAAGATAGTCAGCTAAAAAACAATTATTAATGTAGGCTTTTTAAAGCCAAAAGAAAAGGTCTCTCCAAAACAGTCAGTCTGTCCTTTTTACATCTGTGAAAACTCACAAATGCACAGGAGCTTTAGGAGACATCTTTCTCAGTAAAAACCTTCCAAGATTTCTTTGATTTTGCTTCCTATAAATCAAAAGCTACTAACTGCAATGCCCAATGACAAGCTTCTTCCAAAAAGAAGAAAGAAAAAAACCCCAACACATTTCCTTGTGGAGTTAAGTTGTTTTAACCATTTCCCAATCTTACTAGTTGATAAACAGACAAAACAGCAAGTGAAATGCACTTTTCTCTAAACCAAATACTACAAATCTGATCTTCAATGTTTGTGAAGATATTCATATATAGCTCTTTTTCTATCAGCATGTTAGACTGCAACAAAGAAAAAAACGATCTGTTGGACATAAAACATTAAGTTTGCAGCTTCTTAGATAATATGAAAAGGTTTTACCCTCTGGGTTGATCTGTGGTTCAAATCGTTCACATGTCACTGCTGTCAAATCTCCAGGATTCAGACTCCAAATTCCAACTCCTTCTGCAGCTCCTGCTGCCATAGCAGCTCCTAGAGCTGTTGTTTCAGGCATTGATGGCTTTACTGAAGCAAATTGCAGAGAAGGCCATGATGATTTTTAATGAAAGTCACCTTGATGACATCAGAACTAAAGATTTACATATATATCTAGAATGATATATATTTTCTACAACTGCTATATGCTTCCTTTAAGTTTACCAACTGCAAACCTCATTTTATTGCCATTCACATGGTTATGAGGCTAAATTCACCTATGAGTTGCCCAAGTCTTTGAAATATCTCAGATGACTACTTCCTTCAAGACTGAATCATACAACTGCCCATTTTCATACCATGTGCAGGGCTGCTGACTTCAACCATCAGTTTTCTCAGATTACTCCTGTTAATAATATACTATTTTCTTGTCTTCTTGCTCCCTCCTCAAAGCAGTGATTACTGGCTAACTTATCAGTCTCGTTGCCATGATCCAGATGTTGTGTTATTAAAAGCACTTATACTTAGAAAAGGCATCTTAAAAGACGCTACACACCTGTACTTACTAGCTTGTTTGCCTTACACAGATGCTACAGAAGACCATCCCAGCCCCAAGACATGAATGGTAAATCTGTTCCATTAACTCTAGAACTGCCTGCTTATCTGCTTCAGGCAGAGGATCCTTTAAAATCTGATTTTATTGATCATATCCTTTCATCTGTTAACTGTGCATCTGCACCGATAGTATGAGCCTTGTGCATTATGTATTATTAAAGGCAAGCTACAATATCTCTAGAGTTAAAAACTTTCCACTGAAGTGCCTCACATTTATGCATAAGAAACAACACGATGTTTTTCTAAATGATTTTCTAGAAGATGCATTAGGCAAGATTATTACATTTATGCAGCAAATTATCAGTCTTCAATATAGATGAAGATATACAATATCCTGACGTTACTCAGTGACACACTGCATCCTTAGAAATGTTTATGTATAGCTTATAATACTCAGCAACCTGAGATCTGCTACAGGTGTTAAAACATGTCTTCAGAAAGATGCACCCTTTTCACTGATGCTGAAATGCTCCAAGTTTCAAGTGAGGTCTTTAAAGAGTTTTAGTGCATTGAAACACATCCTTCAAAAGCTAAAAACCCAAAGGTTTGTGCAGGCAAAGGGAACAGAATAAAGGGTATTTTCTATTTGCTGAAATGCAAGAACAAACACAAGCGAGCAGTGGAGGTGCAAAGTTCTGATTTATCTCTGAGCAAGATTCTCAGGGCCAACATGTTGCAGCAGAGCATTCATTTCACATTTTAAAATTGTTAGATGTTTAGAAATTAATATGACAACTTTAAAGTTCAATACTGTCATAGTGCTGTAATATTTCAACACAAGAAATAAGTCAGTGATTCTCTATGAAAGTGAATCTCAAAACTGGAAGCAAGATCTAAAAACTTTTTCTGAAAAAAACCCCAACATTCTCAAGCAGTAGCAAAAGACCAGCAACAACAAAGCAAGCCATCCAATTACAAACCAATATTGTTTTCAGCTTTAAAAAGAAAACAGGAGTTGCAATTTCATCTTACCTACTGGAATACAGAGAATGTCTGACTGGAGTTGCATGAGGACTTTGTTATTGGTCATTCCTCCGTCTACTTGTAACTGATTTAGTGGTATCCCACAGTCCTTGTTTATGGCATCTAAAATCTTAAGTAAGAGTAATATATGTTATGATTTAATTGCAGAGAAATCCATGATACCTTCTGCATATAAAATACTGATAATTCAGCATTTGCTAAAGAGTGTTAAGTAGATAATTCCCCTCCCCTACATATCAAAAGGGCAAAACAGAGGTAGTAACAATACAGTTTTGTTAAATCCTAGCGTAGGAGATGTTTCTCCTCTGATGCTCTATATCTAGCCTAAGTGTTGGTTATATATATGGTCTGAGAAGAAGAATTTTGAAGAAAAGCTGATGACAGCTACAACATTTATCAAAGCTAACAGAGGAAGAAGTAATACTAAATGGAGTCCTTTAGCTGATTACAGTTTGCTAGGTACTTTCTCTAATTTGATGCATTAAAGAATTGAAAAATTAAAATATTTAAACTGGCAATCTGGAAGACACTTCAGCAGGAACAGCTGAACGTTGAACTGTTTTGAAAGAGCAGCATCTTGAAGTATTTTCCATTAGTGGCTGAAAATTGAGAATTTTACGTCACATGAGATAGACTGCAAAAATAAACTGCTAGTGTAATTTTTTGTAAAATTATGCTGCCTTCTTTAGGGCACAGTGGATAGCTGGAAATAAATGAAAAGTGTTAAAGTGTTTGCAAGGGATAATTAACTAAGAGTGGAGTATGTAATTCACTGATACCTATTGATATGCTTTGTAGAGGGTTTCCCAATAAGATTTGCCTCAAACCTTAGCTACTGGTAACACCATGGCATTATCCTGCAAGCACCTATTAAATGCAGAATAGCGGGTTTTCTAGGGTTTTGTAAAGGCCGTCAATTAAATGTCTTATTTACATTTTTTAAGGTTAGTGCATAATTTTTGCTGACAAAGTTAGGCATTAACTAGTACAGAATGATTTTATCTTTGTAATTTTTCCATTTATTTAAATAAAAAAAAGGTGTGCTTTTCTCAGCTTTAAATAACAAAGCAACATAGACCACAAAAGAGACCAAAACTACAACACATTCCGACCTGTTCTGCAGTTCACAAAGTACCCAGTTATACAATCCTTACTGGGAAAAGTCAACATGTTTTTTTTAAAAAAGAACAGAAAAATTTTAGGTTTGTAAGCTAGTAAAAGCTATATAGAGAGCAGTTGTCCAGTAGATTCTACCCATTCCCAGAAAGTAAGTCAGCAAGGTCCCTCACCAGAAAATCTTTAAAGGAACTAAAAGAACTGCCCCAGGATAAATAATGGTTAAAAATTAGAAGTTAAAAGGCCAGTTTTCATGGTGGCAGCTTCTATCCATGGGCCTGTGCTGTTCAATACATTAGAAATAACCCGGAAAAGAGGATTCATAGCACAGCAGCAAAGTTTGCTGGCAGTACTAAGCTAGTACTGCTCCCCATCACTTATTTCCTTTTTTTGCACTTGTCTATGCTGACTTCACCTGCCTTTTTTACCTTTTAGAACTTCAGCAGCGCCTCATAATCTCAGCTTTACACACACATACTGCTGGAGGCTCTGGCTTTGTTTACCACTGTGCAAGAGCATGTTGGATCATGCACTCGGTAGAGATTAAAAAAATGAAAAGAACGCTAGAAATCAGGAAGGGATGAAGGAACAAAACAAATCATTATCATGCTGCTGCTATCTCTATTGTACTGAGGTTGGATGAAGAGCAAGGTATCCAAGTATGTAAGTTTTGTCTAACGACAGCATTGTACAGCTCTTAGAACTGAAAAATTGCTTATTTTTTCATAATGCCTCCTGGAAGAAGAAATGTTACAAGTTTCATCTGTCTGCACAAGGAAGGACCTTTCTGTATAACAAGGAAAAGAGACTTAGAAGGACTGGATGGTACAATAAACCAAGCAAAAACTCCAATGAACATGAAATTTGAGGGTTTTCCTGAAGGATACAAAAGACTTCCATTTTAACTGGAATTAAAACAAAAGAACTTTGTTTCTAACAGGACAGAACTAACAAAGTATCTTTGAGAAATGTACACATATTTTATCTGTGTCACTAGGACTTAATCTGTTAATTTAAGCGTATCCAGAGACCTGATCAGACACTCCTGTTGTTGTGATAAAAGCACATTGACTAAAGTATGAGGAAGTATTAGATCTGTTCAAACAGTTAACTTCACCCTCACTCACTCTGACAGCCTTTTTCCCCTCCCTCCTACTCCCAGCCACATGCCCTGTCTCATTCTAACATTTCCCACACTCCTCTGCGAGGCAGCTGAGGTCATTAATCCAGCAGAAAAATAGCCCAGCAAAAAAGAGGGATAATTTTCTGCTGGAAAGTTCATTGAGCTATCATATGAGAGGGAATGGATGGGAGGAGGGACAAGCAAAGAGAGGAGCAGACAACAAACTGAGCTATCGGTTCAGTTCCCTGTAACTTTACCCTGACTTCTAGTACCAGAATTAGAGATATATGCTACTTCCAAGCTCCTTTACAACTTTCTGAGGGCTCAGAGGCTGTTAGCACAACTTCAAAAGCAGACATCTGGGTGAGATTTCTGGCTGTCTTTTTCCACATGAGTACTTTTTACTCTATTCTATGTCACTACAGAAACAGCAAGCTGCTTTCCTCCACTCACATGGTTTTAGCCAGGTGTTATTTTAAAACTCTATATGTTTAAATAACAGCAGTTTAGAAACATGCAGTCAAATTAAGGTTGACTGTTACCCTTTGAGGTCTAGGGATTTCATTTTCTCCTGTATTTGTATGGAACACAGGGAGTGTAAATTGATAGTAGATGGTGATATAAAGATTCTAATGCTCAGAACATACTGATATCAATCCCTTCAATTTGATTGGAGGATTCATTTCTTCTGTGAGAATTTGGGTTTGCTGTTGCAGAACGCCAGCTAAGGCAATACAAGATGTAATGGGCAGGAAGTGAATCCAGATTTCCCTTGGTATGTTTGCTGCTGTCTTGCTTTAACTCATTTTTGTTCTTGTGTACCAGAAGCAACATAAGCTACCTCTGTCACAGCAGACAATATAAAATGTAGTCTCCTACACAAATGCAACTTTTTAGTTATGGCACTGGCCTTGTCATTTTAACGTTTCTATGTTCTGCCTCTCAACATATTCACAAAGTATGTTCATCGTATTTTAAGTGCTGATAAAAAGCAGCATTGCCACCCCAAAATAAGGTACCACCAAACCACATCATTGTAGCTAAGCCCACAGGAACAATTTTTCAATATTAGCACCATGTAAAGAGAAGAATAGCATCAAAGTACAATATAAAGCATATGATTAATCTTCATTAAATGTTTTCAATCCTCTCTCTTCCTGAAGAGCTACAGTCCCTGTTATCATACTAATTTACAATGTATTTAGGACCCAGTTTGCCTTTACCTCTCGTGTTTGAAAGCAAACCGCTTCTAGTGCAGCAAAGGCGATGTGGTTTTTATTTGTAAACTGAGTAAGGCCACAGATAATACTGTTGAAGAGAAAAAAAAACCCAAACAGTTAGGACATACTTCCTTACCAGACATACATGATTACTTCAGACCTAAGCTTTCTAATTCAAAGCTCATTCAGTTCATTTGTATGAGGACTGCTTTTCAATATTAAAAAGCTTGTTTCCCTTTAAACTAAAGTCTCTCATCCCTGTTTTCCTGACAAACATGGTTTCAGTGTCCAATCAACACAATTGCCATAAATTAAAATTTTATTGCCAATCTGCATGCAAATGGCTGCATATTCACCCATACACACACAAACACACACAAAAACTCTAGTCTTCCTTTAAGAAAAGGAAATATATGATTGAAACTGATTTTTCTTTAAAAAATAATATCATCTATCACTAAAATCTTAATTCTAGTCTTTAAATTCTTAAGAAAAAGCTGGGTCAGTGCTATGCTTTAAATGCTTTAAATTGTGTTCAGATCTATTCTGATCACTAGTGTTTCTGCACCTTCAGAGAGATTTTTGGATATGGAAATTATGCTACATCTAACCATGAGTAAGCTGAATTCTGTCAAGGTACTCTGAACTGCAGAGCAAATAATCCTTTTATTCTGTTTTAACATCTGAGGAATAGTAGCATTCTACACAGAAATGCAGCTATATTTGGTGCTGGATACATGCAAGTCCAAAGATATTTTTAGTTGTTGCCATTCCAAAGATCAGCTTTTAACAGTTAAAAAGTTAAGCACTATGATCTGAAAAAGCGTAAAAACATCTAACTCAAAGATTTTTTTCTTCCTTACGTATAAAAAGCATCTAAATTCTAAAGATGCAACTACTCAAAACCTTGGAAACTAGATATTCTTTAAGATTTCTTTTCTGACTTTAGGAAAGCTATTTTATATTTCAATTTGTTATGCTTCTATGACTCCCATGGCATGTTGTGATTCCAGCAACAGAAGGTGAGCTCACAATAGCAGAAAAGACAAGTGGAAGGTTATTGTTTGAGCAAGTAGTTCTAACAAGTACCAGCTAGTTAAGTCTTAACAACCAAGAAAGGGACTTAGAGGAGAGGAGAAAAGACTATTCAATAGACTGGAAAGAAAGCTGGACATAAGGGGAAGGAGAGGGAGGAGAAGTGGGGAGGAATGAAGTAGCCTGTATCATTTGAAATAGTGAATGCAGCAGCCATGGGAAACTGAGCTCAAAAAAACTAATAAGCACTAAATTCTTCATTTTCTACTTTTGTTGCCTGACGGGTATGCAGATGTCCTTTCAGAATCAGAAATGTGTGAAGGAAAAAAGCTGGCCCCATTAGTGGCAAGAATGATAGAACTATCTTGTACCTGTCTTCTGAAACACAGAACCCAGCCCAAATGTTTTCCCTGTCCCCTGCCCCCGGCTCCTTTTTTTGCGGGTGGTGGTGGCAGGGGGCAAGATGAGGGTGACTAACTGAGCTAGCTAATCCTTCTTTTTCTCCCAGTAGCAGTTGCTGTTTTGAACAGATTAAAAACAAAAGAGATACACAGTAGTTGCTTGAAGATACCACAGAGAATGATGTATCCAGACAGATCAAAGGAAAAAAAAGAACAATTTCTCATACCTGGAAGAAGTAGTGATAGTATTTGTAAAATCATTAAATCTCCCTGCAAATGCAATGTTTAGTCAGATCCTTACCCCCTTGCACTGGGTTCCCAGTATGGTGCATACAGTCCTGAAAATGCTGGCACAAAGTAGCAGCCATAAGAAGTCCCCACTTCCGCGGCCAGTTTTTCTAATGCACACACAAACAGTCTTCACGTAGCTTTTCACAACTGTACCAACACTTAAATGTGACACTTAAAGGTGTTATTATTTAAATAGGGAAAATATTCAGAATATGTTAGGTAGCTACAAAAACAATCAAGCCACATACAATTAGAAAATACACCTCCAGCACTCCGCTTCTCATTAACTAGTTGTCCATTTGCCACAATATGAACGGAAGATGGGTATAGGGAATTGTGGGAAATGTAAAATACAAAATGAAAAATCAAAACTGAAAACCAAAATCGTGTACTCAATATTCTGACCTAGATTCTGTGATGTTTTCAAAGGGTATCCTGTGGGTAAAGAATGCAACCTTCAAAGCAGTCCAAAAGGTCACATTTACTTGCATTTAAGTCAAGGCAAGCAAGTGAAACTGGATCAAGAGCAAAGGGAGTTAAGAACTAAATTCCCATTAATTTCAAATGGATTTAGAGTTCTAAATTCTCAGCTTACGTATATAATCACAAGGCCAGCTACAAGGAAATCTGAGGTTTCTTAATATCTGAGTAATGACATTGGATAGCTGAACTCCACAATATTAAAATATTTGTAATTTAAAAAATTATATTAAAACATTGAGAACTGCAAAGGAAGTAATGCTAATGTGCAGCTCCTTCCTAAAACAAGAAAGGAAAGTATCTTTTTTCTGCTTTTGTAAATTGCCACTGTTTGCATTGATCGGAGAAGCATAATAATAGAGAAAAGAAGTAGGAAAATTTATTCAAAAAGTCTTTTTAAAATGGTACTTTCATACAGACTCCACTTAAAAAAGGAGTGAAGGGAGAAGGGAGGACATGTTCAGGGAAACAGGAAGAGATGATGAAGTCCCACATGACTTTAACAACACTGACAAGATTAAAGTTCTTGAAACTCAAACCTTCCAAAGGTCTAGTCAAACTCGTGAAGCCAAGAGGTACTGTAGTGTTTCAACAGCTGGCTAATTCACATGACAGTAGTTTATATTCTTCTGTATGATCTGCAAAGCTTTCTTACAGAAAAACAGACTAATGTTTTAAGTTTTTCATAAAATTTGAATTCTGAATTTTTCCACCTTTGAATAAGATATCAAATTATTAAAAATATGTAATGAAATGTTTTTTAATCCTTAATCTCAAGTCAGTCACTTTCAAACTGTTCCACTTGCATGCTTCTGACATTTTCTCCTTTTTCAAAGTTTGATATATTCCTAGTCTTTATAATGACACCCACCAGCTTGTTTCAGTTCAGCTCAAGCGGAAAACATCAGCTCCCCAAATCTAAAGGATTACTGTACTCTTAGCCAAAACAGATTACCATCCTCCACAATTCCTTTAAGAGGCAGCTTTGCAAACTGAAGTCCCTAACTTAACGGATACGAAGCCTTCTACATAAATCGTTGCACATGTAGGGCCTCAGGTTCTCATGTTTATGACAGGAATGAACATGTAGGTTTAGGATCAAATATGCTCTGGCTTCTATAGTAGAGACTTACATACTCTCGGCTCTGGAAAATTCAATATTATAAGAAACCAGGAAATACACTGTAAGTATAGTACCTTCCTGAATATCTGCTTGCTAGGGAAACTACTAAAAAGTACAGTTTGCAATAGAACAAAGCTGACAAAGGCTTTCAAAGAATGTATTGATATGATGTATGAAATACATATATCAATAGACAGTGATTTCATGGATGCAAACCAAATTGTCCAAACACAGCAAAATATATGTATCTTGCAGCTTTTCTTTACTTGAATATTTTGAGCTTTCATTCAACATTAGAGACAGCAAGACATTGGAAAAGAAAACTTAAAAAACTGAGCAGCTCCAAATTGTGAATACTCACCAACTTCCTGTGAAGTTTTAACAATACCTAGATTGTCCCTTAGCCAACGAACAACAGCACCAGCTATTGCAACAGATCCCTGAAAGAAACAAAATCACTACAACATTAGGAGACAACAACTGGTAGCTTCATGTTCCTTTTTACAAGACTGGAGAGGAGAGGTAGCTGCGGCTTCCAATTGCAGGCTTACAGCCACAGCTTAAAGCACTCCCAAGAATACTCACAACCAAACCACAAGTTTCTTGGCAGCTAGAGACTGCCATGTAAAATGGCAGCCTGTTACATAGGCTCCATGTAGAAAAGGTGCATATTGCCTGATTTTTCTCATGGAGGGGAGTTACCATGACATTTGCTAAGCAGTCTTCTTGTCTCTCTAATTTAGGTCTTCTCCTGAATACACAGTTATGAAGTCCACTAGCCTTAGCCTTCTTTTTCTGACAAATTAATATTTTTATGCTTTGATTGAAAAAAACAAGACTGATTATGTCTAGAGTCTAAATACAAATGCCCTGAGAGGCAGAAAATTTAGGCACTTGCATTTGCCAGCAAAATTGCTCTGTTGTCTCAGCGAACGGCCCTGAATGGCTCCATCATATCATAGATGAATGGTATGGCTCCTGTCTCACTCCAAAGTCCAAATGGACTTCTCTACAAGACAGTCTCAAGTCTACTAGAGTAAGCTTCAAGTAAAATGGGAGCAGCATCATATTTTCATTCAAAGCTGTTGCTAGAAGGAGCAGGGGTATTTTCTAACCAGCTAGCTATTACAGTTACAAGATATGGGTTTAAAAGAAAAGGCTGAATCCACATTTTTTGCATCTCTGGAAAGTGTCTTAACCAGCAGATTGTAGATGATTCTAGCATGGATACGGGAGAAAGGACACTTAATATCTTATGTTGAAGCTGTTTTCTTCAGCCCATATCATTAAAGACATGGAGATGAGGAAGAAGCAAATTACACATACATGTCTTTCAGCATGCAGAAATACAAATCACTCTCAAGACAGTTCCAGTTCTTGCTTCAAGAGCATGGGTTAAAAATAAAACAAACCTCTCACACACCTGCACAAAATGAAAACCCCAAAGTTTGCCAGAACATGGCAAATGCAAGATCAACTTTCCTTAGGGAAGAAAAAGGAAATGAACACAGCCTCCCACATCCTAGTAAAGCACTGTAAGCCACAAACTATTCTCCCAGTGAAGAAAATCCTGTGTGTTGTCTTTGTTTCACACGGAAAACATAGGCTCTCTACAAAATCTCAATAGCAGCAGAGAATTCAGTATGCGTGTTTTGAGAATAACTATTAAATCAAGCCCACTAAGCAACATAGATGGAAGAATAATCATTCTGTTATTCCCAATGAAGCTTTGGTGCCAAATAGGTCCTCAGCTGATTTGTGCTTCAGAAGCAGAGCTTTAGAACAATGAACCCTTGAAGTTAAAGTAAAAATCCAATTTTCTACAGAATTTGGATGCCCTCAGAGTTGTGTGGAGAGCTGAGGAACTAAATTCTGGAAGTAGGCACCTAAGTCTTACTAGGTAAAAAAGATCTCAATTGTTAGAGGATTCTTGTCGCAGAAATCTGGTTCAGATTTTTTAAAGTCAGAAGTAAAATCCATTAGAATGAAATAAACTCCAAAGACATTTAGTTACGACTTTTTTTATGAGAGGACTTTTCCCCTTCTTTTTAAATCCAATTTTAGTATAAATTTTTTTATTTATATGTAACATTTACTAAAGATTTGAAAGACTGTGTAATAGAAAAAATGCTTTAGCCATCATGCCCTGAAAATAAAAATGATGCAATGTAGAAATATTTTTATTGGATTACATGATATAGATTGAAGATAGGGATAAACAAAACCACACATAAGCCTTGAGGCACACAAACTATAACACAAAACTATTTTGATTTCCATGCAACTGAAGATAACATAAGGATACTAGAAAACAGAAGTGAACAAGAACAGGTATCACTACAAAAAGGTAGAAATTACTGGACTTACCTCTAGTGCATAACAAACAGGTTTGTCTCTGCCCAGTTTGTAAGCTATTGTGGTTAGAAGACCATGCTCAGAAAACACAGACTAAATGGGGAAAGGGGAAAGAAAAGGTAAAGCATGGACAGAGGCAGAAAATATTTAAATACAAATATTCAAAAGATAACAAACAAGAGACTAAACCTTCACTGGAAAAAAAATGAAATATGGAAAGTTTAAACAAAGTAAAAGATCAGTCATTCTGAATAAACACCTAAGATAGAAGCCTCAGATCACTGGTATTAATTCTCCTTTCCACAAGCTACCTCAGATCTTTCCAGCTTCCTTATAGCAAAGAATTGGGGGTCTTTAGAAGGAGATGTGAATGAGAAGGAAGCTAAAGCTTTGCATTATTTATTCAACTACAACTACAAAGAAACAATGGGAGAAAACAAAGGGAAGAAATAAAATAGCCAAGACAAGGAGAAAAGCATGTGGTTAAGTAACACAACACTCAGCAATTCTGGGTGAGGTTAAGAAATATATACAAGGAAAGAGCAAGAAACTTGCTATGAAAAGTTACTTTTGGAAACTTACAGGGCTAGGAAATGGAGTCTTACTGAAACACCTTGAAAAAATTATTACTTTCTATTCCTTCAAATTTCAGTATGCACTTTTCCTTATCTCTAGCAATATAATTGTTGTTAATAAGTTTAAGAAAGGCTAATATATAGTTGTATTCAAGAACTTAAACTAAAGATTGTAAAAAAAAAGGGAACAACTGAAAAATGCAACTGACCTTCTGACCTGTATTGCACAGCAAGAAACATCCTGTTCCATACCTAGCATGAAAGCAAAGGAAAGTTAAACCCAGGATGTTTAAAGGATAAACTTTTACTGTAATTCATGAATCCATGACTCCACTTTTTGCCCCTTGAAGGTTATGTTACCATTAGCTACTGATAAAGCCACCCTCAAAAAGTTTATTTAAATACAGCCTGGAGCTGAAAAATCTAGTCTCACACCTCTCTCTCTGGCTATTTCTTGCATAAGAGTTGATCAAGGAGCAGATACAGCTGAAAACTAAGTGTGAATTCCTCTTTGGTGGCAGTGTTTACCTACTTCAATTTAAGCCAATTATGAAAGCTACTTTATAAAATAAATATTTCACAATATTAAATTCAAGCTTTTAAAGGGGAAAATTTAAGAAACTTTGTTCCTGTCACAAAGAAGAGGGTTTTCTTTAAACATATTCAGTTCAAAAATTTCTAAAAATGGCACATTTCTCATTCAAAGACCATATCACATATATGTGTGCATACGTACACATATAAGGACACGATTTAATAAAAGGAGTACAAAATACTTATAATCCACTCTGACTTACTCTAAGAAACTATGAGTTCCCTACCTTTTTAATGCCCTGAAAATTAATAGCTTAAAATAGTACTGAGATAGCCTTCAGTTACATTTGGAGAGAAAAAGGGTAAAGCAATAACACAAATAGGTTAAAAAATCTCACTTTTACCTTTTGGTTTAGCTTGCCTTTTTTCAAAAGGTCTCTTGTGTTATGAAAGTATTTCTTACAAAAATATTTTTGACAATATTACTTAGAATCATGTTTGTTATACTAAAATACAAGGCCACTAACCATTAAATTTGTGTATAAATATAAAAGATAAAGTGAAGGTTAATTAGCAACAAGAATAGATTAATGTGTAATTAAATCTGTAATAGTCCCATACTGTGTATGTACCTACACGCTCAGTTAAGCACATGGTTGTAAATGGAACAGTAAGTCATTTAAGCAGAGAGCTTTTCCTCAAATGAATGTTTGATTACACCAGTTGCCTGATTTAACTGATCAATTATTTTAAACAAGGGACACTAAGAGGTTGAGAAATAGAAGAAAAACAAATGTGAAATTCTCCACACTGAGCTAGACACAGAAGCAAAACTAAGCACTGCAACTGAAATGAACCTTTCCCATCTAGCAATGCTGTGGGGTTTTTTGTCATTCAAGTCTATGCAATCTAACTCACATGGCCTGTATTTGTTTAACTTTAGGTCACAATTTAAATGATACTGCAACTGTTTTAATCTGTGTTTTGGAGAATTTTAAAATGAAAAACCTCCTGTCACACAGACATATTTCCTCACAATGACTTTGTTCCAAAATATACCTCACAAGCCATGTAACTTTAATATCTTCACTATTTTTTATAAAAGTCAGGAAACTCTTTACTTTGTAGGTCAACACAGTCAAAAGGTAGAGCTGTAGTTATGCATTAACTACAAAAGCATTTAGCAGTTAGCTTGTAAGAGAACATAATACTAAATTCAAAACAGAACGGTGTGTTATCTTACAACTTTCATAATAACTTACGTATTTTTTGCCTGCCCATCTTGAAAACACATTTGCCCAACAAGAGCAGCAGACTGGTCACCCAAGCACTGAAAAGAGATTTATGGTTTTTTTAGCAAATGTCTGGACATGAATGAAAAAGGAACATGAACAGATATATTTAACTATAATCTATTAGGAGCATGCAGGTAATTGAAGGTAAGGAAAAATCTATAGAGACAACCTGTGCTTTTTACTACCCCCCCCCGCCCCCCGTAAGAACTGCAAATGAAACGTGTGGTGCTACTTATGGTGAACAATTTAAAGAAATCAAATTAAAATTTTTTATCTTTATGCATGTTGTATCGGAAAAAGCTGAGAATCTGCCCAACCTTTCTGGATTATGCATATACTGAACTCCTTTTATACAGAAAGCAGAGCTTGCTTCTATTTTGTAATGTTGCTCATTTACTTAGAGATCCTAAGTTTCCAACAGCACTACACATATGCATTAAAGCTGTCAGCTGTATTTCCACAGCCAGACCTTAACTTAGGAATGAAGAATCCAGACAATTAATAATTCAACTTCAAAAGTTTACTTCATGTTTAACATGAAGTAAAAAAACATCAACTGAATTTGTAGCAGGATTCACCCATCTTAAGTTCTTTCAGTGAAGATATGTTCATTCAGTATCAGGTTCTCATGTCAGAATCTGAAGTGAAATAGGACTTACCCCGGAAATTGGTACACCTGTCAAAGCTCCAGATTTCTGATTTGCAAAAAGAGAAAAAAAAGTTCCAAATTAGCTTTCCATGACTACAGTTTAAGGCAATGAAAAAGAAGCTAAACTTGTAATGCTCAAAGGAAAACAAAGAAGGGTCATGTGAGCAACATGGTTCAGTTCAGGTGTACACTGGACTTCAGCTTAATGCAGCTCATGTCTAAAACACTAAAAAACAGAGAGCAGGAAATTTACAGGTATATTTTATGTCACTTCAACAGTTCTTAATATAAATTTTGCTGAGATCATAGTGTACAGAAAATTAGGTTCAGTGTAATCTGTGCAGTCAGTGTCAAGTGTAAAATGCAAAAGTGCAAAATGGTAAAGTCAATAGAAAAAAATGTGATTGTGATGACACGCTAAGCAAAGACAGATGGCTCATTTTAAGACACAGCATTTTAAGTGTCATATAGAACTTCTTCCAAACATGACCATGCAGTTTTTTGGTTGCGTTCTTGCAATAGGTATCATAAGAAGTTTACATCGTGACAATTTTTACTTCTTTCTTTAGTTTCTTTGTGCAATTGTGAAAATGCATTTTCATGAAGCCATACAAGTGCATTTCCAATCTGAGTCTTTTTTCTTTAACTCTCATTTTAATTGACTGGATCTAAGGTAATTGAGTCTATAAATGCACTAAAAACCCCTGCATGAATCTGATGTTTCACTATAATAGAATGAATATTTGTAGACAGAATGGCCCGCTTTTCTCATTTATAAAATGAGACAGCCAACATTTATTAGCCAGTAGCTGTAATTTTTACTTCAGTATAAAAAGAAATGTTTAACAGCAGCCTACAAATTAAGGCAAATGCATACATCTAGATTACATTTTAGAAACACTTTTGGCATGAACTCTAATTGTAATATCTCAAATTTGGAACTACCCCAAAACACACCAAAAAAGTGTGCTTTTTACTAATCCTTAAACCAATGGAAATGCACAGCATCTGAACAGAATGGATAAGATATAGGTGGTCAGCCTAATGGAAGACTCTACTCACCAGGCTAGGACAGATTTTCTACAGTCAGCAAAAGGAAGAAAAAGAAAAAAATGGAAGGAAAGGGGAAGAGAAATAAAAGTTCACATTTAAATTGACCAGCTATTACATTTCAGTTGCCAGGTAGTATCTTTTCCCATTTACCTCAAAAATTCAGCTTAATACAACTCACTCTCATCTGACCATCACATTAATAAAAGTCAGCAATGACTTCCAGTGGCATCTCCATTAAGAGATTAGCAAAAATACTTACGTTTCAGGCAAGTTAGAGTTATATTTTAAATAAAAATCTCCATAGCTTGTCTTAATTACAAAAAGCCTGTATGTTCTAAACAACAGGGCAAACTATGAGGAAAAAGAATCCAAAATCACAACATCCAGTTTATCTGATTCTGAAGCTAATAAATTAGATGTCACTGATTCAGAAGAGTTGGTGCTGAATCAAAGTAAACTTGAAACCTCAGCCCCATTAAAACAATTAATGATTTACTCCTAAGTCATATTCACAGCTGCACCGGAAACAGTGTGATTAAAAAGACACCATGATATTAAAAAATATTTTTTTTACTGAGTGCTATGTAAATATACATGGCAAGAGAAGTTCATTTTTTAAAAAGAAGGCAATCTAAGGTGTCACTTGTGATTTTCCAGTTCACGAAAGCTGACTAATCTTGCCTTCAGTTATTTGGGAATAAGACATTACACGTCTTGTCCAGTCTTCTTAGCTCACAAAGACTTCCACAGCGATTTTCATCTCTTCTTTTCAATTGTACAAGAAGTAAAAATATTGTGCTCTAATTACAATCTCATTTGTTTAATCTACTGATTATACATTGCATTCTGATGAGTAGTTTCTAAACCAATAAGTAACTGCAATAAAAAATAGATTTTTTTATCCTTATTTTTATGTAAGAATAATTATTATCCTTATCAACAACCTCCCACATCTTGCTTTGTCTATTTGACACTTAAAAGAGAAAACAACAAATATTCAACTTCATATAATATTATACAAGAGCAGATAATGAATTACTAATCATAAATCAAACAATATTGGTCTAGAAAGAGCCATTAGTCTTAATCTATGGAAATTCTGTCAAATCTATACTGATGTAGTTATATTTTTACAAGATTAACTTCACACACACACACAAGAAAACATACCATCAGGCCATAAATCTCAGAGGAGCTTCGTACTTTTGGGAGTATTTCCATAGGAATATCAAAGAACCTGAACACAATACAAAATAGTTTATATATATGGTCAGTGCTAAATCAGAAAGCATTTTGCATTTATTTTCTTAAATAAGTTTAAGCTGTAAAGAAAAAAAAACTACAAAAGGAACTTTGATTTCTAGAGTTTAACCCATCACTATGTGTTTTTCCACTTGTTACAGTATGTGACACTGAATTAAGGAGGAAAACAGCATATACTTGAATATTTTGAAGACATATCCAAATCTTTTGTGTTGGAAGTCATTCCTCTTGCAGTGATATCTTTATAGTATTGTTGTTAATAAATTTAAATTTAAAATAGAGACACTATCATTGTAACTGCCTTACAAATTTGATTAAGGAATAAAGAAACTATTAAACATCATTGTTTCCATGAACCAGTCTTCTACCTACAGAAAAAATCTACTACTTTTAATTAAACCAGACACTTGTAATTTGGACCTCTGGATAACAATGAATCTTAATTACTAACAGTAAATACAATAGTAATTGCTGATCTTAGTCTAGATAAGAAATTCTTACTATTAAATGAGTTTCTTCACAGATCACTTGTAGAATCTATTTAAATAACAATATTACTGAAAAACTGAGCTTACTGGCAGAGCTCAGGATCCCATTCCAAGGAATGAATGTTGAACAACATTGTTCTACTGGCATTGGTTACATCTGTACAGTGAACACCTCCATTCTTTCCACCTGTCAAACTCTGAACAAAAAAAATATCAACAGTATTTGCCAAGAAAACAGATAGGTTTACTTCAACAAATTAAAAAAAAAAAAAAAATTCTAAATTTACAGTGCTTTCAGCTTGGGACTGGGAACTCTGACATTTCTGCAACAGCTAAAAAGGCAGACCTACTATAGCAGAAGAAAGGCATGAGAGAGGTAACAAGGGTACAACAGTACCTCCTGTATTCTTATATTTTAAAGGTGTCTAATACACCTTTCTAAAGTCCAAGACTTTTCCAAAAACATGAGCAAAATTTTACAGCAACCTATAAGTGGTAAATTACACATAAGCACCTGCAAAAAAAATACAGCGTTACAGGGACAGTAAAAGTTCATATTGTAAGGAACTTTGATGGAATTTGTTTAGTAGCTTGAATTGACATCACTGTGTGATCAGTGGGCATCACGTGTCACAGTACTTCGCACAGGAATTTGCATGATACGGAAATTCATTTTTAAAAGAGTGATAATAAACTCACAAATACATACCCATATAAGCCATGAATCAACAGTCCCAAACATAGCTCTTCCATCATCAACTGCTTGCCTAATCTCTTCCACATTATCCAAAAGCCACCGAAGTTTCACTGCACTAAAATAAGTGCTAAGCGGAAGACCAGTCCTAAACTGTAAAATAAAAAAAAACCCAAACATTTAAATACTGTGCAAGTACCTTTTCCATGAATACTGTAGTTACATATAAAAATGGTGATAGTAAGTGAAAAAACGAAGACACAAAACTCAGAGAAATTACACAAACTTGTTATTTAAGTAAGTACTAAGCATACAATATACAAGTCTGAAAATATCAAAACCAAATGACCAGTGCGTTAATGGACAAAGATCAAAGCTGATCCAAATGCAGTTCAAAGACCATTTACATGGAAATAGTTGTTTGCAGAAGTCCTGTCTTATCTAGGATATCTCCATATGACTAGACAGCAAGTAACGACAACAAAAATGAGCAGCATGATACAGGAAAGATGGAATTTGTATCCTACAAGAAGTTAAAAATCAAGTAAGTTTATATGCTTCTCGACATCCATTTCCTGCCTATAGGAAAACATACAATACATAAAATATATAATATTTATACAATCAAGGAAAACATAAATCAAAGAATTAAGACACCTTTTTGCAAGCATTTATTTTCCAAATTGTTGTATATATATATCCCCATATAAAAAAAAGAATGAACTTGCTCTTTATAAACTATCTTTCCAGTTCTCAGATTGGTTGCAATTAATTTCAATATTAAAGCATAAGATGGGAAAGGATAATATATTTCACATCAATAAATTATCTTCCAAACAGTTCTTTTCTACTTGCTCTCAACTTCTGTGTGTGATGTTTACTTATCATTGGATAGGTAGCACATGATTAAATCGCACTAACGATTAGTCATTTAACTCCTCTAGTGAGATATGTAAGGAGTGTTAACCACTGATTTTGAGGAAAATAAACATTTTCCAGTCTCAGACTGGTGTATATATTATGCACATTTTTTATTATTTGACAAGCTAAGAAGTGACTAGAAGCTACAACTGACTTCGTTTTGGGGAATTTTAAGCACATATCTCCAAAACATTATATACCGTAGCAATAAGAGTTCAGCTACTATTTAAATGTTCTGGAATATCTCTTACCTTAAAAAAGGCTTTGTTTTTTCCTGGAATTCTTTTAAGAAGCCGTTCAACTGTTGACTGGGTTCTCAGGTCAAGCCACACTAAAAACGTGAATAAAATTAACTGATCAACTGATTTAATACATGAAAAGTGACATGTACAAGCTGCTTCTACAAAACTAGAGCTCTTGCCAGTAAATTCCTGTCTTTATTTTTAGCTTTTCATGAGTTGAAAGAATACTGTATTGCCATTGATATTAAATGCATTATTGTAAAAATTAAAAATTGTTAGATAAACTAATTTGATTTAGAAGAACAAACAATTTGAGAAATCAAACAGGATTTTCCACATAATAGGACATATACTTTTCTCTGTCAGAGCATAAGCAAATGACTAATACTACATTGTTTAGAGCAGATGACTGTCATTAAACTAAGAGGTTAAAACAAATAGCAGGTTGATTATTTACTATTCCTATGAAAACTTTGAACTGAAGTGCTATGTCAGAGTTATCAAGGTACAGCTGGGCTCAAGATAAAGCTGTTAACAACATATATTTGAATATAGAAGAGTCCTGGTTTTTCAGTGATACTATGCTAAATTAAACCTGGCACTTGACATGGCCTAAAAGAGTAAATCTAGACAATTACCATTACTCAGCTGATATAATCTGAAAAGCTAAGTAAGTTAAAAATAAAACTCCAAATCAGTAAGTACTCATGAAACCTACTTAATGCGTTCTTCCTTTAAAGTTAAATCAAAAGCATCCTGAAAATTTAGTAAGCTCCTTCATTTAAAAGGAACTGATTGGGTGTAAGTCAGAGGTTCATTACATGTCAGAGATGTACAAAACCTCTCAGGAACATTGTTTTTTGTTAAACGTCCATGAAGTGATTTATTAACTATTAAGTAATAATTTTAACAGAATAATTTTTTTTAATTGGACTGGTGTATGCGAACACAAAGTTTATGACACAGATATTAAAAAATCAAAGAAGTTATTAGGCTAGGCCACAATGAGGTCTGTACAGGAAACTAGGAAAGCATTTTTCTAGAACACACTCATGATATTACATATTCAGAAAGTAGAGTAGTTACCAATAGCATTATAAAGAGGTTCTCCAGTTGTCTTGTCCCAAACCACGGTTGTTTCTCTCTGATTGCTGACTCCAATGGCTTCAGGACAAAATAGAAAGAAGTATCCTTTTCAGAAGGTTTGTTTTCCCCTTTTGGGGGATGAGGGAGGGAAGGGAGAGGTGGAGAGGAGGGAGGAACAGGTAAGGAGAAGAGGAAAGTAAATGGGAAATAAAAAGCTTCCAACTTTTTCATGCTATAATCTAGAAATATCACTTCTTAAAGCTCATCATTCAACTTTTGCTGCTTAACTATGTTAAAAAATCTCTCTTCTTTTTTTCCACAGAGACAGCAACTACAGTGACAGGGAAACTAGCTTTTCCCAGTAAGTCCTAATTTAAATTTCAGAGTTTCTTCATTCATCACTTGTCTCTGTGACTTTGCAAGATTAGGTTAAGTCTACTTTGTAGATTCTGCATTGCTAATATACATGAAGGACTTGTTTTCTCATTATTCCTCCCAAACAAATTGCTCTCAATTCCAATTTAACATTTCTTTGAGGCCAGCACATGCTACCACCTTTCTATTTATTGACTTAAAGACTAGAGAATTTGACTTGCTCAACCATGAGTATGTTAAAGCCCTCAGTTACCCTTAAGTACTAGGAATACCTTTTATGTTAGTGATGTCTATGTTTAGTTGTTGCAGTTTCTCACATGTCCTTTCCACACATTCATGGACAGACTTCAGTATTTCCTTTGGATCTTGTTCCACCCATCTTTAACAAACAGTAGACATCAGTTAATACAATGACAAAAAATTACATTTAGGGAAAAAAAGAAATTCTAGTCTGAAAATCCAGCTGAGCATTTTGACATGATCTTAACTGTAAAGTATGTTTTACATATCTAGAAAAAGTGTCATAAATTTCAAACTCTTTTTAAACAGTAAGCTGTATTTTCATAACAAAACCATCTGCAGAAACCAAAGAATTTTGTTTTGTTTTATTCTATACAGAGGGCTTTGGCAGCAAACGGTAGGTCAGTTAAGAACAAACAAACAAACCACCTCAGAGAACAAACTAAGCAGTTTCTATGGACTAAGCTGAAGACTACGATTAAATTGTAAAAATGACCAGCTTAAAAATGACCACTTTAAATGAAACTTTAGTTTTAAACCTTAAACTTTAAACTTTAAATACGTTAATGAGTGATCGGAGTAAAACACCAAGTATTTTTAGTTTACATAACTCAGAGCACATACCGGACACCCAATGTGAGGTTTTTTATGCCATTTTTCCTACCACACAGCCTTCTATAGCCGATACTATGTTCTTAATAACTATTAATCAACTTCAGTTTTGATCATTCAGAGATAAAAATACATAAGCTCTACCAAAATGTAAACAAATAAGAAACCCACAGAAAATTCATACCCTTCTTTAGGGAATTTCTGCTGTATCTCAACCTGATGGTGACTCAAGAGCTCTGCTGTTTTCGCATTAAAAACCTGCAAATAAATTACACAATAGAATTTTCTATTAACACAGAAGTTGAAACAACAATAAATTAACATTTATTCTTTTGAACAAACACAGTGCTGTGATAATTGATAGCCACTTTCTATCATCAACCCAAATATCCATATAACCTGGGTTCAGATATATGAACTTTTGTGATTAGGGTAAGCAAAGAATATTTTGGTAAGCTTTTCTGTGAATTATAACTGCTTTTTTTTTCTTGATGGATTGGGAAAGAACCACATTTTTTCTTGTGGAGATTGTAGAAATTAAACTAATTATGCATTTTCAAAATACCTCTCCGTAAAATACCCACTGCTAGTCATAATAACATTTCTTTAGTTCCTGCTCTGGTACTCTAATGCCAGAGCTATGCCTTTTCTTGGGTTAGTTCACTTTTAGGGAGAGTGATACTGAGACAGACAATCACATGTAGTTTAGAAATCACAGAAGGGACCAAACTGTGAAGACAGAAAAAGCACCTGGGTAGAACCCAGTTTGTTTCAAAGCAAACTACAGACACAGAGCTTACGAACAATCTGACAAGAAAAGAATGTCGCTGCAGCAACATGATACATTAAAAGAGAGAAGAACATGCAGAAAAGTGGCTTAGATTTGGATATACTACAATAAAAGCCAGCAGAGTAGAGAATCCTGAGGACTATACTAATGGCTGTTCTTAAGGAATCACAAGTTAGAGGCCCTGCCTTGCAGTAGAAGCTCAGCCAGAATACACAATGATGTTCATTAACCATCAGTGGCCTGTTTCCAAAAGTAATCTACTGTGGCCAAGCTAAGATGACACCAAGTAAAACATCCAACTTAACTGCACAATTAGTAAACCAGCGTAACTAACCGGGCAATGATGACATTCCTGGGAAAATGTCTCTTTCTCACTAGCACCATTTACAGTCTTTTCCTCAAAGAACATTCAGGGACCTAGAAAGTAAAATCTAACAGTAGACTCAGGTGAACTGCACAACACGCTAGTAGGACACCATGCTATCTTTTTATGGCAAGCAGAGGAGGGTCAGATTCAGAAACCACCCTCGTGCTAAGGGTACAAACCCCATTCACTCTCTAGGAGACAAATGAATCTTTTCCACACTTCCTTGGTAATGCTCTCTTCTCATTCCACAAATATTAGGAATTTCTCTTAAAGCTTTTAATTCAGAAACTCTTGATTTCATTTAGATAAGACAGTTTACTCTGAAACTATTAGAACATTTCTGACAAAGAGCAGATGAAGTTCTGATTCTCCAATTTCTTTGAAACCTTAAAGTGTTTCTTTAGAGTGACACTTTGAAGTTTAGAAACATTCTAGTTCTATATTAGAATCATAGAATAATTGTGGCTGAAAGGGACCTTGAGAGATCTCTAGTACAACCTCCTGCTCAAAGCAGGGTCAGCTATGAGGTTAGAGCTGGTTGCTCAAGGACTTTTTCCAGGCAGGTCTTGAAAACCTCCAAGGATTGAAACAGCACAACCTCTCTGGAAAATACTATTTTTTCCCTTCCACTGCCCAGAAAAGAAGTCTTAAAAAGGTACATGTTCATCCTCTTCTGTTATCAGTTGGAAGGTTTACATAGAAAAAGCAACACTGTATTCTTTTTACCATATTTACTTGTCTGTGTTTCATCTACCAGCTGAGGCTTGACATGGAGCTATCCCAATCAAAGGGTAAGCTCTGTCAGTACTACATGTTTGGAGGGAACTAGTATAATGGGATATGGGTCTTAAAACACTATGCAACATAGTTAATAGGAGAGATTACGTCCTGCATGTATGCAGCAAGATTTTTTACTTGAAATTGCCCTTCTGCCAAAAGCATAGTAACATTTACTATTTTTACAATAAAGATCGAAAGATAAAACACTTTTTATTGAACCTGTGTGTATCTGACCTACTAACAATGTTAACTATCATTTGATAACCATTCACCATTAATCATCCAGTATTCCTTGAAATAGAAGGCAGTGCATAAGGATTCCTACTGTTAGCAGGCAATAAACAAGATTCAATTAGACAAGGTCATTAATTGAACCCGTATTGTGTGACCTGCAGATAACAAAGGGTGAAGCTCTAGCACAGCAAGGCTTTTTGTCTCCTTCTAAGCAAGCTGTTCTAACAGCAATAAATTCTCAACAGAAGCAATAACGCTACAAATGCATAGATTTTTTCATGCCCATAGAGAAGAGCTAGGTAAACATGCTCTCCTAATCCATCACAAACAAAACCACAAGCTTCTGACATCCTCAACAAAAGCAGCAGGCACTCCCTGTACCTCAGGGCAAAGGATTAAAAAGTTTCACTGAGAACAATACCATGTTCTACAGAAATAAATAGAATTCTGATACAGGAAAAGATGCCAAACATAAATGAGTCACTACATTTAAACCTAGAAGACAATAAACAAAGTAGGGAATAAAT
Source organism: Aviceda cuculoides (assembly GCA_035590195.1). Classification (NCBI taxonomy): domain Eukaryota; kingdom Metazoa; phylum Chordata; class Aves; order Accipitriformes; family Accipitridae; genus Aviceda; species Aviceda cuculoides. The sequence continues at coordinate 7,871,833 of JAVJGG010000030.1, forward strand.
ACAACAAATGGGACCATCCCTCCTTCCCTGCTCCCCCCCCCCCCCAACTCCCTCCTGCCAGAAAAAAGCCTCAAACCATCCTTGTTTCTCTCTGACAGTGGTGAGAGAGAGAAATAGGTGACAGTAAGTATGAGTAATTCAGATAAGGTCAATACATTCCTGTCAAAACAGGTTTGAAGTGTATTCCTGACACTGCTTTCCTTCTGTTCATATTCATTAAGAACTGGTTCCAGTTTATGATACTGATCTCTCACTTCTTGTAGAGGGAAAAAAAGTTGAAGTCAGTTTTGCCCTAATTTTATCAACAGTAGTCACAAAAGAATTGTCTAGGCTATCTGGACACGTAGAGCTATCTTGAACAGAGATGATTTGATGAAAGACAGTGAAAACCACCAGATACGTACTGAATTCTCTGGTAAGAGATTAAAGAAAAGGAATAAATAACACCCTCCTCCCACACCCAACAAATTATCATACAAAGAATTAGAGCTTGAGCCTTGAATCTCAAGAGTGGAGGAGAGAAGAAAGACCTACATAGCTATGCTGCATGTAAGCAAGCAGACAAGCACAAGGGCTGATCCCTTAATTCAAGCTCTTTATAGGGTCTCTAATATAATACATGACATCACATGAACGGGTGCAAACAGTTGCATGGTATTACAAAGAGTTTTTATCATCTTAGTGGAAAAGAACTCAGGTGAATCAGTTGTAACAATTTTCAAAGAATGAAAAGAAATATGAGACAAACTGAAACATGATGCTCATAGCAGTGATGCAAGAAGCTGCACAGCTGAAAAGACAAAGTGAAAAGATTTTAGAAGTAACTTTTCATGACTCTCAAGCTTTGCCATGTAACTCTGCCTGCAGTAAAGCTACTTCTGTCAGCCTGTGCTGTATCTTCATGACTTTCTGTTAAGCTGGAACAGCTATGGTTTTGCAAGCAAACAAGCATAGAGCTGGAGTTCTGAAATTGCATTGAAATCAACCCAACTGGGGGAAGGATGACAATAATTCCACCTTCCGTATTTAACTAGGATTAGCAGGCAGTCAGAATTTATGAATAAGTACAGTTTAACAAGTCTCCCTAGAAATTATCTTGCTTGGAAGGCTCCTGATGAACAGACCTCCCTCCTCCCTCAAGGAGGTGCTTATGATTATGGGAATAAAAAGCAAAACTACTATGTATTTTAAGTGATAAAAGCTAAGAGTTAGGGAAAAACTGAAGTATTCGCAATATTTCCAACCCTTTTTGTTAGCTATACAATCCAGTTTTGCTTTTTCCCAAAAGGTCATGTTACTTCAGTAGAGGGGTGAAATGGATTCCCCTCTGAAGGGTAAGCTCAGTGGGTACTAAGTTTTTCCTCATCTAAAAGCAGGTTTTGCTTACTGAAAATAATGCTTACAGTGCAATATAGCTTTATTTGAATGTTTCTTCTGGAAGCGAAGTAAAGGAAGAAAGAATATTCCTCTGAGGTGGAGAAAAAAAATTGTCTGTGGCTGACTGCAAAACCTAGAACTTGAAGTACTGTATATATACTTCACTGGATGTGTACTTCACTGAACACTTTGATTCTTGCTGTTCCTGGATAAAATGCCAGAAAGACTTTACCCAGCAATACCTTTCCAGAGATCAAGCAGTGGTTCAGCTGGCCATTAGCTCCTGACTTTTAGCAAAAGAAGTTACAGTGGATTTTTATGATATGATTCTTGAACAAAATAAAATGGAACATGAGAGATGCAAATATTTGGCAAAACATCTAGACCAGAATTTAGACATCTGGGTACACTTGCTTAGCCTAGTCAACTTACTTTCCTGCTTGCTGTCTTTAAGAAAATGAGCCTGACGCAACTGCAGTGGTACTTAACACACTGCGCTCTCCCTGATAACTCTGAATCTGTTATCAAAGTTCAACCCAACTTAACAGAAAAGCTGAGATCTCAAAAATAATTACAGTTTATTTTGCAAAAGCAAGTAGCTTAGCAAAGAAAAGATCCAAATTAGGGTCCCCAGAGGGTACAACTGTAGCATAAGCTAAAACTGTATGTGTATTGTGTGTAAGAGGCAAGGATAAATAAGGAGTGCCAGTAACAGAAATGCACCTAAGTTCTGGTGCTTCTTTATCATCTGTGCTCATACAGCCTCATTCACGTAAGCGGTAGAATCTCTCAAAACTTGTGTCCATACACAGAGTAGTTAATTCTGGAAGGAATCTCTGGAGGTTGTCTAGCTCAACTCACTGCTCAGGTAAGCTTAAATTTAAAGTTAGACCAAGCTGTTCAGGGCCTTTTCTAGCCAAGTGTTGAGCATCTGCAAGGATGGAAATTCCACAGGCTTCCTGGGTCCCTGATCCAGAGCCCCTCAGTGAAACATTTCTTCCTTACATCTGCTTGAAACTTCACTTGCTACAACTTGTGTTCATTGCCTGTTGTCTTCTTCTGTGCACATCTGAGAAAAGGCTGGTTCTGTGTTCCCTACAAACTGTGGTTAGATAGCTGAAGACACACCCTCAGTCTCCCCTGTGACAAAACAACCCCTGATCGCTCAACCTCTCCTTGCATGCGTTGTGCTGCAGCGCAGTGATCCTGTTAGTGATCCTCTGCTGGGTGAAATCCAGTTCTTCAGACTCTCTCTTCCTCTGGGGGGACCAAAACCAGACACAGTGTTCTGGATGCTGCCTCCTAAGTGCCACACAGATGGCAATAATTACTTCCTTTGATCCACAGTCTGCACTTTTCTTAATGTGCTTAATCTTCACCACCACGAGGACACACTGCTCACTTATATTCAACTTGCTGTCCAGCAGGAATCCAGGTCCTCTTTCACCAACCTGCTTCTTAGCCTTCTGTCCCAAGTGCTAAACTTTGTTGAACTTCATGAAGCTTCTGCCAGAAGGCCCCTTCTCCAACTGGAATTCCAGTCAACTGCTCCCCCTGCTCTGTGGTCATCTGCAAACTTGAGAGGGCATTCCAACCCATCCCCCAGGCTGCTGAGGAGAATACTTTAGGGTATCAGCCCTTGCTACTGACTGCTGCAGAACACCACTTGTAAATTGGCCACCTGTAATTCTAAGTTTAGACTCTGAACTGTTGACACTACCCTTTGGCCCCAAAAGACCAGCCAGTTTTTCAACCAGACATCTTTAACCTGGCCAAAATCCAGGTTAAAGATATCTGGGTCCATCTTTAAAAACTAGGTAACAGTTGCACTGTGCTACTGAATAGACATGTGCAAAGTAACCAACGATTTGATTTTGACTGGTGACTTGATGAAGATGAAAATTGTTGGAAGCACTAGAGAAAAAAAAATGAAGAGCTATCAGTGACAAAGCTATGCAAAACAACTAACACAGTAAAAGATCGAGAGATAATAAGAGAGCCAAGGAAACAACTCAGGTAAACAGAGCACCACATTACATTTTGGCTTAAAATTTTTCAAAACAAAGTCTCTCTTCTAAGTGTGGCAATCTCTTTCCAGCACAGAATTCTCCAGATACGTATGTTATTATCTGAATGACTGATGCAGCCTGTAGCAGGTCCCTGCACACTTTGCCCTCTTCTTCCACCCGACCCCATGTTCTGATTTAATTCAGATGTATCTTTTTTGCTCAAATTCACATAACTTTATTATCATAATAGTTTGATCACACTGCCAAGTTTAAGACAATGCTGCATTTTGAAATTAATTGAGAGAAACTGAGATGGATACAAGAAGAACTGAAGAGTGACAGACACAACACGCTTTTAAAAAAAACATAAGGAAAGAATTATGACCTCTTATTTATTTGTGTGAGCACCTGAATCCTCAAACAGAGGAAACATACCTCATGTGGGCAGAAGAAACCCCGGCTGTATACAAGCCATTGATGAATACATCTAGCGTAAGAAATTCCTTGTTAGAAGAACTTGTAAAAATACTTGTAAAAAGAGCTTGAGTATTACTTTAAAGCTTGCAGTCTCTCTTTTAGTTCTACTAGTGTTATCCTTTTAGGCTAAGAAAAAAGTTAACTTGGCGTACATGTAAAGCAGATAGAATTTATCTTCAGGTGTTACAGGCAACTTTTCCAAATTCTCTTCTGAAAAGGACTCCTGACTGGCATTCAAGACAGTCCGCTGGTGGCATTTGTCAGTTTGTAGTTTCTCTCCACCCCTAGATCTGTGTTTTGTCATTTGACAATCCCATGAAGGTCGTGATATTGAGTAATAATGGTAACATAGGTCAAGAAGATATTCTAGTCTCTTGCTTCATGAAAGAACATTCCACATGGGGGAAGCATTAAAAAAAAAAAAAAGAAAAGAAAAGAAAAAAGCAAGGGCAAGCCAAAACATTCATCTTCCCCATTCAACACTGTGCACACTTGACAACATTTTGTATCTAGTCATTATCTCTATTCCACTTCCACAGAGGAAATGATCACTGGGATCTAAGTCTAATTACCATGACTTACTGACTAGGCAGTAGGACATTTGTAGAGATTTGCAAGCAGGAAGTTTATATAGTAAGTTTCACATATAATAACAACATTAGTTACTGTCTATTGCATAAGATAGAAATATCTTCAAACCTTGAACTAGAGGGCTTATATATATGATGAATATATTCATCGTCCCATCCTTAAACAAACTATCTTCCTCCTGTTTCAAAGAAGCCCATCTTTCGTAAGGTGTACAAGTTCAGTCACCTGAATACGTACAGTGCAAAGGATGCATTGACATTAGGGCTGTAGCCTCCGGAACTGCAGCAGTCACTCCAACAGGCCCGAGTAGGTTTTAGAGGGGAACACAGCAGAGTCATTGCACTGTTTGAACACTAGCTAATCACAGTCACCGAACTCACACGGATCTACTCCTCCAGTGCCTGAGCACCTTGTCCATTTGATTTCGTTCAAGGCGAAATACCCGACCGATTTAAAACACAGCCTGCTCCAAGCAGCAGGATTTTGCAGCCCCCCTCAAGCAGCGGCCAGAAACGCTGGCCTCCGCCTTGCTCAGGGGGCCGGGCGGGCACTGCTGGAACCGCCGCACGGCCCGCTCCCCTCCGTTCAACCCCCCCGCCCCCCCAGCGCGGCGGGAAGGCGACGGGGGTCTGACCGCCGGGGGACAGTGGCCGGCATCCCTCTGTCCAGCGGCGCCCGCTTCTCCTCACGGCCCGGCAGCCCCGGCCCGCCGGGGGACAGAGGGATGGCGGCCCCGGGCAAGGGAACTGGAGCCGGGGCAGCGGCAGCACGGTCCTGCGCCGGCCCCGCTCCCCCTGCCCTTCCCCAAGGGCGCAGCGGAGGCCGGAGGGACCCCGCGAAGACGCGGACGAGGGAAGCAGCGAAAGCACCGGCTCCCTCCGGCCGGCGGGGCCGCCGCCTTGCCCCCTGGCACGCCTCAGCGCCCGGGGCCGCCCCGAAGCCCCACGCTATGCTCACCAGGAAGCGAGTGGAGCTGGTGCCCTGATCGATGGAGCCCACCAGTGGCCCCAGCACCATCCGATCGGAGGCGGCCATGAGCCCCGCTCCGCCGCCGGTTGGGTCTCCTCAGCGATCGCCTCAGCCAGCGGGTAACGGCCGCGCCGCGCGACACCGCCCGGGGCAGCTCGCGGCCGGCGGCGCGTGGCTGCCGGGGTGAAGCCGGCGGCAGGGGAGGGGGGGGGGGGGCGACGGGGGGGGGGGGGGGGGGCGGTGC
>JAVJGG010000030.1:7877599-7891934 GCA_035590195.1 Aviceda cuculoides
GTACAAGGAGTTGGGAGGGGACACAGCCAGGGCAGCTGACCCAAACTGGCCAAAGGGGTATTCCAGACCATGGGACATCACGCCCAGTATATAAACTGGGGGGGAGTTGGTCGGGGGCTGGGCGGGGGGAAGAAGATCACTGCTCAGGAAATAACTGGGCATCAGTCAGCAAGTTGTGAGCAATTGCATCATTCATCACTTGTTTCGTATATTCCAATCCTTTTATTATTATTGTCATTTTATTGTTATTGTTATCATTATTAGTTTCTTCCTTTCTGTTCTGTTAAAACTGTTCTTATCTCAAGCCACAAGTTTCATCTTTTTCTTTCTGACTCTCTCCCCCATCCCACTGAGAGTGGAGGGGGGAGTAATGGAGCAGCTGCATGGTGCTTAGTTGCTGGCTAGGGTTAAACCACAACAGATTATTATGAATACTTTTAGGTTTTGTTAGCAACAACATTAACTCATCTATATCTACAAACTGTTGTTTGTATTGGTTTGAGTCATGATTCCTTATTTAAGCAGACTTTCTAAACAAGGCTGATTCTGGCATCAGATGACAGTAAACATTAAAAGCATGCTATAACATGATTAAAAGAAAAAAGGATAATGGTTCCATTGTCCAGCTAGTTAAAAAAAAAAAGCTATTGTTTAACAAATTTCAGAAATACAGAATGCTCTGAGATAGTCCACTAGTAACACGGTTTTCAAAAAATGGGTTAGGTTTGGTTTTGTTTGGGTTTTTTTTGTTTGTTTGGTTTGGTTTGTTTTTTTTTAAAAAAACCCAAATAGAATGAATGCACAAGTACTGTAGCAATGGTAGAAGTTCTGGTTGAACAAGAACTTCTATATCCTCTGAGAGCAAGGACTGGCAAATTTAGAACAAGTGACTGAATTTTTCTATGTACCACCACCTTATTGCACATTGTCACAGGATGGCAGAATAAAGCCATGATTGTCACAGAACTCCAAAAAAGTGAATAGATATTGAAAAGGGACAAAGTACTCTTATTAATTCACAGCATATTAGAAGAGCTGCTATATCTGATCATTCAGGCTTCATTCACCACATCCTATTTAATTGCAATTACAAGCTCTTTTGTCCTTTGTTGAGCACTACTGAAGTCAGACATCAGCAAATGAACCCCGCGTTCAGTTCAGAGATGCAATTCTTGGGGTTTTATGCATTTTGGATACAACTGCACTAGACTTCACTAGGACAAAAGAAAAATGATTGTTAGGAAAAAGGGAAATGGTCCACTTATGAAAACAAAAAAATAAGATAGGATTGTACTAGCTGCATTTTAAAATATGGTCCACACTTCAAAACTTATATTTGTGTACTTCATTAAAAGTAAATATATTTAGACAGGTGACTAGTAAATTAACAGGTTGGGGTTTTTTTTTTAATTTTTTAACAACTATCTTATGTGAGAGTGATATTGTCTTTGTGACTTTGAGGTTCAAGTACATAGCCCAATATTTCCCTGTATGCCACAAAGCCTTTAGTGTTATTGGAAGTCAGTATTAAGCTTGCCCCGCAGATCCTTTTGAGCCAGCCCTCCACCAGGCTCGTACCACTCAAAAAGGGACTCCTTCACTATTTGGATACAATGGGGAGGTGGGGTGTGTGCTAGTGACATGTGGTACTTCAAAGTGTTTGAGGATCATAAATTATAAATTCAGCACACCCTTATGTCAGAAGGGTCTTGTTTTTTTTCAAGCAACTTGAAAAAATATTAAGCTTAATCTAAAATAAGAAAAAAGCAAATAAAAGCAGTTGTTAAACAAGAGACAGAAAACAATTCTAAAAACTTATAAAACACAGATAAGAGTCTATGCATAGCATCCTTGCACTAACGTGTCATTAAAACATCCTCACTCCCATCCCTTTTCCTTCCCTACCCAATGCACACAGTCAAAGTCAGGACTGTTGGCTTTGGGCTTCCTAAGGAAATATTACCTGTACCATGAAGTAGACTATGTAAGGCAACAAACCGATTAGAAAGCTGCTTTTAGAGACCTTTGAGATATTCACACAGGGAAAGTGCAAAGGAGCTCCCTCCGCAGATCTCTTGGGTGGGGGTGGCAACAGCAGTGATGTTGGTCCTAGAGCTGAGCTTTCCTCTACCTAGGGCTCCTTGCAGATGAAATCTTCCACCTTAAAACATTTTTTCCTTCCGTCTGAAACATAGTCTGCTCACCCTCCTAATTAAAATGAGAGGGCTTTAGCTACAGAAAAGGTTTTGTAAGGCTGGCAATCCCCTTGGATTAAACTAGCAAAACCTTACTTGAAAGGAGGGTAAAACTCTCCTCCTTTTGGTGGTTGTTTGGAACACTTTAGGGAAAAAACACGTTTCACTGGATCTTATACTCTGTATGAATTGGGGCATTAAAAATGATGCAAGCATACTAAGTAATTATTATTAGTTCATTGTCAGTAAAAACTAGGTGGTGTGCAAATGAATTTGGGGTAACTGACCTTCAGCTTCTGTTTTAGTCTTAGAATATCAGTACATTATTTTCCTCTAGCAAACAACATGGACAATTTATTTTGTCACAGAGAATAAATTTCAAGTAGAGAATTGAACTAGAAAAGAGTAAATTTATTTGCTACAGTAAATGTTAAGTGTAATAGTGTTTATACATAAGGTTTATTTCGAGATAGCAGCAGCATACATCAAAAGCTTTATTACTACCACCTAAATGTTTCCATTCTTAAAATTCCTTTTTCAGGCTCAGCAAGCTTTTCAAACCTAGTTGAAAATATTATTTGCTGGAAGGTCATTTCTTAAAGCGCCATCAAAAGGCTAATAAAAACAATGCACGTTTGAAATTATCTCTCAGTTCACAACCCTTTCAGAAAAAAACTAGGACTTCTAACCAAAAAGGATGCCTGCTGATGCAAAACCCTATTTAGCCCTAGAAACAGCATCTGTTGCAAAATTGCTAGTAATCAGTAGGTGTTCATCCCTTCTTCAGACCAACAGAAGAAGAGGTGGTCTCATGGAAGGATCATGAACAGGTACGTTACATCAGTAATCTTACCTTTGATAGTGCTTAATATGAAGAATTCCATTTCATAAGATTTAATTATTTTAACTACCTTTTATCACATTAAAAAAATTAGGAGACTTATTGGATAGCCTCTATTTTATGACCCATGCATTTGCAATACAGCACAAAATCTACAGCACACAACACTGAATATTCAAGGTATTCATCCATATTGTATGAAAGTCGAATTACTGAGATGACAATTTCATGGTTGGCATTACATTTAATTCTGTGGTACTTCAGACTTCATCTCAAAATGAGTTTCAGCTGCAAAGCCATTTGTTGAAAAAAGGATATGATACAGCCTCTTGATCTGAAATATGTTGCTAATAGATAATGAAAGAGCTAACAATGACTCATACTTTCATATTTTTCACACTGTCTTGCAAGTCATAGATACAGAATAAATACATTGGTGGGTATAGAGCAAGGCAGCAGCTTTTGTCTAATAAGGGTTAGTGTCACCAGTGGTTTTATTTACAGACATCAAAGCTGCTTATCAGGTGCTTAATAAAGCATCTCAGAAACATAGGTAGGATTTCTATACATGCATACTTGGCATTTCATATCTAGCCAGAGGGCAGTGCTAAGAAGTGGTAATTTCTCACCTGCAATTGTTACTTCTTTGTATTTTTAACATTCCCAGAGAAACACTGGTTTAATATGTGCCAATAAGATAATAAAATATAACCCTTACGAAGTGTGCTATTTTTATATTTTCCTTTTCCAAAATTATTTTCTAACTAGCCAGACATGAAAGGCAAGCTTTTCAGAACATAAGCCTTGCTAACCCCTGCAATAAATGTCAAGTTCCCTACTTCAACCATCTATCAAATCACTCATGGATAATGATGAATTTGTAGGTGTCAGTTTGGAAAAATGTTAGAATTTGTAGTTGAATTTTTGGGTGCAGTTTAATGACTTTAAAAGTAAAAGGAGAGAGATGTCTGATTCTTTGAAGATCTTGTTTAAATTCCTACCCTGCCAGTCACTGCTATGTATGAATATGTATACTTGACTCTTGTGTTTCAATCCTCCAGTTCATAATGAACATCACTCTTTCATCCTAAAGTTTTGTTTATTAATTACAAGCCCTTTAGGGATGCAACTATGCCTAACCACATGTTTCTGGAATTTCACAAACTGATTTTTATCCCTGTTGGCATATTTACAATACAAATGAAAGTGAAGTCAGTGGGGAAGGAATAAAAAAATAAAAAAAAAAAAAAAAAAGAAGGAAAAACAGACAACCTTTCCTACATTTAAAATATTCTGATAACTAGAACCACAATCAAGAAAATGAGAAGAAACAGTTGCCAATTAATTTACAGGGACATAATTTGAGTGTTACATACAGAACAAGAAGGCAGGTAGAATATACATAGCCCAGATGCAAGAACAAAGCAACAGCAAGTGAAATAAAATGGAAAAGTTGAAGTGAACCAATGATTATATTTCATACAATCCTCCTTATGAAAACATCTAGCTGTGAGACAGCATTGCATTCAAGCACTTGCATAATTTCAAAAGTGGAGTCAGGGATGGAGAGGGAAGAGATCACTGAAACACTTCCAGAGAAGCAAGATGATGTTCTTGCTTTGCTGTTCCAGGTAAATTGTATAATCCTTAATCCTCTCTTCCTTGACTGAGAAATTAGTTTCATAACATCAGGAATCCTAGGAACACCACCAGAAATGAACAGGAATCTTTATAAACGAGACTTAAGAAATGTAGTTCTATAAATTAAGCTGAAATCACTATCTATAGAACAGGTTTTCTGACATTTTTGGCGTTAGAAAGAAAAATGTCAGTTTTGACAGTGATTCCCACCCCCCCACCTGTGACCTTCAGTGTCGTTGAATTGTCATAAACAATAAAAGCAGAAGTCTGAAGCCCTACACCAGTAAGAAGAATATGACATTAGTGTTAAATAATGATTGCATACATTCCTTGGAGAAGCTCCAGATATTAAATGCTTTTGGAACAAAGCTACGGAAAGGAGTCACTTCATGTCAGGGTGATTTCTTTTCCGCTTCCTAGGAAGATAATATAGTTTTCTGAAAACTACCACTTTCCAATGCTCTGCAACAGCATACAAGACTGACAAAGTTCTCCAAGCTCTGTGTCAGCAGGAAGATCCTCACTGGTTCTCCAGAGTATCCTCTGCAGCTGCAGATGCTAATTTTTTTTTTTTTTCCCCGCGCAACTACACACTGGCAAAAGGCAGACTGACACTACTTTGTCTCCTGCTGGTGTCCTCCCTGAAGTATGAAACAAAGATGAGCTTGTAGCCTTGGAATCATTGTTATAGGGAAGTTAATATAGGGGAGCAAGAGATGAAAGAACAGAACAGGATCTGAAACCTACCTTCAAATGTTACTACAGTGAAAGAAATGTGGTAAATGCTAGGGCTGACAAAGACTAGAAGACTCAGAAATAATGACCCTATGCTCACAGTCTGGAGAAGATTATGTATTTTTTTACAGTACAAAAGTTACAAGTGTATTTTAATTTTTGGCCATCTGCAAAGTCTCCACGGAAAGGCAGGAAATACTCTATCCATTTCTAAAACAAAGCCAGTACATTTGTGTTTGAAGCTTGGAGTGTGTAGCTATGTTGCATATGTAATTTCTACACAGAAAAAAAGTCAGAAAGAGGCCACCAAAGAAACATCCAGGTATCAGTTAATCACAGTACAAATAATCTAACTATTAAAACTCAAAGTTATGTCTCAATTAACCTATATGACATACATTTTGTTTAAATGTAAATACATTACACAAATATCTTGGAATAAAAGCAGCTGAAGTTAGAAGCAAACCCAGCCCATATCTGTGAAATGCTCAGGTTGTCTTTTTCATAGAATTATGTATTTACCAAGGTGTTATATCATACTTTATTTAAAAAAAATGATTCAGGAGATTAATCTTTACTGGAATATCTTTGTAGCCTGCAAAAAAGAAGTGCTCTTCCTTCAAACAGAGTAACTCAATGAAAGGAGTGAGATTAATTCTGTTACAAGTTTATAATTAGTTTTTGTTCACTTAATATGACCCTAAAGTTGGAGAATAAATGAATTAGAACCATTTCCAGATAATGACAGGTCCCATACATTGCCTGGAATACAAATGTTACTGCTACAAGTAAGGATGTTGGACATGCAAGTTGAACTCAAATATTGGTGGTGGTGTTCTTCATGAAGAAAGGAAGTGCCAAATACAAGTCTGATGTTTTTCCAGCTAATCAAAACCACAGCAATTCCACTTTATAACTAGTTCCTAAAAATATAAGCTATCTTGGGACAAATTTAGTTTCATAAAAAATAAAAATTTCAATCAGTTTTTTTGGACTGAACTGCATGCAAGTTAAATCCAGAAGAAAAAATATTTGAGATCCAGGAGAGGGACCTGACACATTTCAATGAATGAAATTTCCCTAGCACACAAATACTTTAATATATAAGCATAGATCATCAGTAAACATGATGACTGCTCATGATAACCTTCATCTCAGAACTACAAATGTTTTACACATATTATGAGGTTCCCTAAGTCTACTAGAAAGTACTTTAAGCTTCATTTCATAAGTAGTTATGAAAGACAGCATTTTGTTCATTAGTCATTCAGTAGTCTAACTGATTGAAGTGGTCAAAAGGAGTTTTATGAAAGTAAGGGAAAACAACAGGGCATAAAATTCACAGAAGCCAAGGTTCTCTTAAGAACCAAAGGAATTGTGAGAGTCAGCAGAAATACTTGCACAATAAGGCACCACCCAATACCTATGAGTGGCAGAATCAGAGCCTTCGTCATTGAAAGACAGCAGAGGTTGTAACTGGTAGATACACAAGCTATTAGATCCTTAGGAAGTTAACATTTGTTTCCTTCACCTCTTATATTGCAAATATATTTTTAACCTAAAATGGTTACAGATCTTAAGAAGATTTGTGTGTTTCTGGTATACAACACTGGGGTACAGTTCGAAACAGTACTGAATTAAAAAAAAAAATGCAGCAATACATATATCAAGTGAAAAGTAACTGAACCTTAGCCTGGTCAACACAATTAGTTTTCTTGAAGAAAAAAGATCAATTAGATCATCTGGACCAATAACACTACATACCTTATGACAAACACCATCTTCTGCTTTAGCAACTCATTTGTTTTCTGCACATTCCAGCTAAATTTCTCAAATCAGTAGGATGAACACTTTATATTGCTGGCAGAGAACAATTTCCAGGTAAGAAAAATGAAGGCCTAGAGTTAAAGGCCACAAAGATCCTTAAAATCTGTCACAGAAACATTTAACAGTACATGAAGGATAGAGACAAGTTAACCAAATAAATTACTATCATACATGAACGTTCATCCTAATTTCATGGTCAAGGAGGACACAAAAGTATCAGGGGGAAAAGCAAACAAAAAGCCCAACTACATACCCAACAACCTTACCTCCACCAGCGGGGAATTTCCAAGGGAAGTTCTCTACTGTGATCGCAAGGGATAGCTTCTCTAATGCCTGCATCCCCAGGTGAAAAGCATGAGCAAGACTGAAGTATTAGGACTGCTACCTTGTTACAGGACAAGGAATACAGGAGCTTGAGAGTGAAATAACAGCCAGAGAAGGTTACGAGCAACTAGGGAGTGAGAGAAAAGGAAAGGTGCAGGATTTTATACCCTTGACAAGTGCGGGAGGAAGATAAGTGAAGGCTTTTCTAGTATTTAAAGCTAAAGTTCTGACATACTTATTCCTCATTTACCATGGAATTACAGGGCTTAAAGACATGTTGCATGATCATTTAACTCTGTTCCCTTACCTTCAAACATCATTCCGTTCGCACCATTTCTGAGACCTGCTTATCTACTTGTCCTCCACTGTTCAAAACTACATCCAAGCAATTAATTCCAGTGTTTCCCTACTTGAGCATTTTGAAAAGTTGTAAAATATCTAACCTTAATCTTCCTTATCATTTCATGAATTCATTATCTTTTATCTTGTCATGGACATAGCAAAGGATTATTCCAGCCCTCTTTGCAGTAGGCTTTTACATATTCAAGACTCTTCTTAAACAGAATAACATGAATTAAATCATATTTTTCTTGTAAGGCATGTTTAGCAGACCTATGATCATTCCTATTATCCCCTCTGAGCTTTTTCCAGTTGTGCAGTGCAAAGCTCAGAACTGGACAGAAGCCAAGATCTTGCTAGTACTCAGTAGAGGAGGATTACTTCAAAAGGCCTTACAGACTGTAGGCTCGCTTATAGCAGAATACAGCATTTACCTTTTTCCAGAACAGCAGGATCTCCCTGGTTACAGCTCAGCTAGAGATCCACTTTTGAGCTTTTTGGAATGGCTGCCTCCCGAACATTTGTTTGACATACCATACTTGTGCAATTCTTTAATGCTGGCTTTAATATATTTCCTCCCAAATTTTGCATCCTACTTTTTTTCAGCAACTGCAATTTCAACATTTTCAATTCTCAAGTGTCTTTCTCAGTTCAGTGACATTACGTTTTATGCTGTATTCCATCACCTAGATCACTAGCAAAGCACTGAAGAATTGAAAGCATCAGAGAATTAAAAGCTGCAGAAGTGGTCGCACATTAATGTTTAAATACTCTAGGCTACAGTTCTGGATAGGCTCAATGTCACCTCTAAGTCATCAAGATTTTTTCCCTCTTTTGGTAATATTAAGCTGTTATGCATTATTAATTTGATCTTCAACGTTAGTTAAGACTGTCAGGTTAAGACTTTACATGCTGGTAACATCTGATTGGGGTTTTTTGTTTGTTTTGGGGGGGCTGGGGTGTGTGTTGGGTTTTGTTGTTGTTGTGGTTGAGAGTGTTCATGGTCTCATTACACCATACTCTTCAGTGGCTCCAGTCTCAGCAACAGTGCAAGTATCCAGTTTTAATTCTGCCACTTCACCTTTTGTTAAATTAATTTAAAATTCTTCTATGGAGAAACACTCTACGAACTATCTGTCCAGGGACAAGCCATAAGTACCTGTTTCATTATTTAAAATTGTGTGACTTACTCTAATTTGAAAATTTATCCTTGGTGAATAATTAAGTATTCATAGATTAAAAAAACTCTTGGAAAATGATTTTTTTTTTTTTTTTTACTACTACTCAATTATTGAGCTCTTGAGCAGTAGTAACACCACTAAGATCAGAGCTTTTTTCCTTCATATTCAAACTTCAAGACACTGTCCATAATTCCTTTGGTCATTATGGATCCATGGTTTACAAGTGTAAGTGGGACACACACATGTTAATATATGCACACACACACAAAAAAATCGCCCTTTTCCATAGTTAGTGGCAAAGATGTTGAACTTAAGACAGTGCAAGAATTCTGTATCTTAAACATGTTCTGTAATTGATAAGGATATAGTATTGATAGTTGTATCAAGATAATGCTTCCTCTGATGAGATTAACATGCTACATTATCATCAACAAGAATCATCCAAACAAAACATGGACTAAAAAGAAAGCCCAATATAAAAAGACAAAACTAAATCCTAAAATAAAACTAAACCCTATTTTTTTCTTTGGAAAAAGTGACAAATTATTTTCCTATAAAATGATAAGCATGAGTAAGGTTTTTAACTTTATCTATTTTGCTACATCTAGCTCTAAAATACATCTTTTTTACTCTTTGGAGATATTCTGTAGTTCAAGATTGTATACACAAGTGTCCAACTTGCAAAGGAATTGTCTTGTTTCTTCTTTGTGGCAATAAAATTATGAACTCAAACACAAATTACCTCTCTCGTGTTAAATATATGCATTTCTTTTAGCACTCGTTTTTCAGAACCTAAGCTAAGTGTGCTTGGGTAGTCTTGCAACTTCTGTGTTGTCGTAGTGTACACACAGGTAGTTGTAACAACTGAGCTAATTGTCACCTCACAACAGTTTACTTGGCTGCCTGCACTCATCTAAAGATTGCCATATAAGCAGTAAGAGTGAAACATGTAAATAAGTATTTTACACTTAAGCCTAGAGTAGTATTATTTCCCCTGATAAGTTTACCTTAAACAATAGTACTATATGGCTTACACGAATAAGTGATCTATCAAGCATAATTGCTCCAAGAGCCAACATGAAGACCTGGACACAGTTAAGAGGTGTCTGATTAACAGTTAAGACCCAAACTAGAAAATATCTTGGGGTTGCTTAAAAGTGTGTTGAATGAGCATCAAATGAGTGTCATGAGTATAACAAACCAGTTAGTACCACTAGTGCTCTCAGTATGCAGACATCCCATGTAAGTCATTGTGCTGGACAGGACAGTTAACGACTTGCATCTGACTGAGTGCATTTGACTAAATTCCACATATCTGTTCTCATTCATGTGGCATGTCAGAGGTATTCAGCTATTTATTGACACACTGACTGGAAAAGTTGAGTGTTAGAAGCTAATATTTTGAGAACATCGCAAATTCAAGATGCTGTGGAGACAGAAGTACAGTAGTTAAAGCAACATTTTTAGTAATAATGTTCCTAGGAGACAGTATGTGGCACAGAAAGATGACCATCTACCTCAACTAATCTTGCTTTTCTACATGAAACAGTCTCTCTTGTGGGAGGGAGGTGGTGTTTTTTGTTTGTTTGTTTTTAAACAAAATTACTTTCCCCCATTACCCAGATAATTTCTTCTCTTTTGTCCCTTTCAAAGCCCATTAAGGTTAGCTTTCACTGTGGTCTTGCTTTTTATTTTTTTAACAAATTTCACTCACTTCTTACTATGCCTGAACTGTACATCAAAAATTATCTTATAGAATCATAGAATTGTTTAGAATTGGAAAAGACCTTTCAGATCACCAAGTCCAACCGTTTCAGGCTTAGTACATAGCCAAATGAAATCACTATGCATCAGATTAAATCAGTGACCATTGGACAGGAACTTTTTCTTCTTTAATCTTTTCCCTTATACACACTACCATGTTTTTTCATTCTTTCTTAGATAAGAGGACTCCATTTTCCCTCCTTCACTGGACGGAACATGACAACTTTGGAAGCTAATTGAACTTACTAGCTGGAAAGGTAAGTTGAGAATTCCAAAAGTTAAGAAATTTCTCTTCATGTTTTGTGGGAGGAATGTTTCCTTTACTATTCAATATGCATTGTTTTCCTCTCTTCCTTTTCCTTCTCTGGGACTACAATTTAAGTAGTATTTCTTAAACTAAATGTGAAGCAGTGACCTGTTTCTTACCTACTTGAGAACCTTTATTTCCAGTTTGCATACTCCAGTAGCTTTTCTCACTATAATGCCTAAATACTTCATAAGTTTACCTTCCTCTCAGGACACAGAAGATTTGTTGAACTATGAATATAAAGCAGGAAAAAAAAAAAGTCTAAATTCTTATGTAACTCTAAATAACTAGAAACTTGTAAGAGTAACCAGGGGCTTAAAGCTATTCAAACAAACAGAATAAGTGAGGTTTTGGTTACTACCTATCCGAAATGAAGGGCTAGAACTCATTTTCACAAACCTCTACTGCAATTCAAATACCGTAAGTTAGAATTACTTCTGTCACAAGACATTACATAATACAAGATGTAAAGAACAAGTATCAAACCTAGAGTCAAATTCAACCGTAGAGTGAATGGGAGTAGAGGAGGGACATGTATAACGCACAAGCAACTCCGCTGCATGTCCAGGACTGCCACATCATACAGGAGAAGCAGGCAGCATTGATGTACTTTAGTACTTCACATGATTTGGTATTTCACTCCCTTCACTGCTTCCTCTTCCCTTTTTGTTGAGGTAAGTTCACAACTACATTCAGTTTAAAGAGTTAAAAACCATTCCATAAAAATCAATCACCAATACAGTTTCCCAGCATTTATAAAATCAGTATATTACGCAGTTTTACAAAGCTACTGTTATTTCCAGTTAGCTAGCTATTTCAGGACTTTTTAAAGTTGATCCCAGGAGACAGATGAGTGCACCTCTTCCTTGATAATTTTAAACCAAGTGTGCGATTGTCTTTGTACCTGAGCCCTCAGTGCTTGTCTCAAGTGCCTGCTAGCATATTTTATTTTCCTGTTAATTTAATTTGTTTAGATCTATTTGGATCACCTTATCAGACCAGTACAACCACACACTTTGTCACAGACTTTTGCTTTTTGTCCTATATCAGCTTTACTGGATAGGAATGGGAAAGACACACAAGACTTAACAGAAACAAGATTAATTTACTTTCAAGCATAATTCAGTGAAAATAATGGAAAAGGTCCGAGTCATCTTCAGTAGACCTGAAGACATCAGAAGCTGGCCCAAATACCAACATAACACCACGATTTTAGCTAAGCATTCTGCAGAATCTGAACATGCAAAGAACACAAACCAGAAATTTGTCTATGTCTGGGAAGTAAACCTTAGGGATTTTTGCTCTCTTCATGTCTCAGAACTTTCAGATGGGCTAATTACAGAGGAAGTTCAGCTATGTTTTCATTGTATGCCACTAAAAATCTACTGAAATAAGATTCACTTCACACGAAGTTGTTTATAAATTTGCACTAAACTATTTCAATTAAAGACCATATTAACTATGGTATTACCAAAACCTGTTATTCACAAAAAGTAGGAGATATAGGAAGCAGAAGGAGACTGAGGGAAAACACTTAACTTAGAGGTTCCGAGAACTTTAGTTGCTGATGGTCTTTCTGCTTTGAAATACTGCATAATTAGAACAGAGCATATAAATGACATATGGGCAAAATGCTCAGTACTGCTACTAATCACATGGAATGGCAATGTAAGTATCATGTTCTTGTTATGTATGGAAATATACCTTTCAAATTACTTAAGCTGCAGAATTTTAGGAAGACAGATTGCACATTTATCAGACACAACAGAACATATTCCTGTATGTGTAGATGTCACACTAATTCTGTCCTAAGGAAGATTTCCACTCCTGCCTTAAGGGCTAAGATAACCTCCTGATAGACATTACAAGAGAGGCCAATCTGGCTATGGACATGATTCTGTGCTAGATAATGATTTCAGCAGTGTTGAGCCAATTCGATTCCTGCTGGCTTCGCAGCTTAACATGTCAAACCATTTGTAGACAGGTGTTTCCTGTTCCACAATCATGGTCTGAATAGAAGTTGGATTGACATACATGACAAATCTTACAACCTGCAGATTGCAGTGTATTTAGGTTTTTTCTTTTTGTTTAAAACAAAAGGTAAAAAGCTGCTAGGACTGCAGACTGTCTCCTTTATCCACATCAAAGGAGACAGCAACCAGCTGTTCCAGCAAGGTGTACTGCTTGAAAAAAGCCAATTCCTGGCTTTGCAGCCCCCTCCTCCTGCTATTGAGCTGGCAATTGAATATAGGGGCTGGTAACTGCAGTGAGAATTAGTGAAGGCTTCTCAAAGGCAGGCTTCCTGCCTTCTCTCTAGCCTCTGCTAGCAGACAGTTTGTTTTTTCTCCACATCCCCTCTCCATCCCCCAAGTCACAAGCATTCAGTAATACCAGTAGGAATTATACTCCCACTGGCTTGTATAGAAAACAGCACTAATTATTTTTAAAAACACAATTTGCTCTCCTAACGTTGCAAAAAGATGTTACAGGTAAAGAAAAGAACACAACTTGCCTGCTGCAAGGAGAAATTAATGAACTAGATGCATCTATCATGGGAGAACCTTTCAAAAAAGCAAACAGAAAGCCAGAATGACTTTGAATCACTTTTGTACATTTTCTGAATACTGTGCATAAATTCCATTCTTTGAGAACACACATGTTTCCTCAAGTGTAGAGTAAGTTTCTTTGTTGTCAGGTTTTGAGTGGCATTGCTTGTCATGCTTGTAGCATGACTTGTAGCACTTGCAGTTACAACGTAATATTGTAAGGAGGGAAAGGCCAAGATGCTTTAAGTTAAGAGATGTTCTTCTGTCATACTTCCTTTTTGCTTTGCTGCTTTACCCCTTAGACATACTTGTTGGGGCCTCCACAACAAGGACAATTTCCTCCAAGATAATTTCTTACTGCAGGGGGGGAAAAACTGACAAGATTGGCATGTGAGAAAAATTTTACTATTAGGGGCTTCAAAGATGGGACACTTTCTCCTCCTGTAAGAGCTGTTGTAGCTGGCAAGATGTATTTGCTGTTTACCCTGTGCCCCTTGAGAAAGAGCACAGGATCTCTGCTCTTAATAGAGCCAGAAAATGCTGCAGGTATAGTAGCACAATAGAATCATAGAATCATTTAGGTTGGAAAGGACCTACAAGATCATCGAGTCCAACCATCATCCCTGCCCACTAGA
>JAVJGG010000030.1:7892034-7906179 GCA_035590195.1 Aviceda cuculoides
GTGGGTGTCCAGATGGCATAGTAGGTCCCTAACTACTTCCTCCTGGATTAAGGGGGATATAATCTGCTCTTCATCCTAACCATTCGGCAATATACAAGAATCTAGCCACATAAGGGTCTTAAGTTGGGATCAAGTATTACATTATTTGACTTCAGTCAAACACCGTCCTGTATGAAACTGTTCCCAACTGCTCATCCCTTCCCCACCCATCCCACTCTGTGTCCCCCACGGGGGACATGTCCAGAACAAGAGGCTGAAGGAGAGTTGATGCATTTTAACAGGCTGGATGCGTATGGAAGACTATTTGGTGTTCTCTTTTATTCCTTAACATAGCCCTAAATTGTAATGAAACAAGCAGGCACCTGTAATTTTATGTTATTGAAGTAACACCCTAACTACACTTTGTTACTCAAAAAAGCAGTGAGAGGCTTCTCAGTTATTTCCAACTGATGATAAAAATATATAGAATTTGTCTGACCTATTTCACATAGGTTTGTTAGATAATGCTTCTCTAGGAAAAAAAAACCACCACACCATCCTATACTAGAGAATAAGTCTGAGTCACCCTAAAGCTAGCCATTACAAATCAAAGACAGTTTGGCTTATCAAATATCACATTTCCATTAAGTGACACTCTCGTACAGAAAGAGTTCACATTATAATTCAAGACACCATCCTTCATTTCTCTGACACAGTATTATTTCATTTAAACATCATCTATCCTGTTGGACTTTCAGTCTATCCATCTACTGGCTGCTGGAATAAGAAATAGAGATACCTGAAAAAACAGTATGCTAATAAGACACTAATGAATAGAGTCTTAAAGACAACTCTCATTTAATCAACCTCCACCATTAAAAATGATTTTATAGTTTATACCCAATATACCCATAAGGGGGAAAAATGAAAACGGGCAATTCTAATGAATTACTTTGCACAAAATGTCAAGATCATCAGGAAGGACCTGCAAGATAATATATTAATAAAGTTAACAAATTTCCTACCATGACATAAAGAGCATTATTAAAGTGATCCTAAGATCAGTGATGCTGAATGCCACTACTCCTTAAATCATTATGTTATACCCTGATAAAATGAAGGCCTCACATGAACTGTTGAATATCTTGCTGACAAGTCTGACTAGGAAACCGCCAACACATTTTAAACAGGATATACAGTAATAAACTGTGATACTACTTGCTGATATGTTACAACTTTCTATTTTAGTACTGTAGTTTCAATACAACAATGCTGCAAAATACCATTTCCTTTGTCATCTTTCCTGCTTCTTGAATTTGAAGCATTCTAATGACAGTCAACTTCTGCTGAATAAAATCCCACCACCTGTAAAATAATTAGGTATTTATCCCCTGTAGTTGCATATAAGCTATTTTAAATGCAGAAATCCTCAAGTAATTTCTCTGGGCTGTTCCCTATGTCTCTCCACAGGATGTTAATGTAACACTAAAATTCCTTTGAGGAGATAGGTTAAAATTATTGCTCCAGACCCTTGCTGTGAATATCTCCCTGAATACTCTGTCCAGCCAGTCCCTGATGTAGCTTTCAGGTAGTAGTAAGCTGTGAATCCTGGGTGTCAAACAGATCTGCCTGTTGTCTAAGAATGTCTCCCCTTCCCTCATCTTTCTGTCAGTCTCTAGGGAAGAGATCAACTGTGGTTAGGTAATTTCTATGCATTGCCTATGCATTTGGAATGCAGAAGGCAAGAATCCTGAGGTCAAGGCGTGCAGGATAAGTTTAAAAAGATTTTGACAGCAAGCAGGGAAGCGCTGATACATGACAAGTACATACGTAAGTCTATTAGAGAGCTACTGCAGATACATGGATTGATCTGTACCTGCAAAATAACTTTAAGTGCCTGAGGGGTTTTGGTTTGTTTTTTTTTGTTAAAAAAAAAAAAAAAAAAAAAAAAAAAGCAGCAGCAAAGCTCTGCAGCAGCCTGTTTCTGGCAGATTCCACGTTTTTCAAAGCAACATCCAAAAAGTGCAGTTTCACAAACCAATTAGGATTGCTGTTAGGAGCAGAGGCCCCACCTTTCCCCTCAAGCTCACTGTTGGTCTCATTTTTCCCAATCTCCTTGCTTGTGCAAAGGGGATTCATAATACTATCCCTTGTACAGTTGCTTTTGGTCAAGAGAAACAGCTCAAGCTTTGTTTATTTCACACAGCTAGCTTTCAGCCAGATCAAGGAGTGCTGGTGCTGACACTAGGGATGCAACTGAATGCCTCTTGTAACAGCATATTTAAGTCATTCATAAAACCATACCCAAATCTTTCCTTTCTCTACTGCTTTTCTTAAATAGCTCTCTGCCTGAGTGGTTCTTTATCACATCAGAAATCCTTTGTTAGAAAACAATATTGGTAGCTGAGGTTTTCATTGCATTGTAAATCTACCCTCCCTTGAAATATTCTGTTTCTCATAGTTGGTGATCCACTGAAGAGCTAACTGAATTTATCGGCGCACATTGCTTTTAGACGATTCTTGTTTATAAACTCTCCACAGAAATTTTGGGACTCTCAGGTATATCAAATATTCAGAAAAATTCAACAGAATAATCTCACATTATCCCCTTGAAAAGAAAAAAATGAATATCTGTATAATGTGCAGAGAAAGGTTGACAAGCTTCTGTAGTACTAACTGGTAAAGACAGCGAAGTCCCACAGTGAGGATAATATTTTTCCCACTTTCCACAACGTACATATGCTATCAGTATATCAGTTACACCAGCTCTCCTTCTCTATAATCTCATAGTACAGTGAAGTTTTCACCACAGCAATTTTTCTAGACTTTGCACTATAAAATTTTTGCTGGAATTGCACAAACTAGGTGGTCAAGAAACAACGATGAACATTTAAAGACTGAATATGAACACATGCTATATAAAAACTTGAAATTTGTACAAAAGTGGGGAAACATGTTTGATCATGCTCAAACATGCTTTAAACATGCTCAAAAGACCTACAGCCTGCACAAGAGGGGAGACCAATTAATAGGAAGATTATATCTGCAATACCTTCTCCATCGGTTCATCCTGAGTCTAGAGCTACTTTTCTCCAACTCTTAGTCTAGCACTCTCACATTTGAAAGAGTCTCATCCAGCAGCTAAGGCAGTGAAACAGAATATTAACAGAAAACAAAGGAAATGCGGTATTTCATAAAATCACTAGTTAACTTGCAACAGAAGAGACTTGCTGAACTGTTCAAGGCTGTGTCAATTAATTATGCTTTCTACAGTCCGAAGCAAATTAATTACATTTTTTCCCCTTCTAAAGCAAAGTTTGTGTGTGTGGCCCTAAGTGCCAATTTTTAAGTTAACTGACAAGTTGAAATCTAGTGTTATTAACAGAACACCCCCCCCCAACTTTCTAGCTTATTACATTGGCTAGCCCTATACTATTTAATTAAAAAGCAGTAGGAAGTGTTCCACAGCATTGGAATTCAATTATCTATCCTTTTAATTGTTACAACAGCCCTGCCTGGCATAGTTTTTGGCCTGGACTAACCAGTGCTCTCCCAAACTATTCCTGAGCAGGATTCAGGAGTTGGCAATGTTCAGAAACCACTCCCAAAAGACAATTTGGACACAGCAATTTTATTTTTAAAGGCTAAGAGTTTAACTTTCTGGCATTAAGGCTAGCTGACACAGTATGGCTGTATTCATGAGGTAGTCTTAGACATGTTTAATTTACTGATATAGGCATAAGCACAATATCCCAAGGCACAGCCAAAACAATACATCTCAAAGGACAAATACCACAAAACTCAGATGCCAAAAGTTTGGCATCACTCAGATGACTAAAATCCTTTACATAACCTAAGAATCAGAAATTTGACAAGTCTTCCAAGGTTATTCATAAAAAGATTTAGCAATGAAGGACGAAGGCCAGAATTGCAGACCTGTTCTACTGCATGAAGAGAATCTCAGTTTTAGATTTGTTCTTATTTTTCATCTGCAGCACAGGAGAAAAAAAAGCTGTAAGTGTTTGGAAAAGTCATATTTCATCCTACCTAGCAAAAAGGTACCCCCTTTACAACTGTATAAGATACATGTTGATTAATCCTAAAGAATGACAGCGCAGTCATCTTGGGATAGATGATAGAAGTAGACCAAATAAGAGAAAGCCACTTTCCTAAACAATAAATTTTAAAGGAACTAAACTGCTTAAGGACACCCTTGCATAACAACTTTTTTAAAGAAGTTGATAAGTCTACCTAAACATTAAAAGTCCCAGACCCTAAAGTGTCTTCCAATATTGACTACTCCCATAATGCTGAGATTTTCAGGAAAACAGTGTGTGTAAGTAACATATGTCAACCAACCTATAGACTAATAATAAGTCTCTCCCCTTTTTGAAGTAATTTGGAGCTGTATTACTCCCCTTGTGGAGTAATACAGCTGAGAACTCTTGAAAATAAGCCTCCTGAAAGAACTAGGAAACAACTTTATTGGTTTCAGTGCTTTTTTTAATGTTCCATTTTAAAAATATTTACACCTTTAACATCTTCCAATTGAAGCAGTGCAGTGTATTAACCTAGATGTTATAAACAGTCTTTTAAAGTAGCATTCCTCTCCCCACTAACTGAGAGGTAAACTCAATAAAGTTTCTTGATGCCAAAACAGTCATGATAAGAATTAATTTTATGTATCTGCCTCCACCCTCTAACCCTGACTAACAATCATAGCTTAATGCATGATGTCTCCCTTCAGCAGACATGTTTTTCTTCATAGTTTCAGGTGAATATTTAATAAGAGCAGCTTGGAGATAAAAATCACTGTAAGTGGAGGGAAAATACCAAATGGAATGGGATGTATAGGAAAATACTATACATTTAATACATTTCAACAGCACCCAGCTACAGCTATATTTTCTATTATTTGCATGCGAATTGTGGGAAAACCTAGTTCTGGCTCCCCTTATCTGATGGCAAGCATAAGAAAATAAGTGCTAATGAAGATATCAATAGTTCCTCAATCAAATGATACCATTACTACTACTGTAGGGCTTTTTCCACAGAGGGTTATGGGAAGATGTCCAGTATAAGCTTCTACATATTGGCACTAGTTTAAGTAATTTTAAAAGCTTGCTGAAGATATTTTTCCCTGAAAGACCTAATAGTATGTAAAGCATATAGGGTTGTGTTCCAAAATAAGTGTTTAGATATGCGACGCTCTGCAGATCATGGAGGCTATCCTTTTGATATCCCTTTTAATTTGCCCATATTTCTTCTAAAGCTCGACCTTGAAGTCACAAGTATAAACAATAGATCCGCCAGCTATTTTTTCAATTGAAGAGCACAACCTGTAATTCAAACTTCTGTGCTTCATTTTCCTGTTAATATTTTTCCTCTGATACTCTCCCAACAAACCATTGTTTCCCTGAAGACATACATGGCAATGAATTTGGGTAGTCCCTACATCTAAATATTTTGTACTGCTTTTTGTTTGTCCAATTGATCAGCTTTTTTGGTCACATTAAGGTTATTTTTTCATACTGTAATAAGTATTATATTTAGCTTTGTGCCTAAAAAAAAAAAAGAGAACTCTGTAAGCTAATAAAAAATAAAAATATAAGCACACCTATGCTAAAGGAACAAACAGTCAACTAGAAGAAAACCCCACATTTAAAGTAAACCTGAGAACAGGTGCATAAATACAAGGTCAAGAAGCCTAAGAAACAAAAATCAGTGTGTTTTACTGAAAACACCCTCAATGAAAGTCAAGAGCAGCTGTGCATTTGGTTAGGATTTGACTATGTTTCCCAGTCTGGATACTCCATTGCTTTCTTTGAAGTTCCATTACTATTGTCTTGCTACCTCCTTAGTGTTTCTAGAAGACCATATACTGCACTAAGGAATCACTTCAGAGAAAGCTGTTTAAAGCAGATGAAAACTGATGAATTTTGCAAGTGTCACAAGATTTCATATTTGTCAAAAATAGTGGCAGAATTGGAAAATAACACAAGTTCAAAAAACTACATTCACTCTAGAGTTACATAACTTTAAAATCATATTTTGAACCAAGTTCTATTTATATACATCTTCCAGGTTTGAGCCTTTCAGCATTCACATTTTTAAGTTTTCTTTCAAAGAAACAGAGATACAATTTAACCGGTAGCTGTACATCACTTCCTAGCATGGGGCAAGGAACTGGACCTTCAGTAAGTACAATAGCCATTTGGCTTTGATGTTAGGGGTTGCCAAATCTGACAGCCCAACAGAAGGAAGGCTGCTGCAGCTCCCTGACTCCCAGTCCAACCCATAGCAAGGGCCCACATACAAACATATGTATGCAGCATATACACAGCTGGCCACACAGATAAACACTCAACTCATGCAACAATGATCTCTTCTGTTCCCTTCTCTAGCTGATCAGGATAAAAGTCCATTAGTGGATACACATACACGCAAACACAGAGTGGTTCCCTCCAGTAAGTGACCTTGGACACTGCCCACCCAGCAGCCAGTCTGTAGAGCTTCTTGTCTCCAGGTGCCTCATGCAGACGCACTCATGCAGAGGTCTATCAATCCCCAGGCCTTAGGATCTCTCCAGTAGCTGGACTAGAGCTCCACAGACACATGAGCCCCTATGACCCATGGTTCCACTCCAGTTGCTGGCACTCAGACCCACAAACACGCACACAGAGAGCGCCCTCACTCAGGGAAATAATTGAAATAAAGTTTAGAAGTACAGGACACGTTGTGTTGATCTAGTGTGGTGCATGGCCAGACAAGCATACTGACCAGTGGCCTGCTTACAATCAATGGGCCTCTCATTCCCTTACCCCTCCTCTCCCATGCCTGCCCCTCCCAAAGCTACCTGAAGCCCTGCCTTTCCCCCACCTTTCTCCTTCCCCCAAATATTTCATAATAAGTCCTGTGCAATTCCAACACACTGTACCCCACCATGAGTCCCATACCCCTCTATGCAGGAACCCCTCAGTCTGAAAGGTGACAGGGACAACCATTCCATTGACTCATCTTGATGTCTTTCACCCCCCAGACCATGTGGCTTATGGCCCTCCAGCGACAGCCCTTGGAGGAGTTGGGCAGCGGCTCCCTTTCTCCATTTGGGTTGTTGGGTTTACCCTGCATTGCACTGGGCCTCTGCGCTCTTCTGTGTGTGGAGACAAGTCTTTTATCAGATAACCTAACACTTGATAAGTCTTGCAAATATTTTCAAATCTAGGTCAGTAATCATCGATTTTGGTCGGCAGCCTGGCTTTAAAAACTATTGAAACTCTTCCAATAAAGATGAGATCGGTCACATAAGTTATCAGAGTCACTGGGTTATACACCTCATTATAGACTTCAGGGAGGAAAGCCTTGTTCTAAACATGGAACTTTTACTTGAATTTGTTACTAACAGGCTTGCAATACTGTTAAAAAAAATACTGAAGTAAAAACATCTTAAAAAGCTTAATATTTGTTTTTTAAAGGAAGTGTAGTAACATTTACCAACATCTATTTGTTGAAGACTCAAAGCTGAAGAGATGTTACATTTACATTACACTCCAGCTATAACTGATTAGACTACAATACATACTTCACCCAGTCAGTTGAAGAATGACTGTTCCGTCCTGTGAGGTAACTTAACTCTACAGAGAGCCTGTAGCACATGTATGAGATCCACAACCTGACCCTGAAGCAGCTGCTGTGCAGGGAAGGTAAGACACTATGACCAAGACAGTGTTTCTTCCATGCCTGTGCAAGAGCAAACCCCACCTTCAGTGGGGACATGGCTTGTGGAATCTCATTCCAGCAGCATGGTGCCATAGCGATGCCAATTCAGTGCAAAGTCACTTGAGACCTTATGGGAATTTTAACCTGCAAACAGAATAGCCACACAAATCTTTCCTTCCTGTACACCCTGCCCCCACCACCCCTTCAAGTAAAAAAAAAACCCAACCAAGCAACCAAAAAAAACCCCCAAAACCCAACACCTTAGTCCTTGGCTGGCTTTCTGTACCTGTAAAAGATTTAACATGTGATTTCCTCCCATCCTCTCCTGGAAAAGAACTTTTTTTTTTAATCCACTGAATATTTAGAACACTAAATATCTCTATGCAGTGGCAGAGAAGGACCTTCCTTGTTGAACCTCTGCATGTACTTCAACAGGATGCATTAAGCCTAGTACACCGAAGTTCACATTTTTATTTGACATAAAAAGTGAGAAGTAAATTCTGTGACAAATTCCAGCATCTCTGACCTAAAAGCCTGTAGAAAATTGCAAGCTTAGAGAAGAAACAGCTATGCAGGTGTCCTATCCCTCCCCAAAAGGGATCATCTTCCCCTTATAAGGGTCACTGCAGAGAATGCTTATAAATTTCAACAAGCAAGTATAATGTGTGTTAATTAGAGCAGAGATTTCCCCCCTCCCAAGCAAATATCTAATTGACCAAGATTTTAGGATTTCAGGTCATCAGAAGCTGTCCAGACATTGACAGAGAGATAATGATTTTTTCTTTTAAATGCTTACATAACTATTTAAGGAAGAAGTTGCAGTAGTGAGAACAAGGAAAAACAGTTAATTCTTAGCTTATCCTGAGTGTATCTGCATTCGCACTCACTGCCTCAGATAACAGTACACTAAGCATTAGATTCTAATAATGAAAAAGGATTATTTTTCACTATCCTTCTTCCCTGCATTATTATATCCTTTTCTTGAGGACTTCTGCAAACTCCCTACTGGCTGTCCCTGCTTAACAATGCTGTTAGCTGAGTGGAGTATGCTGACCAGGTGCAAATGTTGCACCTTAATCTATGCATACAGGGACTTAATAAATATTACATAATGATAGGTCATTTAAATGACCTATCATAACTTTATCGTGCACTAAGTAGTATAAACTCAAAGCTACAAAACAAGAAAAAGGAGTAGAGGAGAAAGAGATAAATCTCCTATCTGTAGCAGTCACTTGCTTTATGAACCTGCCACAACAATACTATCAGTGTTTGCAGGTACAGAGCACAAGACCAACAAACTGGGAATAACAGCATGAAAAAAATGAAAGAAAGATACTGCCACAGAGGCCCTGGAAAACACTACCTCAACAGCTTCTGTGAAAGGCTGCAGTGCTGCCTCAGTAAAGAGCCTCAGCCTTAGTAATACCAAGGGACCTCCTATGCGTAAGGATGTTTTTTTGATATTAGAGGGTATTTCCCCCCACCCTCTAAATAGTATGTCACTGTAGTTACCACTGTGTAAGAATAGCCAGGCTTTTGCATTAAATATAGATGGAAAGCTTTGTCACTATTGAGAAAGTACAAGTTTCCATAGGATAGCACATGCACTTCTTCCTAGAAATTAAATCACTGAATTCAAATGCATCTCTAAAGCCATAAGGGCTATATTGAGGAAAAAAGAACGCTTTCCTTTTCTGCTGTTTTTGATGTGTTGATATGACTGCCTTGAAAGTGATGCATTCCCCCCCCCCACACACTTCAAACACTAATTAGGCTGCAAAGTAGTATAGCCAGTAGTATGACAACACTTTTCAAACCAGCATTTACTGAAATAAGCAAACAGGAACTGAAGTTTTGAAAGAGCAACTCCATATGTAAATTACTTTTTTAAAAAGGTGGATCAAATTTCTTTGGAAAAAATAAACTATTTCTGCATTTCTAGCACTAGTACCACAAAATAAAAGGTTTCTTGGAGCTTTTGCAACAGCTCTAGAGGGTATCCAAAATACTGGATTTAAGTCTAACTCTTAAGTATTGAAGACACTGCTCCAGAAACTCAAATATTAAACTCATTCAATTCCACCTGCAATGTATAACTTTGGCCAGAATCTAGAGCATCTCCAGTCATCTTCAATAAGCAGTTATGACTGAGATAAGAGTTCAAGTTTAATTATAGGATGCTAAGTCCTAATATACTTTTATCCAAGTTTCAGCAGTTGAAAAGCGACAAACTAAAAAAAAAAAAAAAAAAATTCACTGCCTTCCCTTTAGTTTGTAGGCCTCTATTGTGTAAGCCAGTCTTCCCAAGAGTTGCTTATACTCTTATAGGCCTAGCAGCTAGGAAAAAACAAACAAACAACCCCCCAAAACCAAACCCACATTATATAATCACATTAACACTTTTAGAAAATAAACCATGTGTTTACCTAGCACAAGGGAATGCAATCCAGACAGTCCAGGCTGTGTTCCAGATTTAACAGTAAAAATTTTGGAGGTGCTAAAAATACCATAAAAGCTGCATTCCAAAAAATTCTGTTCTGAAAGCTGTTCAGTCTAGCTATGCTTTTGACACAGTATACATGTTTGCTTTCAATTGAATTTTCAGTTAAATGTTTTACAAGTGTCAGATCTCCACACTTAAGTGTTGTTTCTGTATATAAGCAAAAAGATTACTATTCAACCAGCAAAATCACTGCTAAATCCTCTCTGTTGAGGGTATCAGCCACTAAATAGTGAAGAAACATCATGACATTAAGGTGACTAGTTGCCTACACCGGAAAACAGTAAGCTGACCAAGAATACAGGTTTGTTAAGCTCCTGTAAGTACTAAATAAATATGTAAAAGTTGATTAACAAGCAGAAAGAAAATTATAGACTTTATTCTAATGAGCATGCTAAGCAGTTTGTTTAAAGAGCACATAGCACATTACATAAAAAATACTTCCCATCATGACCCTGTGAAACAGTAAAACACTATCAGTTAAAAAAAGGCTAAGACACACACCATGTTACATAATAATTGTGTGCTATCATTCTATAACAAAGTTTCTAAGCAGGGTTCTATAGCAAAGGAACACTCTTCCTCATTAGAAATCACATAAGTACAAGTCAGCTGTAAGATCACAAGCCTCCTCCTCCTCCATGTAGAAGCAAAACAGTTGTAAACTGTCACTTGCAAGCAACATACACAATGTTAACTTTTTGGAAAGAGAAGTTACACCACTGGTGACTGACAGCACAAGGATTCTTCCCGCCTCAGCATTTCCCTTGTTCTCTCCCTTGCCCTCCCAACAACTACAAATGTATCTTCATGCCTTTTCTGCTTCAAGGGAAAAAAGCACAAAGCAAACACCTTGAAGTATAGGTAGTAAGTGAACAATAACACTTCTTTCCTTATAAAAAATAGAATGGAAAATAACTACCAATACAAATAATACAAATCAAAGGCAGAAATAAGATGTTTCTACAAGGATACTGTAACTGCATAAAAACTAAGCATACAGTTACTAGCATTTACTTATACAGTGAGGAAACATACACTGAAAGTACAAATACAACATACATTACATATTTAAAGTACTAGCATCATTCAATTTTCACGTGTGTGCACAGGACTGGCATGATTGCACTAGTGTCAGATATAACTTAGGTTTTCTGATGTTCCCTGGGTATAATGGGGTTTCTAGGCAACAGCGATATTTAGGCTAGTTAGTACTCCGCAGTTACCACACCAACACAACAGAACATACCTCATGCATCTCCAGAAGACAACTAAGTATACAAAAAGGACACAGCTCTTCAGTTACGGTATAGAACTGAGGTGTAATTTCAAACACATTTACTAAAGGAAATGGCTACAGCTATGTATAAGCAGTCTTCCCTGCTGTTTGGACCCCTGCTTTATCTCCTTTTACCAAGGAGGTTAATCTCCTCAGCACAAAGAAAGAACTAAAAAAGATTTCACCAGTTATTCATACAACTGAGGCCTAGAGAGATACTGAAAAGCATCTAAAAGCTTAATTCCATGTAGATATTCAGATACATTAAAAAACCTAGGTTTTAGATATCTAAATACTTGAACAAAAATTGTCTATAAGCCAGTCAGTACGATCCACATACGATAACCGTATTGTCCCTTCCCTCAGAAACCCTAGCACACCTTTCCTAGGATTTAATACAGACCATCAGCTAACTAAAAACACTGCACAGAGAAGTGAAAGAAAATAACTCACCTAGCCAGGTATTTCTCCCATCTGCCTTTGCTTCTTTTAAGTTTTCAGGAATTTAGTTGTATAGGTCACCAGACGTTTCTTCCACGTTCAGGACTTCAGTATCATTATCTGTAGTAATATTGTATAATGTCAGAAGCAATATCAAAAAAGTTTCCATAACTGTCATATAGCCAAGTTTCAATCAAAAGGACTTCGATTCTTAAACATAACAGCTAAGCATATTAGAAACATGGTCCTATTTTATACAACTATTTCTTACATGATTAGGCTGTGCAGCAAGTTGAAGGTGGTAGTTCTTAAGAGGAAATTCAGACATCCATCTTCTTTTTTTCAGGAGATCAGGTACACCTAACACAGCGGTACAAGTTCAGCCTTGTACAAAAGTCTAGTTTCCTTCTCTATTTCACTAGATCTTATAGCAAAGATCTTCAATGCCTTCACCTATGAAGCACCTTCTTTTCATCTGTTTTCTAGCAAAACCTTAATTTACACAGCTCTCTAAAGCAAAGAGATATCATTTCTTCACCAGAAGACCTATTTTGGCCACATAACGGCACTCAGTTATTCACCTATCAAACTACAAACAGGTTTTAAGGCCTTTATAGCCAAATAATCATTATAAGCTTGCTTGTTGAACAATGTGGGGAAAAAAACCAAAACAAGCCACCATAAACACATATTGTCCTTCACTACTTTCTACAGTAGAACCAAATTTTAAAGTGAAAATAAAAATACAGGTGGCCTGAGACAGCCAGACAATAAATATAATCAGAAAGAAAAACAACAAACAAGCAAAGCCACAAAACCAAAACC
The DNA here is from genome assembly GCA_035590195.1 of Aviceda cuculoides. NCBI lineage: Eukaryota > Metazoa > Chordata > Aves > Accipitriformes > Accipitridae > Aviceda > Aviceda cuculoides. The sequence goes on from JAVJGG010000030.1 coordinate 7,904,781, forward strand.
TGAACAATACCACCAAACAAATACTAAAAAGTAAAAAAAAAAAAAAAAAAAAAAAAAAAAAAAGTCATCAACTTACTAGAGAGAAAAGGAATCCTCACTCCTTCAACACAAATATTTCACTCACCTATGCATTTCCTGGGAGGACATTTTATGGAGTTGCCTGATTTTCCTAAGCATGTCTGATTGGGCACATGTGTGCATCATTACCTTCCCCTGTACAGCTGTGTGAAAGCTGAGGCAATAATTGGTGTCCTAACTGCTGACATTTGTTAGTCTCTGCATACTGCTATAGAAATGGGAGAGGATTTGGGGGAGTGAGAGGTATGGTTTCATACAAAATGTGGTTAACAGCCCAGTGTTTAAAGTGTTACTCTATTTTGGTTATATGCAGAGATGGATTACTTAATAAACACAACAGAATGGAGTTGGCCTAGCTGTTTCTCTGCTGTATACCTGTGGATTAGCAGAAAACCCTTCTTTAGCCTATTCTTCCATCTCACTGCAAAGCTACATGTATGTGATTTGCTGTTTTACAGAGAACGCAGAAACTGAAGCCTCAGTCCTCCAACAAAACTCCTTTTTCCGATAAAATAAAACATGTACACCACTAGAGCCACAGCCATAGTGCAAATTCCCACAGCAGTCTAATGAGAAAGCACATCTGTCTGCTCTGAGCATGTGTTGAAAGTTATCTTCAGTTGATTCATATCCAGCAGGGTACCCAATTATTAGGCTGGAGTACCTAAGGCTAGTGGGCATAAATCTGGGTATGTTGCTTCCCACTTGTACTGCCTACAAAACCAGGTGTGCCTTAAAAACAAGAGGCAACAAAGATCTAGGCTTAGACATATCTGTACCCTCAATTTCTGATATGTGTGAGTATCGATTCACTCCATGATCAAGATTCAGACCTAAAAGACAGCTAATAGGGGATCAAAGTAACACAGAGGAAAAAGATGGAGACCAGTGGCAATGTGTGAAAAACTCCCAGAATGAAACAGAGTAAAGAATACAGGAGGCACATTCGGAAGAAAAGAAAAAAATAAAGTACTTAGACCATTTATACAGACACTGTGAAAGAATAGGGCAAGACTTCCAGATTCAAACAAAAAAGGATGAAGAAAAGATGCACATAAAGCATTTCAATAATGCTTTAATGTTTTAATAATGGATATATTGTCATAACAAAATAATCTGAAGTGGTAGGTGAAAACTGGAATAAATATTTTGTTTTAAAAGTAACATTGGTGTTCAGTACTTTACAAAAAATTAGTCACCACATCCATTAGTTTGCTATTTATTTGAGCAAGTAGTATTGTTTCGGGTTTGTGTGGTGGGGTTTTGGTAGCAGGGGAGGGGCCGCAGGGCCGGCTCCTGTGAGAAGCTTCCAGAAGCTTCC
>JAVJGG010000030.1:7906279-7965606 GCA_035590195.1 Aviceda cuculoides
TGTCAGTGTTTAAGAGGCGTTTGGACAATGCCCTTAACAACAGCTTGAGCTCTTGGTCAGCCCTGAAGGGGTCAGGCGGTTGGACTGGGTGATCGTTGTAGGTCCCTTCCAACTGAAATAGTCTGCTCTATTCTAAAAGATGATACACCCATTGTTTTGCATTGATTATATCTTGAGTTGAAGTAGCATAACTAGATAAACAATTTAAAAAATGGGGATTTTTTTTTCTCTTTTCTTGATAAGGTTTGTTTGGGTTTTTTTTTTTTTTTTTAGAACACCCCTAAGTTATTACATGGTTCTCAGAAATTCAAACTCAGAGGAAAATGAAGTTGTCTACGGGTCCCACCACAGACCTAACCTGAGTTCTGTACAGCAACAGCTTTTTAATCTTTCTTTATAGCACAAGCCTTAAATAATCTGTAAATAAAGACTGAAGATAAAATAAAATAAAATAAAATAGCAAAAGTTCCAGCTACTGAAGAAAATGGAATGTCGAGCATCTGAAGGAAGATGGTGACACATGCAGATGAGGTGGCAGACGAACTTATATATATTGTACAATAGAAGAAGGATCAACTGCACAAAAAGCAGTAAAGAATGGCATCGTTGTACATTGTGGTAATTAATTCAAATCCAGGTTTAGCATTTCGAGAAATTGGAATCACATCTGACTAAACTATTGTTACAAATAGTCCTTGTATAAATTTAGCTCCTGTACAGATAGGATATTGTTCAAAGTTGTACCCATTTACTTTTTTTTTTTTTTTTTAAAAATTCTGGTTAAATACAGTGGACTAATAGAATCTCAGAGTAAATTCTGAAGTACTTTGCTGAGTTGTGAAAATCAGGAAAGAGATAAAGGTAGACTTTATTGCTTTGTTGAATCAAGATGACATTATTTCAGCATGTATATGCATAAATGTGTATACACACATAAAACTAATTGCGTTAGTATTTTTTAAAAGTGAATACAGATGTCATTGCTCTCATAGCTATTGCCTGTGTGCGGGCTTACACTGATCCTAGGCGAAACCACAGAAAGGCTGGTATAGAAAGCCGTGGGGAGACACAGTATTTCCAGAGTCCTGCATTTAGGTATTTTGGTGTGTCCTGAGGTGGGACTATGAATGTCATATAACCTGATGTGAATGAGATGGATTAGCATGTTCACATGTGAGAATGTCAAACCATGGATAAAGGTAACTATGTCAAAATAATAAACCTAAACCTGTAAAATCAAGATAGTGGTGGCTTTGTCTTGATAAGCCTTGAAGCTCATCCAGCTCATCCAGGATGAGCCTTATCCTCCCTGGGTAACTTGCCCTACTCTGCTACTGAAAATAATTTTCCTAATGTCCAGATGAACCAGTCAAGTTGCAATTGGAGAGATTTAGTCTTTGCTGTATTTTCTTTCAGTGCAGAGAAAAATTTGATTCTGTCATTCAATACAGAAAATTGTCTCCATCTCCTCTTCACTCATGAGATGAGCATCCATCGTCTATTTGCAACATTTCTGTGTATTTGTAACTTCTCCTCCATAGCCATATTCCATACATAAAATCAGGATTTTGTATTTTTGGATGGAGAGTAAAACATCAAAATTATTCTTTGCCTATTTATGAGCTTTACTATTTCTATATACATAAACATGCATGAATGAGACAAGATGTTGCAATCCAAAACTAAAAATCCCAAACCCTGACTATATATATATATATATATTTACCAATATTAAAATCTATAATTACATAAAAGTTGTCAATGCTACATATATCTACTAATGATCAGCACATGAGACAGCTGGCTGTTTTTTCACAATACATCAATATGTTTTTCTTCCTAACCTATTTTTAGTAATCATTATATTTTAAGCAAGAGGCAGTATGACAAAAAATAAAGGAAACTGAGAGAAAGCTTGAAGCTAACTCAGAAACAAGCAAGTGCTATTTTATTTCTTGCTTTTATGTACTGCTACATCCTTTTAATTTTCTCCTTACTGCTTTTATGTGTGACTTTTTCTTCTACGCTTTCCTTTATCCACTCCATAACATGATGAAGCTCCTGAATACTGAAATTTTTATATGCAGAAAGGAATGTAATATTGTCAAGTGAGGGATGACAGTCTGGGCAGGGAGGCACTATTTAATACCTTCTACAAAAAAACCCACAAGGATTCATACATCACTTGAATCTTATACATTTTAAAAAAATTGGTTTTATTGGTATTATAATCATTATTCCTAATTGTCTTAATGTGATCACTTTTTCTCATCGCTCCTAAGCTTTCTAGCAATTGTGTTAACACTAAAGACTGGAACATCTTGACTAAAATAGAAATAGCCTTCTTCCCTCTAGCACACAGTTATATTAATATGGTAAAAAAGTGAAATGATTCCTCAATGTTTTAAAGAAACAATAGCTCTGACAGTTAAAGACTATTAATGACATCTCATAATCTTGTGACACTGCTGTAATTACTTCTGTCATCACTATATCTTATTAGCAGCCACATTTACTATCTTTTTACTTCTCATTCCAGTTATATAGCAAGTGGCCAACACGTGTTGAGACATTAAATTTTGGAAAAACTGTTTTATTATTCTTCAGAGCAATTAACTCCTACATACTTGATTAGATACTGCTATATCTCAGATTTCTTTATGTTTCAGACTAGACTTAAAATTTAAAATATAGATTTAAATCTCCCTTTTAATAAATCATTGCACACTTGGCTGGGACATGAATGTGTTACGCCAGGAAATTTGTTACTAATCTAGTACCAGTTATTAGGCTGATATTCTACTGCAGAAAGAAATTGTATAGATGGTAAAAAAGTAGTATTAGAAACAGTAATTCAAGCCTAATGAAGCAACATTAGCACTTTTATGTTGTACTTTCTAATTAGGAAGTCTGTTAATGAAATTGGGGCATTTACTTAATTGCTGTGAACAATTATTTTCAAATTAAGCCTAGCAATTAAATAGCATGATTAAACTCATGGTACAGGCTTTTTAGTAGAGATATCGTTTGTATCTTGCCTGCTGTATTATGCATGGTAAAAACTGCAAAAATCTTCTGATTAGCCAATGTAAATTAAGAGCAATGCCATTTCATTGAGAACATGAATGAATATGCAAAGAGGGAAAAAACCCCACCTCTATTATGGAGGCCAAATAACAGACAGAAAAACTGTTGTAAAAATTAGTTATATTGGTGAAATTTTCTCCTGATTTCTTCGATGCAAGGGAGGGTCAAGGAAATGAATGCAAATTCATTGTATTAGTTTGCATTCCATGTACGAGAGATGATGAAATAAAACCTATCTTCCAGCTGGAGCAACAGTTGATGCTGAAAGCCCTTTAAACCACTAGATCTCTCCTAACGCCTCATACCAGGAATTTTACTGGTGAACGTACTGAGATGATTGAGTGATCTGAACTAGTTCTAATGGCAGTAGTAAGTTTGCAAGGTGATGGGTGTGGTATCATAGGACATACATGTTTCCTTGAAACTATGAAACATTTATGACACCATTCATCATGCAGAAGAGTGGATCTGGCATTGAGTCTCACATGAGATGCAAATTCTGTTGTATGCTACTGCTTGATTCCAATAATAAAATATGCCTTGAAACTTGGAACTGGATTTTTTCAATTTTTAGCAAACTAGCTAAAGGACATACTAAAAATATATGATGACTGCAGTATTAAAATCACAGGGAGAAAGAAATATTAATAGCAAGAAAAATTGAGATAGTACTCTCTTTTTTCAAGTAATATTTAGGTGCAACCTTTTTTTTTCCTACTAAGACCACACAAAGAAATACACTAAATTTAAATAATAAATTTTCTATCCTTTTCACAAAAACTTGGGAATGCCATTAAAACTTATCTACTTCACAGCTTTTGTTTTCAGATAGAAATTGATCCTAGAAAAATGCTAAATCTCACTTCACTGCAATAGTTCAGCACGTGTTTAGCTATTATTCTTAAATACTTAAGGAAATATATAGAATTTCGTGGGAACTAAACATGGAGCACATTCTTAAATGGTTTGATCAAGGACTTACAAAGTGAAGACTGCATAATGTCTAATGGGAAAGAATGTATCTAAAACATTTTAAAAAATTAAATGGAAAAGTTTGAACAAATTTGGCCTCTGACTTGAATTCACTTTACCCAACTCAGAGATTCTTTTTACATGGTAAGTTGTCTTGGATTCAGATGTCACTCAATATGAAATAAAAAGTGAAAAGCAGGAAATAGAAATAGGATAAAGAGTAAGGTAAAGAAGGATTAACACACAATCTCTTCCACATTAAAAAAAGCACTAAACATTGGTTATACTTTGCTTACTATTTGAAAGTGTCCAGTTGAAGACATAAGACATTCGTTTTTTGAACTCCTGTGTTTCGTTAGAGCAATCACCTCAACCGCCTATCTACCTATTCAAAATTTCTGGTTAATGGCAAAAGTTGCTTCTGTGCTTCCTTTAGAAAAATAAGACTAACACTGGGAGATGGTTTTCTTTTTAATAATTAAATGAAAAGAAATACAGTCACTACAGTACTGTATCATTTCATATATCACAAGGTTTCACACAACATACGCAACAGGGTTGTTACAGAAGCAAACACATTTTTCAGGTTTGAAATGAACATGGAAAAGGGAGTAACCTATGATTGGTGCTATGAAATAACTCACGAAGTTAATTATTGTCGGGACATAAAAATTTTACACAGCTTAACGTTCCGAACTACCTTCCACCAGGAAAAACATCTTACATCAAAATCAGGACCTCTGCAGACACTTCCATCATGTGAATTTATCTCAGACGTTTCTCCCTTTCGGACCGATCACGTTTTTTCCGGTCCCAGCTAACTGCCGGAGCCCCGCGCGCGCCAGGGGGCCCTGCACGCCCAGCCTGTGCTGGGGCCTGCGCCCCGTGCTCCCCCAGCCCGGCTGGGTGCCGCAGCGGGACCCCGGCTGCAGCTGCCAGGCAGGCACCAGTGGGAGGGAGGCGGGAGAGGCCTTGGCAGGGGCCTTCCTCCGCGCTCAGAAGCCGCCCGAGAGCCCCGGCCCTCGGCCCTGGCTCTGCTTTGGCCGGGGGGTCCCCTGACCCCACCTGGCCCGCTCTGGCACCCGCCACGTCCTCCCCTGGCCCCCCACAGCAGTTACTGCTCCTCTCCCAGCTCTGGGGGATACTCCTCACGGAGCCAGCCCTGCCGTGCCCCTGCGCTCCAGACCTCCGTGCTCTCTTCGCTGCTCTGGAGCCGCTCTTGGGGAGCCGCGGCCTGTATGGCTACCTCCCTGGGCTGGCTCTGGCCCACAGAGAGGGCCCGCACAGGAACATGGCCGTCACCCTGGAGAGACACCTGCCAGAGCATCAAGAGAGCGTTCCCAGACCCATGAACGAGCTCTATACCACCCTCCCCACCACTCGCAATGCGGGGCCCACTTCGGTAGGGGCTGATCTCCCTCCCCACCTGGAGATCAACAGCACAGGCGCAGGGAGTGAGCGTGGGTTTATTCTGGTACAAATGGCCATCACGCGGCCACCTGCCCCAACAAACCCTGCCGTGACCACTGGAAAGGAGTGCAGCTGGAGGTTTGGGCACTAGAGCCCTGCCTCCCAGTACACCTTCCTTCATCATCCCAGGTGAGCACATCATGTAAACCATCGCTCCGCTGGTTGTGGGGGTGTCCCGTAGCGTTGTGGCCTTTTGGTTTGCCCAGAGAGCCAGGATTTCCACCCAGCCCCAGCCCGCACCCCACCACAGTCATTGCCACAGATGGGAGGAGAACCACCCAGGGCCCATCACCTGTGGGACCATTCCCCTTAGTGTAACTGCGGCACCCAGACGCTCTGAGATTATTTGCCCTTCCCCATCCTGCGCGACCCATCTTTCCAGCCATCCTCACCCTGCCCTGGCTGTGGATGCGCAGCCCTATCCCTGAGTTCCTGCAGGAAGGGGATGCCCAGAGCCTGAGGGCAAAAGCCCGGGTCTCTCGGGGTGCTCCTCCCTGCCCCACCACAGCAGCCTCCATCAGCTGAGCAGTTTTCTGGCCACACAACCGCCATGGTTACTGTCATTAGACCTGTTACGTGGGACTGTGCTTTTTCAGCGAGGCTACTGCCCTGCCTGCTCTGTTGGTCACCCTTAACCCCCTGCTTGCCTCCTCTTGCAGAGCAGAAACATCTCTCTTCTACGAAGACACAAATACACCAGTATTTACCTACAGAAGTAATGTTTTGGGATATTTAGAACAGTCTTTCGTGTCAGAAGACAGTCAAAGAAAAATATAATCCCAAATGGGTATCGTTAGTATGTGGTTAAAACATCAAATAAATGTAGCATAAATTTCCACAAACATGCTACTTCAGTAGATTTCCATAGAATGTACCAGGATGAAAAACATACTAGTACAATTACAGATGTCACTATTAAAAAAACCCCAAACAAACCAAAAAACCTATATATTACTTTAACCTTTTGGTATGGGATTAATTAGACCACAGATATCTAATTCAGAATAAAAATAAGTCATGAATATCTTCAAAGTAGGGTAAGACACTTAATACACATGTGTAGTTTCTATTTTAAAGCCTAATTATACAGGCATTGTAATAGATACATGAAACCCAAGGTCAGTATACTTTATAGTATGCTCTATTAGATGACAATACAGTAGACGAATTACAATTATCTATAACAAAATAGACCTTTTAAAGTATCTTCAACTTGAACTTTGTTACCCTGTAGCCCTGTGGTACATAGTATTGCCACTGGTAATAACAGACCTGACGCTTTCTACTGACTTTGCAAGGTCTCAGGAGTTGTCAAGGCTTGCTCTGCCTGAAATTTTCTTAACCTGCTTGCAGCTTTGTTTTGCTTGGTTTAGCTTCAACTATCTGCTTTCTAATTAGCTATGGCTAATTCCTTAACTTTTGTTTATGTTTGCCTGGGTGTGATCATAGTTTTATATAGATGACAGTAACAAGCAGTTATTCTAGAATGAGATATTTATGACACTAACATGATGTTGCAGCATAGAGAAATACAGGCCTGGTATGAGAACAGAGAGCTCACACCAGGAGTGTCCTCGTACCATGAGATACAGGGTGCAGCACAAGGGAGTACTGGTATGGGACGAGAAGAGATGGGACACAGGCTGGACACAAGTGTGACTATCAGTCACTGTACGTAACGGGATGGCTCCTACACTCTTTCAGGCAGGAGATTTCAACCTGCAATACTCTGTCATTTCCCAGTCTTCATGTTCTCTTGCCTCATTTGCGTTTGCCACTATTTAGACACTCTTTCACAGGAAGGCTGTCAAAATCTCAGTTCAACAAAAGAATATAGCGGTAGCTACTAAGAAAATGCTGAATTTCACAGAAAAAGAAGTATTTTCAAATGCAATTCACAGTTTATATATGGTGCGAGATGCTTTACATCTTATACATTTTCAGAGTGCTGTGCTGAGCAAAACCAATACAGCTTCCCTGTGAGCAGGTTTGTACAGCTCCCTTGCAATCACACCTGGGGAAAGCATTTGTTTAGTTTCACTGTCAAATCTCCGCAGTTCCCAGAATTCCTAACAGCTGCTACCCTCAGCTGCATCACAGCAATAGTACAAAGCTCACAGGAAACATCCATTAGAGTCACTATTTATGCTGAGATTATTAATGGAAAAATTTACCTCATGTCATTATACTTCCTTACCTCACATAGTCTCATGCTGATGGATGATCTCTACTTACTAATTTTAAGTGTAAGGAACTGCGGGAGAGGGAATGACAGTTAACTTTGAAATCATGTTGCATTTTGGAAATGCCTGTGAGCCTTGACAAAAAAATAAATAATTGCAATTTTTTTTTGTTTGCCTTATGAGAAATTCTGATAAGATTGCAACTTGTTCATACCGTTTACAATACCCAAAATCATATGAAGAAAAAGTCCCTCTGACGAGCAGGTATGCAAATACAATATTGTGCTGCACTAAGGCACAAAAGCAATGGATAACAGTAACTGATAGGGTTTTCAAGCACTTACTACTTGTGATCTTTAACACTAACTTAAATACAAATGTTTCATCGTCTTTTTATAACTCATGGTTTTACCATTTGCTTAAATGAAACAGCAATAAAATAAGTAAGATATATTTTACCGAGTCATTATCTATAAAACCTACAAGCTAAACTCCAGATCTGGAAGTAATTCTGCCACATCTTTGCACTTTTAAGTGTCTTTGTAACATCAGTAGGACTCCCCAGGGACCACTTCCATAGAGTGCATTAGAAGATACCTGTATCTTTTCTGTGTCTGGGTAAACTTTTGGTAGATTGCCTGTGCTGCAAAAAGCTGCAGAAGAGCTTTTTATCCTTTTCATCCACAAGTTCATTGGTAGGAATTTAAGTAGTTAGATAATACTTAAGGGATAAGTAAATATTGCTCAAAAATTTTTCAAATTCCTTTTGGGTTTGGCAGTTGCATATTATTATAAAGATCTTTCTCTAGTGTGCCTACATAAGCACTGAGCAGAGTATCAAATTAAGTATTTTATTTTAAAATAATATTTTTATCTTAAATTCTGATCAACTAAACCTGATTCACCACGATAGTCATCTCTGTTCCTTACTCCTTCTGTAAATAGCATTATTGTAGTACACATAGGGAATGTTAATTTTAAATTTTCCTAACAATATTTCTTTTATATATATGCAACAAAAAAGTATGTCCCTGAAAAAAAGGCAAACTAAACAACAGCAGAATAGACCACGTGGAGTCATTTTTAAAAGACTGTAATTCCCAGGCAGATGCAGCCCAGGATCCGACTTGCCTTTGCTGCTGCAGCAGCGCACTGCTGACTCACGTTCACCTTGTTGTCCACCAGGACCCCCAGGTCCCTTTCAGCAAGGCTGCTCCCCACCCACCCACATCCTGGCCTGCAGTGGGCTTTTTGGTTATTTCGTCCCAGGTGCAGGACTTTGCATTTGTCTTTTTTAAACTTCATACTGTCCTTGCCAGCTCACTCTTCCAGCCTGCCCAGGTCTCTCCGTAAGATGGCCTGCCCTTCTGATGTATTCACCTCACCACCCAGTTTGGTATCGTCAGCAAACTTGGTGCGGGTGCTTTCAATCCCATCATCCAGATCATTTATGAAGATGTTGAACAGCACGGGGCCCAGTATCAGTCCCTGGGGGACCCCCCCTTTTGTCAAGTTGCCAACCTGAGTAAAAGCCATTGAGGTCGCACCCTCTGAGTGTGATCTATTAGCTAATTTCCTACTGACCTCATAGACCACCCATCCGATCTGTGTCTTCCCAGTTTGCCCAGGAAAGGCTGTGGGAAACAGTGCTGAATGCTTTGCTTAAGTCCAGGTAAACAGGTTAAGTAAGGAGGAATTTTTACATCTATGCAATATCAGTAAAGGTAGTTCTGGCTGTGATTTTGTTGCTTACTTTTCCAACTGAAATGTCAGAAAACTGAGAAGGCAGCAGATGTTTTAAAACACATCTTGTGGGTAGTCAAGAAATATTTTGTATGGGAAAACGTAGTGTAGGAAAATTCAGTACATGTGGCTTATTACAAAATAAAAATAGATAAAAATTGAGAAGTAATTAGGTTACAGTGTATAACTGCCTTCACAGAGAAAGACATGCTGGACACTGTAAGCCTCTGGAGCCTAGTAGCCAAAGGCAAAAGAAAAAATCATCAAGAGAAATTAAAATCAGAACTAAGGGTGAATACATACTGTTCTATTTGTAGTTAAAGTTTGAAATTCAACTAGTTTTTAAAAACCACTATATTATTTTCAACAGATGATGACTAAAGAAAATGGTCAGAAATCTATATTCTTTGCCTCTTGATGGCTTTAGATGAACTTAATGTTTTTCTAATTTAGCTCTTTGGTGAATGAAGCTCTAGGTAAATTAAGGTCTGTTCTACATTTAACAAACACGTAGTTTATCAGTAAAGAAGAACACTTTCTTATCCAACTCAAAGGTTTTATTCAAATTTAGCTTTAGAATTTAGAGGGAGCGGATCAGAGCTGCATTGAACAATCTTTTCTCTTTGGAACTAGGATGTCATGGCAACTCTGTATTTGAGTTCAAAGGAGCCACACTGCCACAGGAGGTCCTATTCATCCTGAGCCTCAAATAGGCACTCAAATGATAATTATCTGATCCTAGAAAGGCATTTGTTAAATATCCATAGTGCTGAGGTTGTCAGAACCTTGCAGATACTGTATTTGCACAAAGGTTTTAGGATGTATGAGAGGTGAAAGGTGAGCATCAGCCTTGAAACCTATCATCCAACAATAAAACTTGTCTGTTCTTATATCTACGAATTGCATTCTGCTCAGTCACCATAACCCCCTTTTTTCATTCCTTTTCTGTGGTACCACCATGGTCTCTCCATCCTTCCTTATTGCTTGTCCTCTTCTAGTATTAAGGTCTGAGCCTTTTTCCTATACTTAAAACTATCTCACCTCTTCCTGATCAAGCACCCTATCTGCCCTATGCTACACCAGATGTTGAGCAGTCTTTAGAGTAGACATTATTTCATTTTAAGATCTTGGTAACTGGCATTCCTAACAGCATTCCATCATTGTAATATTTTGTAGTATATACAATATTTAAAATAAAATTCTGCAATTCCTTTCATGTAACTGTAAATAATGTGCTGAGAGAGCTTTTCTTTTAAGAGATACTGACCAGAATATGCTGTGTACAAAGCCCTTTGTACACGGGAGATACAGTAAGATCGTGTTGAAACCATCAATGCTGGGATAGCAGAGTATAACAAAAGACAGATGTCAAACAATATGACAGTGCAAAATAAAGGGAACAGGGGAAGTGGAAAGCTAGAGCATGAAGTCTTTAATGAGATGTAGAATAGGAATTCGCCTCCTTTTTAGTACATAAACAGAAGGGCAGTAATTTGGGAGGGTGAGAGACATGTTTTACAGTCAAGAGTGTACTGAAGCTCCAGGCCTGGATATGAATCTATCAAATTTGTCCAAGCCTGTTTTATGGTATTTCAGCATTTCCAACTCAAGCTGTAAAGCAGGAATGAAATAAACACTGTCACAGCCTAAAAAGAGCTTAACATAAAGTTGGATTCTAAACATGAACACAATTTTAAAGGCCAATCTTTGCATTCTTTGTGATCTGATTCACTAAAAAATCCTATGAAATTAAATGAAAGCAAAATAGCTCCTTATAAATGCTGTTTAAAGACAGTGCTTATACCCACAAAAGGAAAGACAATAAAAATGCATATTTTATCTCTTTTCTCTTTGTTGTCTGTTGTGCCAAATACTGCAGGTGCCACCAGAAGTACCTAGTGAAAAGAAGCATACACTGCAATACCTTGTACAACAGGGCCACTGCAGGTAGAGATAACAATTTTCTCTTGAATTTAATGCTATGCAGATACGTTTGAGTACAAAAAGAATCAGTTCTATATAAATTAAATCTGATGAGAATTCAATAAGATGAAGACTCAATATGAATGTTAGATATATTGCATTGAGTTTCTGTTTAGAGAAAAAAAAAAACCAACTGTCCATTTATTTCTTTTTACAGTGGCTAAAAACAAGTCTTTGGATGGATTTACAGAATCCATGTCTGCACTGATCCTGAAGAATCAAAAGCAAAGACAAGAAAATGATAAAATAAAAAGAATGAGAGACACATACACATCAAACACTTTTCATTCAGGAAACAGCAAGACCAGACATGTTGGCTGTCTTCCAGTTTCAGTATCTGTTTTCATTCTAAATTATTTTGATTCTCTCTTTCTATAATTAAATATTTTGTAAGTGGGGTGCTAGATACACCTTGTGTCTGCAATAGAGTAATTCCCCTGTCAATGGAAAGATGGAGTAAAGTGGAATGAAGCTGAGATTTAGTCCTGAATTAAGGCCTAAACCAGCACAGCTGTGAGACACATTAATTTCATTTGTGTCTCTCTTTCTCTCCCCCAAATTTCCACTTAACATTTCTCTTTCTGATTTTATCTCAGGAAAAAAAGTACAGACAGTGACTACTTCTATTAGCCTGAAACAGAGACATTTCAAGCTAGAAACTTACGAAAAAAATACCATGTTTCTGAACTTAGTTTTAATCTGTAAAACAAACAGATTCTAATGAAATAAATTCTTAGTCTTTTCCAGATTTGGGGGCTTATATGAAGCATTGCTTTTTGTATCTAAGTCCTTCAGTCATCTCCTTAATGTGAAAGGCTGATTCCTATTCCTATTTTCTGAAACTTTGGTACCAGGAGTCCAAAGGAGTAAGTAAAAATCCATACATCCTCAATCCATAGAGCCATTTCCTCTTTCTTATCAGCATTGCCTAATGGCACAGAACTTGCATGGAAGAGCGGAAGCTGCTAGAGACTGAAACTGAGTGAATAAACACGTCTGCTTGTAATAGCCACACTTTGGTACAACAATGTTTGGAGGCATTTTGGTACAAAATGTTCCTAAAAGAAAAGAAAAGTAAAATCCTAGTTTGGTGCAGTTATTAACCAGCACATAATGCACAAAACAAGGTATTGGCAGCCATGAATAGTGAGATCTACTAAAAGGAAAAAATAATTAACAGTCGAACTATGCAGCATTTAGAAACAGAGTAGAGAACAGAAGAACTCAGACTAGACTGTAAACCAGATTTCAAAAGGAAGAAAGAAAGGAAAGGAAAACATTGTAAATGGAACCAAGAAATGAGTCTGCATGTAGAGTTAAGCATGGAAGATGCTTAGCTGATGAAGGTAGAACCTTTTCTATTTCACTGAACAAGCAGTGATAAGTAAGACTGATGCTAGAAATAAGCCTGAAAAACATATTTACAGCTGGTAAAGGTGTTTAATGAGTGATGTAACCCTCAAGAGAATGAGATGCAGTTTTTCACTTGAAACCAAGAAGCAAAGGGTGAAATAGACTGGTTAAAGCTGACCTTCGTAGAGAGCTTCTGGAATGGTACAGCTTCCTTAATTAGAGGCAGACTCATAATATCATCTAACAGTAGCGATGGCTCTGAGAGAGATCTAACAGAGCAGTTAGATACAACAAGCAAACTTCCTCCAAAAAACCAAGTGCACCTGAATTATCCAAGATAAAAAAAAAAAAATAGATGCAGTAAAGTTACTTTTAGGTGAGAGACATAGCAGTACAGACACCACAACATAAAGCTCAATGCACTCTTGAAAAATGTCACGAGAAATCTGGATAACTGCTCAGGTCTGTATAACTGCTCAGGTCTGTATAACCTCTATCCTATTCGGCTTCATTGCTGGCAAGTTTAACGATAGTTCAAATATATCTGTACTACACTACTCCCTAAGCATAAGTGTTTGTAGCTACTAGTGTAAAGTTAAGGTCAAACTTAAAAAATAAGGGAGGCAGGATGGATAGCCCAGTCAAGAACATAGAAAGAAATACAAAACATGAAAGGAAGAACACCCAGCAACTGAGCAAGACAGCAAAAAAGAAAAAAAAGGCAACATATAGAATAAATGGAGACAACACACCTGCAACAGAGGAGATCATCTACAGTGGGACTTTATCAGACACAGACATCTCCAGCATGCACACTATGCAATAAAAAAGCTGCCAACCATCCAGCTGCCATATTTACAGTCATGCTATTGCATCAATGACCCGTTTCTCTTCAGCTGCATTGTAAAGCCAGCAGCAGTGTAATCCCAACAATACGAAGCTGTAACAGCCTGGAAGATTGTGACCAAAGGTTAGGGGATGTACAATAAAACCTTTCTGTGGTGGGTGGATGAATGCAGGCTGTTGGTAAAGAACTCGCACAACGAGACGTGTTACTGCATTGAGTTTATAACAGCTGACACACAGAGGTGCTGGAAGAGGGAGGACATTACTGTAGTTTCTGTTCAGCTTTCTAACAGCATAGAGAGAGAATATGTCCTCTCAGTAAATTCACCCGGAGGGCAAGCTGGATTGTGTACATCAACAAAAACGCAAAGATAAAGCCAGTGAAGGAAAGTTAGTAAACCTGTGAGGAAGAAACACGTTTTATCCCTTGAAACTAGCACAGAACTCATCAGGGGACTTGTTATAGCAAGACAACCTTTAAGTAAACTGAGAATCTACATTGAGATATACTTTCTGATTTATCCATGGCAACATCATTCACAGTGCTTGCGACACTAAATTTGTTCTGACATTTTACACGTGATGTGTCAATTTTCTTCATGTCTTCTTAGCAGGTATTACAGGACATGAATCCACTTGTAAAGTTATTCTAAGAAAACACAAGAATCTCAGACAGTCAAGATTACAGCCGATGATCTTATAGTGTAACAGAAAGAAATATCAAAGAGAAGGCAATCTAGGAGTATGGACAACCATAAGATATCCACACTACAACCACTATTAAACGGCTGCCAAAATTTGAATACCATCCTAGAAGAAGTCAGGCTGAAATGGATATGAGAACATAAAAGCAAAAATACCGAGTCAAACAAAGGGACATCTAAACATTTTTTTCTTCCCCGCCCCCCCTCCCCCCTCTTTATATTTGTAAAGATAATGTTTGGAAAAGCTGTGTGATGCTTCATTGTAGAAAGAAGTGAGCAACAATCCAGGGAAAGGGGAAGTTTCAGTTGGTCCATAACTTGCAGCATTTGTAGCTGGCTGCCTAAAATAATGAGGGGTTGAACATGTTCCTCACACATGTCATTACTGCACAGGCTGGACCTCTGCCTAATGTTCAAGCTGGATGACTTGAGAAGTGACTAATGAAAGACTTATACGCTTAGTTATTGGTACATAAATTAATTACTACTGTTCCCAAATAGATTTCTTTTTTTTTACCTGCAACAATTTATAGGTGAGGGAAAGTCCTACAAAGGTGGTATCTCTGTATTTGACAGCCCTCAATGGACATCGGTGGATTATTCAATCACGCTTTGGACTGAGGTGAACTTTTATGATTTTACAGCCTTAATACACATTATGTGAAGAGCCCAAAAGGGACACCTGTTGACTTCAGAAAGATCCCAGCGAGAGAAACTGAGAACCACTAAAGAAAGGCTACGTAGAAAAAGTTTGAAGAGAGTCCGTTCACTGAGGGGACTAGCCAACTATTTTTTCACATTGTGTGTGTATATATTAGAATCCTTTGAACCCTTCAAACAGCCAATACACAAAGTGCAGTGTAGGAACACTTATACACAGCAGAAAAAAAAACTTTTAAAGAGGCACTCTTACTGGTACTGTGTGCCAATAGAACAGCCAGAGTTAAAGTGTACTATCTTAAAGTATTAAAATTTGGGCAACTTTGCATTTGTGAAACTTCCCCTAGCTGCCTTGAATACTTTCACAAAGCTGTTTTAAGCACTTGCTCAAAGTCATGCAGCAAGTCTATGTAGTAGCAGGGAACTAAATTAGGGTTTCTTAGATGTTAGTTTTTTAATCACCAGCTCTTATTCTAAATGGGCAAAATTATAAGGAGATATAAATGGGTAAAGCCTTTATCACAAAATTTTCAGAGAATCTAATATCCATAACACAAATCTGCTTGATCTTTACGCTTTCCCTTAAATAATATTTTTAGATGTCCTCTATGGTAGAGATATTATGGAGATACTTCCACAGACTTTAAAGTAAGGTTTACCAGTGATGGGCTGAAGGGAAGACCAAGGCATTTATAATAACATTTTGTATTGTAACTGAGATAAAACATCTTCAGTGTTTACAGTGACAAAAAATACATTATGACAGTGGCTGTTGCAGATAGTTTGATAAGTCCTGGCAAACTAAAAATTACAGAAATATTGGTTCTCTGCTAACTAATAAGTACAGGTCCAGAAACTTCACTAAATCTGAAAATGATGGATATGCATAACATTTACCAAATAAGGTATGTGACCTTTACTGAATAAACACCTGTATAATAAAATAGTTCCTGAACTGGATCATTGAACGAGGTGGTTTGTAATAAAGATCGTGTTATTGCAACATTATACTTTGGGGGCAGGAAGCAGATAGGTCAAAACTGTGATGTTATTTAACTCACATTGTCTATTGAATCAATATAATCTTTAATAACCATCAGGCTAATAGTAAATGCTTTTCTTTAAGTAAACTGTTTCTATGAATAACAAGCACTAGAATAGATGAATATAACAGTGACAGTATTCTCAGGAACCATAGGATACCTTTTACTCTCCACCCCCCCACCCCCACCCCCAGTTTTTCACCTGATGCTCTGCAACTTGTCACGCTTAAAATAAAAATAAAAAAAAATATCTAGCATGACTGCTAAAGTGACAACCCTTATCAACTGATACTATTCTGTCACAGTAGTTATGCTACACAGGAGAGAGCACATCTTTTCATTCTGAGTGACAAAATCAAAAAAGTCATTGGAATATTTCCACTACTGATTTCTGAACTACTGAGATCCAAAAATCTTAGTGCTTGCTATTCACAAGCATGTTGACAGCAAAGCACTAGACAGCACATTTCAAAAAGCTCTTCTCACATGAATAAATACATAATAGAAGTAAACAAAACCTCTAGACATCAATGACTTAGCTGTGCCACCTTCTTTACACTCATCCACCATTAGACCAGACTACATATCTGAGGATGATTTGAGCCCAAATTACAGCTTTTTATTGTTTGTTTTTCAGAGAAAGAAAAGAAATGGAGAGTGCATTAAGGGCCTAATCCCATCCTCTCTCATATCTAAATACAATGTGTACTTCTGAATATCAGAAGGTGTTCAGAAATATTGTTCACAGATCAAGCCAAATGAGCGGAGGCAGCTGAGAAAAAAACCTACAGTTGTAAAAGAGGTATTCAGGTTATAGATTTTCATGTTCCCAGATTTTATGAAAAGAGAAAGTATGTCGACAGTTTAAAAGGAAACAAAAACTTTCACTGTTTGGGAAAGAGGCCTAGTAAAATAGTTCAGTGATCCACTGTTGCTGCATACTAAATAAAGTTACAGAAATAAGAAAAATATAACATAAAACTAATATTGTTGCGTGCAACATCAAAAGAATATAGGCTGCACAGAGGTTTGAATTTACTGACTTATTCAGAAACTAACGTTCTTATTAATGGATCATGTAGTTGTGGAAATACATTGAGATTGTGATCTTTTACCAGCACTAGGTAATACTAAATAAGCCGTGTTAAACATCAGTGAATGAGTGACATAAGAATATCATTTGTAACATCTCAAAAGGCATAAAGACAATCTGCAATTTTTTTTCTGTTCTTTAAAATAAGTTTTCTCATTAAAGTAAAAATGTATTAGTTTCAGTATGCAAAGTCATATAATAGATGAACATATACTCAAGAAGCATGGTTATTATCTAAGTGTCAAAATGCATGTTTTTGCAGCTACAAAGCTAAAGCTATAAATACATGGCTGGAGTTAATTTATGAAGTGAATGATAATATGTTCATAAGAGTAATTAATATTTACTGTACTTACTATAAGTCTTTTTATCCATAAAAATGACGGTTCGTATTTCTAGGTTTTATAAGGCAATTTTCCTGTCCCTTAGACTTTTAATGTCTCTGGAATCGCATTAGTGGCAGGTTTTAGCACTCTTTTTTTCTCAGCAGTCAGCTTCTCTTTTACAATTCAGTGGTTAGTGATTTTTACCCTGCTTGAAAAACCTTTGTCGTAACACACTGCTGGTCAGCCAACAGGCAGATCAAAAGTGCTACCCACTGAATGAGTAGTTACCAACAAAGAGGGAATTACTTATAGGGAACCAATCTGTTTTTAAATGGTAATTCCCAAGAAAATACTTAGATGCCCCAAAATGTCACAGCATTCTGCTCTCAAGGATTACTGTTTAAATTTTATTTTTCCTAATTAATAAATCTATGCATACTATGTTGCATTTTAAATAACTTTTATCGTAAATCTTTGCAATTCTTTTCAGAGTTTGTAATTGGCTAAAATTGGGTTTATTTGACAGCTTATTTGGGGTTTGCATGAATGACTCAGAGCAGAAAAAACCAGCCTCCTACTATCTCTAGTCATCCAACACCACTGGGTCTCCTTCCCCTACCTGAAAAACATAACCTAACCTAGCCTAGCATGATGCTCTAACAAATGCTATCAGAAAGCCCTGTTTGCACTTGGACTTTTATAGCTGAAGGCTTAAATGTGACTTCTGGCTAGTAACTATATAAGTAATCAAAGGATAAAAAGAAAAGTAAAGACAAAAAGAAAACTGTAAAGAAAATACAAAATCCTGCCATTTCTAGTACCACGTTTTCCAGTAGAATTCTTTGCCCTTACCCAAAAATCTGAATGAAGGTAAAAGAAGTCCATTTTAAGGAGTACAGAAAAGATTACATATTGCATCAGTACAGTCTCTGCAAAGCTTTATGTAACCTGATAACAGACTGAGGAGGTTAGAATTGTGACTCATGGTGTAGATTATTTCAAAGCCAGTTTAAAATTTCCTATACCCAGTCCATCATTTCTATACCTCATCTGCACCCTCCTGTGCACCAGTACAGTTGTTATTGAGGCCACACTGTAAAGCAAAACATGGAACTTGTAACAATTAAAATAACCCACCTTTGGGGTTATATTTAAGATGGACGCTTTTGGTAATATAGTGTGTAACACAGCCTATAAACTGCAACATTAATGCAACTGTCATGGCAGTGCCAAGTGGCCAGAGAAGGAGCAGGAGCTCCCTGAGCTGGCTTTGCCAAAGCCAAAACCTGTATCAACACCCACCTTCCTGGCCCAGCCTTGAAGGCTGACAGCAGAAAATACAAATGGGGAGAAGAGGGTCCGTTTCGTCGGAAACCTTGTTGACTGGGCAGACAGAGAGATGCAAAAATGGGAGTCATATATACCTCAAGGACTGTAGCTACTCTTTTTTACTATTGAGCATATAGCTTGTATTTTGGCACTGAACATAAGCAGAAATGAATCCAAAGTGATCGTTCCACATCTAATTGCATTCAAACTATTAGGAATGCTTGAAAGGCAAATCTAAAATGTAAAACTTTTGGCTTAAATCATTTCTATGTTCTGCAATAAGCAATGATAAAAACTGTCTCAAGCTATATTTACTTAAAATATGTGAAATGTTAGTATAAAACAAAACTCAAGTAGAGAGGGCACTGGCAAAATGAATGTCAGTAAAAATGTAATTGAGCTTAAATAGATGTTAGTTTTGTCTCTAATGATCTTTGGTTTTTGTTGTATTCAATGTTACAGTGTACAAATACATTTTCAAAAGTTTTTTATTGGATACAATGGATTTGATTTGCCTCTGAGTTTCACTGCAGTAATTATTGTAGGAATCTGAACAAACATTGTAAATCATCAGTTAATGAAAAATGAGTTTGTATGTTTCACTCAAAAGTTTCATTGGATTATCCCCATCTAAAAAAATAATGAGCAATTTTGAAATTAAAGAGACAAGAAAATATATCTCATCAATAGACATGAGTACGCTAAATCAGAATAATTTATTCCTCCGATTACTTAAAGCCATAAGATATGCAACAGCTATATAATAGGACCACCATCAGCCAGCATTCAGAGAATAGTAAATGTAGAGTGAAAGCATCCAGAAATGTTCTTTTGTATTTTACTTTTTATGTTTTGTCTAGAGACATAGCATAAATAAACATTCAGCTGAAGGGAACGAAAGATTTGCTCAGAACCGAAGACTTGTGTTTTTCAGCACTCTGAAATACAGAATTGGCTTACTTATATTTTTCCGCATTAAAATCTTTATAGAGTGATGAAAGATAAACACATATAAACTCATTTTCATGGTTTTTTTTAAGAAGCATGGTTTTGCTTCTAGTTCACAAATACCCTATGCAGGTTATCTGAGAGAGCCACGGGGTTGGGGTCCATGCTTTAGGCATTTGTGGACTCTGGAAGCAGTTTGATTTCCAAATTTTTAAGGCTTTCCATACTCCCTCCTTTCTTATCACAATGTCTCTCAGTGTATGGAGAAGGCAAAAAAATAGAAATTCAGATTATAGAATGGTTTGAGTTGGAAGGGACCTCTAAAGATCATCTAGCCCACCCCCCTGCCACAGGCAGCGACACCTATTACTTCCTATCGGGTTGCTCAAAGCCCAACCAACCTGACCTTGAACACTTCCAGGGATGGGGCATCCACAACTCTGGACAACCTGTTCCAGTGTCTCACCACCCCCATCATAAAAAAATGTCTTCCTTATGTCCAGTCTAAATCTACCCTTTTTCAAACTGTTGCCCCTTGTCCTGTCACTAGAGGCCTTGATAAAAAGTAAAATGATGTCAGTGGGATGTCTGTATTTAAGTCTCTGATTCCAAAACCAGTATTACAACTGTGCAGCAATACAGGAAAATGTAATAGCCACATGCTTTTAATATAGGAAATGGTATTAATGTTTTTATACAGGAAATCTTATACTGGTAAATCTCAGCAGCAGCAGGATTTGTTTGGGCTCTATTAGACTATGCACGAGTAGAAAACTTCTTCTTTCCCTCATTATCCAATTCTCCACACATGTACGCCCATAACACGCTCGAAGAAGCAAGCATGCTTTAGTCAGAGCACTCTTTCCTCTTTCCCTTCTCAATCAGATACAACAACTCCTACAATGGCAGGTCCATGCGCACAGGCAAGAAGGATATCTCTTCCCTCCCTTCTTTCTTGAAATCGAATCCTGTGGGAGAAACAGCAGCTTTGGGCTTTCAGCCAGGCATGCAAAGGCGGACGCAGCTTCAACAGCCATTCCCTACTTCTTCCGAGAGAAAGGATCTGCAGCTTATCACGATGTCCTCTGTGACTGAGCACATATAAGCTAAACTCACTGAGGCTCTATAATGGCTCACGAAAGATAGCAAAAATACTGGTTTACTTTCTTTTCCTCAAAAGACAAAAAGCAAAATGATCCCTGAATTTTGGCAGAATTCAAACCTGAGGGGTTTTACCTCAAGAGATGAAAGCTTTAGAGGCTGCGAGAAAGCACTCAGAAAGACCCTACCTATAGGATCTAACGACATGTTTTCTCCTAAAGCAGACATGTAGAAGATAAAAACAAATTTTGCCCCAACAGAAATTCTTGGTGAAAAATGTACAGTCATCCTATTAATTAGATAAATAGGATGTTTTTTACATTTATTCTTTATATTATAGGTGTGTGCAGTGGGAAAGACAGGAGCCTACACAAAACATATATACAAGCACACATTAACACTGCAAACATGTCATATCTGCCCTAAGTTATATAAATGCTTGCATTCAAAAAAAAAAAACAAAACAAACCCAAACCAAACAAAACAACAAACCCGAAATGAAAAAATCCAGTTAAAAGATGCATTTTGAAAACAAAAGACTATGCTCTTGCATTTTTTAAATTATCACACTAAAAACATTAGTGGTATATTGTCTCTTCTTCCCATTAGCATATGAGAAAATGGAAATCTTTGCTCCAGGGAAAGAAGAGGAGAAAGTGAAGGAGCCTTTCCCTTTCTGCTGGTGTATTGCCAGCACTGGCTCCCTGCCGCCACCACGCAGCCTCTTTTGGTGCTTCGGCAAGTTGTTTTGCTGTCTCTGAATGAAATCTCTGCTCTTTCTGCTCCGTTAACATTACAGGTGGAAATTGTATCTGCTCAAAGTGGCTTTAATGTACATAATCTGCCTCTTTCTGTCTCTCCTCGTTATACGGCTATGTAGGTGGCCTTTAGTTGGGCATACTGCAATCATTTCAAGGGCAATGGCACATGCAAGTAAGTACCTGGGTCCCTCGCTGGGATTTTAAATGCATTAAATTAAATAGCTTTTCAGTTTCAGCAAAAGAGTTTGGGAACAACTTGAAAGTTTCTGTATTGGATGAGTCACTATGTTTTGTTACCACAGAATGACAAACACCTGACAAATGATAACCTGCCTAGAAATGAGGATACTACTAAAATAAACATTCCAATCGCCTCAGAGCAGCAGTATTTCTGCAACATAGATTTTCTTTTCTTAACTATATTCACCACTGAATAATGGAAAAGGCTAAGGAGACATTAATCTGGTCTATTTTATATAGAAAAGAAAGTGATGGGGGACTCTGAAGCTCTAATGGCAACTTGTGTACTTTATCTGATTACTCTTGCAATATAATAAAATAGTATGAGAAATTATTGCATTGTTATGATATAAAAAGTATTTTCAGGCAATTAGAATAAACAAGAAGCACAAAACACATTTATTACATTTTATTGCTGTGGCTTCTTTTATAGTTAAAAATAAAAATCATGAGAGACATTCAGAAGGATGACTTATGCAGGAGGCATTATGACTCATAGGCCTCACAAAACAGATGGGACTTTTTATTAGGGTTGGGCAAATCAAATAACAAGTATGCTGAATAGCATACTTATCAGATATATCGATGACAGGAATAGGGCTTTATTCTCTCTATGTCTTTAGTAATTTCACAGCAGTGCAAATTCATTCACTTTAGTGGGACAACTCCACAGGTAGATGTTAAGAAAGATTTATCTCACTGCTACATATAAAGGGCTATACGTCAAAAAGTTCTCCTGATCCCATTATTTCTTACATTTTTCATAAAAATCCATAAATAAATTCAACCATTTCAGCACTATTCTCCATCTTTTTATATGAGATTGTCTGTTATTATAGAACAAACCCATTCAAATACTTAAACACAGGCATTTTATTGTGATTAGGAGTATAATTGAACTGGGTTGTTCCCATGATTAAGGGAACAAATACTAAAGCATGTTCCAAATCACACTCACAGTGAGTCAGTTGCTCGTATTTCTGTTCTGTCATTCATCCCATGATGAACACAAAATTCTGTGAATATCCTACCATGCTTGTAGCACTCGGGATAGTAACCTTGCAAATTTGAATATCACTGGTTTTGTGTAAATTTAATTCTATTAAAGGGATAACATTCTGAAAAATGCTTAACAAGTTTACATACCTGTTCCCATTGTCAGAGCTTAGGTTAAGCACTTAAGCATTTTTATTTGGAACCATCGATTTTCAGTGAGACTTAACACGTCATGTTAGATAGCAGAACTCAGATATTTTAAAAATTAGAAAGAATGACATGAAAATCCATCCAATACCAATATTATTTAAAAAAAAAGAATGTTCCTGTTCTTCCTTTCCTGACCCCTAGGTATTTTCTCTACCTGCTCCTCTCCCAGTACAATTTTGGAAATCTTACATACTGGATAAGGCTGCTATGTTCTGCCATTCTTCATAAAAACAATGTTCAGAAATTGAATAGACTAGAAACAGAACATGAAATTTCCAAACATAGGATGAACAGAAAAGAGCTGTAATGATTCTGGAGGCACTGGATTTCCTTAAGGAGAAGAGACACATGTAAGCTTATCAAATTATGTACAGATCTCTGGGAAAAAAAAATCTCTAGTTTCAGCTGATGCCAATGGGAATTTGTTTGTAAAACAATACGTAATATTTTTTTCTATTCTCACAAATAGATTGGTAGACAGAAATAATAACACGTAGGGCTGAGAAGCAGAGGAAGCTTTCCATTATAATTCTCTTTACTGTCTATATCACACAACAAAGTTTCACAGAGATGTGCTTGGAAGATGGCAAATATCATTATCCTCCTCTTTTAGAATGGGTAACACAGATAGGAGGAAACCTCCACCGACTTTGAAGCTGAATACACCCAGTTACACACTTGTCTGTGCTACTTACGAACAATCGAGCAAAGCCGAATGGGCTAACAGATGTTGTTTTACTGGGTAAAAGCACAGTTTCTCCGTCTCCAGCACAAGGAATAACAAAGTTGGGATCATGCTTCCCAGACTGTCTTGCTTGTCTCATGACTGTGAGACTGTTTGCTCAAAGGGGTGTGACATCCTCTTCACGCCTTTTGCTCACTCTGAGAATAACAATCTGCTACTGCCGCTAGTTTTGCTCAGGTTAGAGAATGATGCCTGAAGATTTTGAGCTCCAAATCTGCGCATAGACTTGGAACATAGGTAGATTTTCAGGTTTTAGGTTTTTTGTGGGTTTGGGGATTTTTTTTTGTAACTCTTTGAAAAAGCATTTTTCTTGTCAATGAATATAAATGTACTTGTCATACTAATTTTCTACTATAGTTGCTGTGAATTCACTGGAATTGCAATAGAGCTTGAGCCAATATCACAAAAGATTCCACATCTAATGCTGCCTCTCACTAAGAGGATAAACAGCCTCACATTTACAGATCATCTCCTAGGTTTCTCTTAAGAAAAACAGCATAAATGGGAAAACGTTTCTGTAGAAAATTAAGAATTCATGCCATGGAAAGCATAATAATGATACTTGTACTATATAGAAAGGATTATTGTATTTTGGAACTCAATGGATCTGATTTCCTATTTCTGGCTTTACCACGGATTTCTTCTAAAAACCTAAACCAGTCATGTCACAAATTCCATTTTTTCCAAACCAGTATGGTATTTCCATCACTTTCACCCTTTTATCTTTTTAGACTTTCATCTCTCCAGAGAAACCACAGCGTAAGTGGACAGTGAAGACAAAGAAAGGAGCATGGCAATACTCAACAACTAGGCCAGAAGAATCAATTTTAAATAATTCTCTGCAAAGAACAGACAGACAAAATTTAAATTTCATATATTAAGCCTTGTAAAGGTCCTCTCTTCAGAAATCTTAACCATTGCTGACCTCATGCTTTATGTGAGGTTTCAATGTACCTTGGTAGCCCAAATAAGTATAGGAATAAAAGAGCATTAACATGTACATTATATTAAAAGATGATGTTACAACTGCATTAAGAGGATGAAGTAATGTTCACCAAAATTAAAGCAAATTTATTTCCACCACTTTGTGACTATATTATTATTCTTTTCCCCTGTGGTATCCGCTGCTTCATTGAACTAGTTACCTTCAAAAAAATGCATGAAAAGTGGCTATTTACAGTAAGGTTTGTACTTCATATGTTGTACATACTGGAAATGTTATAATGAATGAGGCAGAAGGTTTCAGGAAAAAGTACATTAAGGTAGTTGAATATGATCCTGAATAAGCAGATTTTCCCTCTCTCCCTTTCACAATGCCCAGAGTAATACAAGATTTATTACTTATGTTAGATCCTCAAAAGTAAAAACCCAAGTTCTAGTCAGAAGCCTAATTCTCATCGATAGAATTTAAACATCTAAATAGCTATAAGGATCTAAGTTATAAACCAGACATTTTCACAAAGTCATTAAGTGTATGTTCCTCGTTAATTTACCCATCATAGAGAATACTATATACTTGTAATTGCAACTGTGGCCAATATAAATATTCTTCAAACTGATGTAACATCTAGATACTGATGTATAAAATTTGTTATCTCAATCTTGCAAGTATTTCTGACAATTTTTTATCATATTTGTTTCTCAGTTCGCTAACAGATATCTGGAATACTAACAGTCAATCTTTCAAATATCCACGAAAATTCACAAATTATTAGGTGCAAAGGAGAGAAAAATCTTTGTTGATAGTTTGCGTAGTATATTCACTGCAATAATAATTTTGTTTTCACTGTAAGGCTGGATGAGATCAACTACATAAGGCCTATATATAATAATATAATGTATAAAGAAAAGTTTAGGAGATTAAGTGAATAAATTCTCTATAAGAATAAAACCAGTTATGCATTCATGCAATTAATACATTTAGATCAAGGTAAATAAAGGTTAATGAGTAAATTTTAGTTCTTATATTTCCCAAGTTTCAGGTTTTGATTTTCCAACCTTAATTTGTCTAAAGGTATTGCAGCTATAGAAAAGTAAAATGGTTTATAAGCATATCATTGCAAATATTAGTCTTTGCTTTCCAAAAAACAGCAAAAGAAGGAATGTGTATGCTCATAGGTGACCAGATTGGGGAACATTTCCTGTTTAAGTATTGCATCACCGTCATGGCCCAGCAACTTAACACTCTACCCACTTAACCATCTGTCCTATCCTACATCTAACAT
This sequence comes from Aviceda cuculoides, assembly GCA_035590195.1. Lineage (NCBI taxonomy): Eukaryota > Metazoa > Chordata > Aves > Accipitriformes > Accipitridae > Aviceda > Aviceda cuculoides. The sequence goes on from JAVJGG010000030.1 coordinate 7,932,298, forward strand.
TTTAGCTATTTAACTTCAGAAATGAAAAATCTAACCAGTAATGTTTCCCATTAATGTAAAATGTGTAATTATTACTTCTGCATAAAAAGATAAATATCATCATACATTTTAGGTACATGAATTAGTTCTGATGCTATAAAGACTGTAATTCTTACAATGAAGCAAAATAATTAGAGGAATTGATGATAAGAAAGAACAGTAACTACACTTTCTCCCCATTTACAGTCACACCTGCTTAGAGATTAAATTGTATTTTTATGCTACATTAAAACAGCATTTTCTACAGGAATGCATTATGTTTCTGAAAGGCAATTGCAAATGCCTTTGTGAACTCAGCATTATTTTGTGTTCTGCAGCAAGCATTTGTGTTAGTGTCAATTAATCTGTAATTCCACTCTAAGAGAGGAAAAAAGAGAGAAGAAATGTCATTCAGAGCACCACCCATATACTCTGACTCTATGTGAACTTTGTTGTGAGAGTTTTATCATCCTTTGCAAGCTCCTGAATCAGGCAGATAAAACTTTGCTGTAATGTTTGATCTGAATGCAACCTCCTACCATTGTCACTCTCAGCTGATTTTCAGAGTATGAATTCATATTTTTTATCTAGGCGCTCCAATGTCCCAGCTGTTATAACTATGCCAGCTTTGATAATCACATTTGATTACATAATAGAAATTATTTTATTTTAAATACAAGCTTGCCAACACTTTTTATAGCAAAACAATCTTCTTCAGGAACCACTGGTCATTATTTCTGTCAAACCTCCCCTACCACTTCATTGAATTTCTTTTCATCTAGCTGCCTTTCAAGAAATTAGAACTGCAACTAGGTGTTAACAGGCTGTTCTTTCTCCGAGCATCTCAAAGTACAGCCAGGTGCAAAGAATTGCAATGAGTGTGTAGTTACCACGTTTACTAAGTTCTCACAGAAAAACTGAATAGGTTGTTTAATGTCTCCTAGAACCAAAAGAAACAGCAGGAGAACATCTGTTCTACAACTCTGCACCATGGGAAAAGAGATTATAAAGCTACTTGATCTGGCTGGCATAGTTTCAATAATTACAAAAGGACATGGGTTTACCTGGTCATTCTTTGTTTTGTCAGGTACGGTTTTGAACCCCTTGGCGAAGGAGACAACAAGTCAGTAGGTAAAGTGCAAGCAAAAAAAGTTTGTTGTTTCAGTTGTTCTTAACAGTGCAGAGTGTACTAGACACATGACAAAGCCAAAGCCAGAATGACTCTTCTTGTCAATGGATGCCACCAGCCAGGTAATCATACTCATAGGTAGATTAATTTGACTGTTTTTCTTTAATAATTATTTGTTGGTAGGTGTGGTGATCCAGTACTTTAGAAGATCGCTATTGGCACCAGAGACTTTCTAAGAAAGATTTGCTTTGCAAAGACAAATAGGGTCTCTCTCACATCTACAATCATAGTAACACTACTTTTGTTCTTACAATAGCTGCCTTTGTGCATACTTTATAAAGTTCATATTATGACTTTCAAGTCTGGCTGATTACTTTCATTGATTCTAAGTATTAAGTACTAATTATTTCAAATAGATTAATGATACTGTAAATACAAAAAAAAATTACATGATGCTCTAAAACTGTCAGCAATAAAATCTAATCTTAATAAGTGATTAACACTCAGAAGTATGATACTAAAAAAGATTAAAACAATTTGGGGGAATCAGTATAAGACCTTGAATCAAGGAATCCTCTCGGTGTATCTCTCTGGCTTATTTTTCTGCTAGGTAGTTGTATTTGTTTGCAATTACTGAAGTCATTCAATTCTTTATCTGATGGCAGATAAAGAATTCTGTAACTACTTTAAAAAATTATGATTCAATATATCAGAACTTTAAAAGAAGTACACTCAGCTGCTCAGCTGGAAGAATACTAAGAAGCCCACAGTTTACCCAACAAATTAATAAATACAAGAGACATAGTGAATTTGAATTACTTGGCAACTACTTCTATTTACATATATAATGGTTAAACATTGCATATAGGAAGGCCCTGAGCAACCAGATCATGTTTTGCTTTGAGCAGAAGGTGGGACTACATGAATTCCAGATCTTTGCAACCTGAACTTTCTATGACTTCCCGTGTAAGCTCAAGTGAATAATTAGCATCATAGAGTCTATATTTACAAATATAAATTAAAAAAAATGTACAGAACACTGTGGTAGACCATTGCAATTTGACAGTTTAGTGAAAAGATCAGGATGGAACTCCCCTTCCCCAAAATCCTATTAATTATTTCATTGAAGGACCAAACCAGCACTGCACAGAGGTACTTCTAGGAGATCCTTTTAAATGTTATTGAAGATAAGTCACTTGCAAGAGGGTTTGCACTGCACAGCATTAATTCTCATTACATCTAATTATTCAAGAACTATTGGTTTAATGTGGATTTCATTTTCTCAAGTATTTTTCAGAGGCTTTTTTGTTAAATATGGCAGTGAATTAAAACTTCTTTTTTTTTTTTTAAAGTATGACTTAATGTTTACTGTGCTAGTCATCTGCAAAAAAATTTCTTAGTGAACATCTGTCATGGTTTAACCCCAGCCAGCAACTAAGCCCCAGACAGCCGCTCACTCACTTCCCCCTGTTGGGATGGGGGAGAGAAGTGGAAGAGTAAAAGTAAGAAAATTCATGGGTTGAGATAAAGACGGTTTAATAGGAAAAGCAAAAGCTGCGCACACAAGCAAAGCAAATCAAGGAATTCATTCCCCACTTCCCATGGGCAGGCAGGTGTTCAGCCATCTCCAGGAAAGCCGGGCTCCAGCACGCTAAGTAATGGTGACTTGGGAAGACAAACACCATCACTCTGAACATCCCCCCTTTCCTTCTTCTCCCCCCAGCTCTATATGCTGAGCATGACGCCCTATGGTCTGGAATATCCCTTGGGTCAGTTGGGGTCAGCTGTCCCAGCTGTGTCCCCTCCCAACTGCTTGTGCCCCCCCAGCCTCCTCGCCGGTGGGGTGGGGGGAGAAGCAGAACAGCCCTTGGCTCTGGGTAAGTCCTGCTCAGCAGTAACCGAAACATCCCTGTGTTATCAACACTGTTTTGGTCATAAATCCAAACCACAGCCCCATACTCGCTACTCTGAAGAAAATGAATTCTATCCCAGGCCAAACCAGCACAACATCATTACTGTGAGTATAGGAAATGTTGTGAAACAGAGGAACAAAGTGAGTTGGAATAGTTCCTAACAGCACTGAGAAAGTATCTCTTGGTTGAGTTGTCTATGAAGAACAAATGCTAAAGCTTTTAAATTGTTGAGGTCCACATCTTATTTTATAGTTGCTTAGTACCACAGGATACAACATGGAAAGCCAGATAACAATACAGAGCTCCCACAACAATTTTATGCAATACAGTGACACAGGAAAGAAACTTTAAATAACAGACATTTACTTATTTTTGGGGGAGTGACTCTGCATATTATATTATCCATATATAACATAGATAGCAGCCTAGCTGTTGTTTTTACACATACGATTTACAACTTTATTCGTGCCAAATGAATATCTATGATTCAAGAACCATGGCTATTTCCTTCTGTATTTGAAGACTACAATAATTTAGCCCATAAGATCTATCTTACAAGTATGAGGCATAAAAAAACACTTAAAGCATAAAAGGGAAAGGCTTGATTGTATATAGGTGGTTCCAACTAAACTTCCCCCTTTATAGTTTCAGGAAAATAAAAACTACTAAACACAGAAAACTGAAACCTAAACTGTCTCTAGATATTTCCCCTTTATTTGCCTTCAAAAACAACAATGCATGATGTGCAATCAATATTGAACACAGTCCCAAAGGACAGCATACAGATTTCAAGTAGTGTAAATGGAAATGAATACTCTGTGAAATACTTGTTTTTTCAAGTGACCATTGCTTTAAATACAAATCTGAAAATCAGTCTATACCAGCACACCTAGTGGAAATACACCATAAAAAAGCTTACATAGAGTTCCTTATGTACTAATCAACTTCTGTGGGAAAAAATATTTTTAATCTGATTTGCAAAGCATTCTTAACTGATCCTCTCTTTATGTAAGACAGGGCTACAAAAAATCCGAGTTTTCCACAAAGAACTCTTTCTTACAATTCTGGCCTGAGAGGAGGAGGGGAAAAAAAAAAAAAAAATACAGCTTGGCAGAAAACAGTTTCTGTGATTAGGCTGAAGGACATATGGAACTCCCACACACGTCCATCGCAAATGAAGTACATCTATGAAGATGATTTCCAAAGTGTTCCAGATGCCTCAGACTGAATTTACCTGTAGTTCATAAGAAAATTCTGACAGAAAGATTGAACACTACATAAGCAGAATTTGGTGCACGTACCTAAAGCCATTCTAGGGCACTTTTGCATGTATGCTAGACAAGGAGAACTTACATAGATAACAAACAAGGAAATTGTTTTCTCCGTATTAGTTCTATCATCTCCACATATGGCTACAGTTAAAAAGAATCACCTGCACGTGCAAATACTTGTGACTGACAGCTCTCTGCAAGATCTTCAAGTGCAGAGGCTTATCTCGCTCAGTGCATCAGTAAGAACGCAGAACTGAAGGAAGCAACCCTCTGCCAGATTCCTTGGTGCTGAATAACTACGGACCAACTCAGGGAGACAGAAATAACAGAAGCTTTTCTGAGTCAGTGAACAAGGAACTAAAAACCTCACCGAACATAAAGGGAGTAAGGGAACTGGCAAGGATCTAACAGTGCTTTGCTACATTTCAAACATTATGGCCAGTTTCACAGGCACAGATCATCATAATTTCAGTACTTCAGTTGTATTACCTAATCAAAAATTAACAAAGTTTTTGTACTCTTGCAAATCCTCAGTGTATTGAAATTCTGAGTAAAACCTCCCAAGAGTCATAACGGCAGCTTAAAAAAAATCAAATTAAATTAAATAAAAATAATTAAAATAAATTAAATAAAACATTCAGGAGGTTTATTGTGTTTTTAAAAGATACCAACTGCTAGACTCTACAGCACAAAATCTTGTAAAATTAAATATAACAAGACTTATGATAAAACTGAAAGATAAAACCATTATATTTTTCCTGGTTAATAAGAGCAGCACAAGGGTCAGGGTGAGAAACTACAGAAAGCAATTAAACTTTTGTGTGTGTGCAGGGTTTGTGTGTAATCTTAAAAAGCAACATTATCTTTTATATTATCTTTCTCTGCTTCCTAAGAATTACTATCTTTTTTCTGGAAAGTGTTTTGTTTGCTTGGATTCTATTTATTTTAAGAAATTGCTATCAATGAATCCATTAAGCAGAGTATCTATGAAAGTACCACACGTTGTTTAAAAGTGGCTCCTACAGCTGTTTTGTTTATGAATTATTCTCGCTGAAAAAGAGCTCATCTTGAATTCCTCAAACAATTTGCATTCCCTGACGTAAGCTTTTGCCACCTGGTTCTTCAACTTGACACCAACTTGAATAATCTTGTACCAATTGTCCTCCCCAGTCTCTTCAGTGCATAGCTGGTTAGGGTCTCTTCTTAATTGTCTCTTTCTAAAGAATTTGAACCTTAATTTTCTAACCTTCTGAGTAACTAAAATCCTTGAGTCTCAATTCTGAATGCCTTTTCCTACCCTCTCCATTGCTGTCACATTTCCTTAATACCTTTATTATAATGAGCTGATTAGAACTGCTCACCGTATTTCAAATGAGGTCTCGATCACTGCTGCCTTTTACAGTGCCAAAATCATATCTTATATTTACTTCACACGTAACAGTCCTACTCCATTTTAGAATCAAAGATACCACCTCAGCTTTTAAAATTAACTATTTTTTCTGCAGTGAGGTCTAGATTCTGATATTTTTATTCATGCTGAATGTAACATCCTTCCCCAAATATTATCTCTGATTTAAAATGGGAGGTTAACAGAGAAAGAATTTGTGGTAGAATAAGTTTTTGAGAGTTAGATGTGGTCTAATCAGGATATAAAGTTTCAAATTTTCTAATTTTCTAGCTTTGCAGATTTCTGCCAGCATAGTAACTGGTTTGTGCTAAAGTGGATGTATTCACATGCAGGATTTTTGTAATCCCTAAAGCTGAGCCTCTTGATCTTAACTTCCACTCCCTGGGGGTCTTGCTGTATATTTGACGTTAAAGTGTGATATCCTAACAACAACAACAGAAAATCTGAAGGATTATTGCAGAGAACTGCAATAGAAATGTTAAAATTGGTATGAATGGAGAATGAATAGGAAAGTCTAGATGTGGAAAAAACAGAAGGAACAAACCGGAGACGAAGATCCATAAGAATGGGATGTATTGGTGGCACCTAGATGAACACATGATCAACATCCTAGCACACTTTAGGACATCCAGGTTGGGAAACGTAAAACAAATTACAACAAGGAAAAGCCAACACTCAGGTTAAACAAAAGATTAAGCTGTAAGAGATGACAAAAGGAAGTTAAAGAACAGAGTAGGGGACATGAGATGCACAAAGAGGGAGACAAAGGACAATGAGTCCTGATGAATCAGACACGGGACCAGCTCTACAAACCAAAGGCTGCAATCATTGTCAGCTCCTAGGTGCCACTAAGAGGCAAACCAAAAACCAGCACACGCTGCCTCAGCCTCCTAGCTCCCACTCCTACCTGTGCACATGTCTTGGCTCTTCCCTTCCTCCCACAACTCTTTCCAGCTTCTATTTCCATTCTGTTCCGTCTGAGCAACAGGAGCAGCTGCAGCAACAGCCAGATAGGTTTGGGCATATCTTCCCCAGCTTGGTACCCTTCTATTTTATACATCTGTTTGAGTACTCTGCAGGAGAGAAACTTTCAATCTAAAGTTCTCTCAGGTTTTTTTCTAAGATGTTTCCTTCCATCAATACACAACAAAACTCCAAATTCAAAGTAACAGTGTCAGTTTAAAATGGCAGTGGTTCCTGATATATATAATGCAGTGCTGCATGAACTAAATAAAAAATTATTTAGAAGATGCCTGTACTGGTTGTGAGGACAAGGCAGAGATGAATCAGCCAAAGTGTCTAGAACAAAACCCTCTGGGACTCCTTTTGTGTGCTCATTGTTTCTCCCTGCTGAGTCTTCTCCCTCTCCCCAGATCTAATACTAATTTTCCAATTCTTGTATTAAAGAAATCATGACCGCATCCTGGGAATGCTTTAAAGGGTTTTCTTCACATGTTTTCTGATTTGCTTATTGTCTGAGAAGAGACCTGTTAAACATTTATCTGCCTGGGCTGGACGGTGGATGTCCTGAATGGACATCAGTTTAATGATGCTTTAATTCCCACCTGCTTAAATGTTTTCTGAGAGATTTTTTTCTCATCTTTTTCTGTCCTAAATTTAAAGACCCTTGACCTGTATCTATATGATTTCAATGCTTATATATGGATTTCTGAAAGAAAATACTTGATCTGTCTCAAAAGGTAGTGTCTGCAAATCTAATTTCTAAGCAGTCTGATTTCAGGTGGGTGTACCCCATGCTTTCTTCATTTTGGGAGAAAAAGTTCTCTTGCTGCTTCAAGATGAGCCTGATATTTCGAATAGTCCGTTCTCTTCTGAAAATCAGCATATTGTGTGCTTTCTGCTTTGATGATCCTTTAAATCTTTCCTTGCATACAAAATTTGCAAATGCCTACCAGCTCTGTCACAGTCCGACAGTGTACAATAGATTTCTGAATAATTAGCTATGCAGGCTAAAAAGCTTCTCCAAAAACCAATAGCCTAAATAAGCATCATTTGAATCTATGCACATCCAAAACTGATTATGGATTATGGTGATCAGTAGGCACAACATATCCATCACATCAGGTATTAGACTGTTTAAACCAATGCCTGCTTTCGAGTGTATTAAAATAGTTATTTTCACACTGTGCATGTCTCTTCAAACAGCACTGTAATACAAGTATATCCAACTTGGTCCTTTCTTAGTAATTTGATTGTTATGGTGTATCAAAACCCATCTTCAGAAAAATCAAAACAACCACCTTCAATAGCACTACTCAGTTCATACAGAGGGCATGTAAGGTGCATGTTCTAAGAAGAAAGCAGGAATGTACAAGTAACGTTCCAAGAATTGTTTTGGATATATAAATAGCTTTTTTCATCTCTCTTCTTTTACAGGGAAACAGAAATGAACCAAGAACAAACACAGAAAATACAGCATAAATAGATAGACTTTTGTTCTTACTGAAGAGCATTTCCACATCGGTTCCTTACTGTCATATCCTTCACCAGATTTCCCATTAGACTGTAAAGTCAGACAGAATAACTATGAATTTTACATTAACCCAGTATCCTCTAGGACTACATTTTATCAGATCACAGCCAAATCTGATCAGAAAGTTGCATTCTGTACTAAGAATGACGCCCAATCTTGTTTTATACATTTTCATGCTGGACTTACATACCGATTAGATGGTCCAAACTGAGCGGATGTATGAGGAGAGGTTCTAGACATGTTACTGCTGCTTCTGTTCACTGTCACTAGAGATGAAAGCAGTACTTAGCAGTTTTCATGCCCTCTTTCTATAGGACGAATACCATCTGCTCAGCAATGCATTTACACTATTGAGAAACAACATCAAGGAGGGGAAAAAAATTAAAATCACATTTTGCATGATCTTTTCATGCCTGTTCCATTTTCATTGTAATGTACTCCTCCAGATATTTACAGTTTAAAAGATCACAGACCACACTGTGACTGACAGAGAACACTTACAACAATAGCCTACGTGGCACTGAATGCTATAAATAAAATGATCCTATAATCTATGTCAGCAAGGCACATTCCTAAGTGAAATGCTAAAAAGGGCAAATCCCATTCTACACCTTTTCTTGTGTTGCATTCACTTGTGCATTTTCTCAAGCCTCACAGGAGTGCACCCTATGATTAATCGGACTGTAATAAGTTGAGTTACTCCTCAATTCCCTTCTATTGGATTTTTGGAGGATCTGTTTGAGGAACTTTGTGGGGATGGACTAAAGGACTGTCATCTGCATCACAATGGTTTAAACTGCAATTTCCCTGCAAAGCATGTCATTATCAGACAGAGAAAAAGTTGGACTTGTACGTTTGCCCTTAGTCCAAGATAAGCCAGCTAGACCAGAATGAAGGCAATAATAAATTTAGATGAGATTTTTCATAAGTGAACAGGAGTCAATTAAAAGCCCAGTTAAACTTTGAAGTGAAGAAAGGTCTGGCAGCTGAAGACATTTACGTGCTTCAGGATAGCACATATAAGGGCACAAGTATCACATTAAATGATCAGCACAGATTTCAGTAGGAAACGTACTTTAAGATATTCTGCAACTTGAACACCTTACTGCCTATTTTTCAAAATTCATTTTATATACAGTAAGTAATTTAGAGGAGAGAGTGCTCAATCCACTAGACTTTTGAAACAAAAGGAGGTTTTCATTGGTATCAGTGAACTTGAATCAGGCTCTTAAGAAAAAAAACCCAACACATTAACCACCACCAAACCCAAAAAGTCCTAATTCAGCACATTTACAAGAAACTCCATATATTTTATGTAAAATTCTTCTGTACATGGAACAAATCGCTCTTGATCAGAATGCAAAGTACATAATATGTTAATTATTGCTATTCTAGTGTCCTGGTTTCGGCTGGGATAAAGTTAATTTTCTTTCTAATAGCTGGTATAGTGTTATGTCTTGGGTTCAGTGTGAGAAGAATGTTGATAACACACTGATGTTTTCAGTTGTTGATAACACACTGATGTTTTCAGTTGTTGCTAAGTAGAGTTTAGACTAAAGTCCAGGATTTTTCAGCTTCTGATGCCCAGGCAGCAAGGAGGCTGGAGGGGCACAAGGAGTCGGGAGGGGACACAGCCAGGACAGCTGACCCAAACTGGCCAAACCCCAAATGGGGTATTCCATACCATGTGATGTCATGCCCAGTATATAAACTGGGGGGAGTTGGCCTGGGGGGATCGCTGCTCAGGAACTAACTGGGCATCGGTGAGCAAATGGTGAGCAATTGCATTGTGCATCGCTTGTATATTCCAATTATTTTATTATTATTATTGTCATTTTATTATTATTATCATTACTAGTTTTTTCCTTTCTGTTCTATTAAACTGTTCTTATCTCAAGCCACAAATTTTACTTTTTTTCCCAGTTCTCTCGTCCATCCCACTGGGTGGCAGGGAAGTGAGTGAGCGGCTATGTGGTACTTAGTTGCTGGCTGGGGTTAAACCACAACATCTAGTTAGATCATATTAATTTTCAATGATTTAAAAGCTTATAGATGAAGTTGTGGTTTGTTTGTGGGTTTTTTTGCCTTTATGTAATTTTTTATTTAAGTTGGCTTACTTATAACCTTCATAGTCATTAAGAAAAGCAGCAGTAGAAAAGTACAAGGATTTTGAGATTTATGTTCCTTTGGAATGGAAAATATTCATGGTTTTGTGTTCATCTTAAATTGCAATAAAATGTCAAAATATTGAAAATTTGTCATTTAAAATAAATCAAATTAAAAAGATGGAAACATCCTCATTCCTTTTCAAAACATTTGAACATTCTATATAATTTCATTCCTGCAATTTTTTTTTTCATTTTGAATTATGTTAACACTAAGTGTTAGTGGTTGTTTATACAATACATAGTTCAGCTATTTTCTCATACACAACACAAACCAAAGAAAATTATTTTATTAAAGATATAAATTCTGTATTTCTTATATACCTTAGACAATGACCATGGCTACATAGCATCACTAATTCAGCAACCTATTTTTAATTTCTTTGCAAGAGATTATACGAGACTGAGAGCTCTTTATAGTGTCCAGTAAAGATAATAGAGTCCCATTGATGGCAATGGTCTTTGGATGAAATTCTATTGTTCTTACCAATGACTTGGACAGGAAAGGACATGAATTCTCAGATGTCTTTCTGAAATCTCTCCCATATAGAAGAAACTGCTCGAGATCATCTCATGAATTATAGCAGTTCCAATAATAAGTGCTGGCCCTACTTCAAAAGACAAAATTTTGGAAGACAATCTGTCTCTCACAATGTGCTTAAACTCAGTTTTCAGTAGCTGATGCCAACCAATCTATTCCACATAAATTGAATTGAAGTTCTCCAAGGAGATTTTCTGTTCGGGTTCCCTAGAGATTTTGTAGTCACCGGCACAGTCCATGTCAAATTTACAGGGGAGGGAAAGACAGTCAAGTGTGAACCTAGCTGATCTTCTTAGCAACATATTAGGGGAAAAAAAGTTTTTCATTCAAGTACCTTGTGACAATTCAGCCTCAGAATTATGAAAATTCAGCATGGGGATGTGAGAAAAGTATAAGAGAGTCCTAAATCCTTGCAAACTCTGTTTCACCACTGCAAATTCCCCCTTTTCTTATCCCTCAGTAAACTGCTTGTCTGTGGCTCTCATTTCTCCACATCTTTAGTAGATGTAACACCTTTCCTCCACTGCACCTTGCTCTGCTTTATTCTATTTCAGTCTTACAGTATGTATTGCATGGTTTCAAACAGGAGTAAAATATGAATAACAAGTAGATAGGCTGTGTACAATGAACTGTCTATGACCATAGAATAATGATGAAGCATAAAGTAGTACAGGCAAGAGGTGATAGCAAAGGCCTTGAAGGCAAGAGCAGAGAACGGTACTAGAGGTCCCAGGGGTATCAAAAACTCACCAGAGGCTGGTTACTGATAGTAATGCAAACTTAGGAATTCAGAACATGCAATTCCAGCAAAGGAAGATGGGTTCTTCTATCTGGAACGACTTCCCATTGAATATCTCAGGATGCTCACAGCTCATCTTAACGTTGTGCTCCACCCCACGCACTGAAACCACTGACCTTGGGACCCAGAGGAGCAGGGAAGTGGTGAGCGTAACGCCAGAGAAAAGGGAGAGTTTGCCAGAAGGGGTGTTTTTGTATGGCAAGCTTTAGCGCTAATATTGTTAAGGAGATTTATTTTGTATTAAATAGATAACTGGGACTGTGGTGCTAGTGTCCACTGAATGTTACAATGTTACTGACTAGTAATAATAACAGTTTGTAGTATTTTAGCTACAGTTAAAACTTTTGATTATGTCAACAACAGATTCCAGGCTTCACTGTAAGGTGTCTCCCTTCTGAGAGTAACACCACATAAGTCACCTGGGCTGGAAGATGAACGCATGGGCATCTGCAACCATCCATTTACAACCTACAAAAAATGCTCACGTATATTTAACTACAAAGTTTAATAACTTTGCCTCACCCCTTTCTGTTCACTAACTGCCTTCTCTCTCCAAGGAACTATATGCTAATATATGCCAACACAGATCCTCAATCAGTGGGGCCCATGTACACAGACACCCCTGTGTTCACATTCAAACACAGAACCAACTCACTAGAGTGCACTTAAAGAAACCAGTACCATTCGTCTCCATCTGCAAAGGTGTCCCGTAGGAATAATCAGAAAATTCAAACTTTCAGTATCAGTATATTTTCACAAAACTATATGATGCTGATGAAACTGTATTTGCTAATGGAAAGCTCTTTTAGCCAAGAGACAGTGAACAGCCCTCAAATTAATTGGGGAGGAGGAAAAAAATAAATAAGAAGAGCAGAGAACAAGTAAATTCTTTTTCTATTGTGCCACATAGATTATTTCAGGGACTGAAGAAAAGATTTATAGTTTTCTTACTCTCAGGGGCCAAATGGAGAGTTTGTCGCCACCTCTACCACCAGCCATGGTAAAGGCAACAGGATCCCTCCTGCCTTTTAGCATCGAGCCCTGCGCGGACACAGCGGGCACCGCACCTCCACTCCCACTGTGAAACATCACTTAAGTGTTGACAGCAGCAGTTCTAAAGCACTGGCAAAGGATATATAAAATTATCCTGCAGGTGGGCTACCACTGGCTTGACCGTCTCGACATACACATACATAGAGCGCAGCTAGTGCTGTGCATGCACCTCATGTATGTAGGTACGTCTCAGCTAAATTTAAAGTAGGTAAGATGCTGTTGTCAGCGTAGCTGCAGCGACAGAGGATTCGGCACAGACTGCAACAATTCACTAGCAACGCCATCAGGAGCTTCATGTTACCATGCCCACCATGTCAGCGGTTTGAAAGGGGTTCAAACACGGCTTCTCTTGAGCCTATACATTATCTCCTACAGCTGTAGTCACTTCAGAGACAAGAAGAAAGAGGTGCTCAGAATCTCTTTGCAGTGGGTGAAGGTTTTGCCTAAGGATAGGGATCTCCAGTGAACCTGCAATAAAATACACCTTGGTTTAGCAGTTTAGTGCAGGTCAGTTGTAGGTCATTGGTGGGGTGGGGAGAAGTTCCTGACCTGCTGGTCTGACAACATTAAGACCGTCTGTACCTTGAGAATTGAGGTTGTGATAGTTCAGCTATCTTATTTGCATATTTGGAGAAATAAAAGGTTAGTTATTACAATGTTAAATGTATTAAAATTTATTTAGCTACTGCCTACGCATAACTAAAAGTATTATTCTTTGATACATATGATGGGTTTAATTAGGGTAACCAAACTTCATTAAGACAATTATAAAGGATCTAGTGAAGGCCATGGAAGCATGGCTTTACCTGCTTCAGCTACTTAAATTGGTTTAGCTTTTACCTTTGACAGAGTTATTGTGGATATTTACTTCTTATGAAAAAAATACAATAATCTAAACCAGCATCTGGTTATCAAGTTAAGGCGGTTTCTTCTTCATAAGCAGGAAAGATGGTAATATTTCAGAGTTCGGATAGCCTTTCAAGAGAAGTGACCTAAGTCTCACCCCATCTGAAACAGTTCTGCTGGAACATGAAATCTAAGATACAAGACCCGTCCTTTTGCCCTAGTACAACACTTCAGTGGGGTTACTCCAAGTTCACAGTGTTTTAAATATACTAAAATTGAGATCAAAATCAAGTTATTACATGTACCAGAGGCTTTGTCTTTTTTTTTAGCAAGTAACCTTGGTCTTAATGGTTTAAGAAACATCTTAATTATATTTGTTCACACTAATCATGCAGTATTATTCACCCGTATTATTTTTAACACTGTAACTTAAATTGCTGTCACAGAGTATTCAGAACTGAAACAATAATGGTGAGCTGCAGAATATGTTACTTAGTTCTACAATTGAATAAGGACATTACAGTTTCTTGTGTGAATTTTCTGACACATAAGTATAAAGACACAGATCTGCTAACTACCACAAATGTGATTTTGAAAGTTACTTTCAATTAAATATCATGCAGGTAGATCTCACTGCTGATGGAAATAATCAGGGACAGATGGAAGAAGTAAATATATTTAGAATACAAATAAAATAATTGCTTTTTATTTTTTTCTCATTTTACTCCTCACTGACCTCAAACAGAAGGGTAAAGATCACTGAAAATATTTGATTGCATTTTTCAAGAAAGTCCAGTGATGGTCTTTAATAGTTGAGAACTTTAGAAGTTATGAAAATTAAGGCAGAAATCATGACAATAAAAACCCATGAAAAGTTAAGTAAATACAGGAGTTACTAACCATGAAACTTAATTGTTTAAAAAGAAGCTTCAGTTAAAAATAAAATAGGTGCCCCAATGAACTCAAGTGTTTCCCATATTCCTTGCACTTTTAATGTTTTATTGAAAAAAACCCAACCCTGAAAACTTGGAAGCATCTAAACTGAAATTCAGTGACTATCCACTAGGGAGACCAAAGGTTAATCTTCGAATTACAAAGGGGAGATCATCTCAGCTAACATTAGACGTCTACAATTTGACATGTCCAACTCTGCTACTCATCCTACACTCCTTTTGTAGTCAGTGGAGAGAAACAGGCTTGCGGATGTAATTTTCTTTTTTCCACTTGTTCTCTTAATCTTCTTCAATGAAATTTCTCTGAAGGGGTATTTTATTTCTCTGCTAATTCCAGCACAGCAGTCTCTAATTAAATTAGTAGCTCTTGGGCAACAAGGACTTAAAATGTCAGCATTAAGTTTAAAGTTGTCATGCATCCTATATGAAGTGTTACACTTCTCACAGAGTTTCACATTAAGTAAAAAATATGAAGAGAAAGGAAGATAGCTGGGTCCACAGAAGCACCAGAGCTGAGGTAAACAGGATATGTCTTGTTCATTAGCTGAATGCAATTATTCTGAGACCTGTTCCACTCATTATGCAAACAGCGTAGGGCTGAAGTAGGAACAGCCCTTCCAAACACCCTCCCCCATCAGATGAGTGAGACACATATATTCTATCCTGCCTTTTATCACAGTTGAAAAAATATTTGTATCTGGAAGGAAATTACTGTATTTCAAAATTTGTTGTTCTCGAATAAGGGTGAAAAGTCAAAGTCTCACAGGTCTATGGTTGTGTTTACATTCTGAACTGTACTTTGAATTAATAGTTTCCTAGGAATACACTACGAATGGTGAAAATTGCTTTTGATCTTTTTAGTTAAAAAGTACGACACATCTAAAGTGGATTTTTTCATACACAAGACCAATTTTTGAAAAATTTATCTGTTCAGAAATAAATTTGAAGATACAGGCAGTTCTGTTTGCTTTGGCTCAAAGCAACTTTTTGTTTTTGACTACAAATGTTGTATTAAAGATAACTGCAGCAAACAAAATGTTAAAAATGAAAAAGAACAGGTAGAAATTATTTTATACCTGCTTTTAATGATTTACTATTACCATTGACCATTATTTCCATTATCTCAGAGGATCAGACCAGCTATTCACTGCAATCAGCCTTCATTCAAAAGTGATATTTTTGTGTAATTTGTACTCTTCCAGTTTAAAAATAGTCTGCATAAATAGATATTAGATCTAGATAGTATTCCTGAGAATCTAAATCAAGTAGAGGTGCTTTACTTTTGGAAATACTGATCGAGTTGTGGAAGGCAGGTATACCTCTAGGTAACAGTTTGGTGCATCTGTCCTGAGTGTTCAGCTAATCCTGTTGCATGGAAATAGTTGGCAACTGATTTATTTGGAACACTTCTCAGATTTTACTGCTTTCTACTAAGCAGTCCTTTCTATTTTGTGCTGATCCAGTATTCAGCATGTTTTACTGATTCCTGCCACATCAGGCACATAGACTGAAGTTGTTTTTTGATTTTTCCATTAGCTGCTGATAGAGCTAAAAGCATTCCTCATTATTTTCTTTACCACCCAATTTAGACAGTTATTTATCTTCACTGAATTTGCAATGATGTTTAATGTCACTTTGGCAGAGCTTGTGTACTAAGTTTATTTGGTCACAAAGCTTCCTATACTCATTGCTTTGACACTTGTGTTTACAAATCAAATTTCAGGAATTAGTTAAAAGTTTTTAATGTGTTTTACAAGTTTATTAAGATAAAACCAGTAATATTTTATACCTTAATGCACATGGGAAAAAAAAAAAAAAAAGAGAGAGAGAAGAAAATAAACAGCACTTGGGCTGCACAACTTCTCCATTTTACAAGAGACTTGATATGATCCTTAAGTTTGGGTTCAGTTAGCAGATCAAAGCACCTAAGGACACTGACTATTAACTGTGTGTTTTAACCTGTGCATAACCCTCTTCAATACACACTAGAACCCACTTAAGAGCAATTGCAAAGTGAAAATTATCCATTTACTTTCCCAATAATCTGTCCAATTAATCAGGTACAGAAGGTCATTTGGCACTAAACAGTTAGTGCTAACAAAAGTGCAGAATTTGTGAAAATCTTTTGTAGCATTCATTCACTTGGTGTTAGCAGACCAACTGTAGTAACCCAGAATGCATTAAGTCAGTGGTAGAGAAAACAGCTTTATGGACCTGACCAGTAGAGTTTATTTCAAGTACCATAAGCAGGGGTAAGACTTTTGCAGTTGATACAATATTATCCTAGAAGATGCAGTTTTCACCATCTATTTATTTTCTGTTTTTCATTACGTTGCTTAAAAAGACACACAACCCCCCCCGCCTAATTTTAAGAATAGAAATAAAAAATATAAAAAAGTTTAGATTCCACTTCTGAAGATAACCAAACAACCCAATAAAGAACCATAAAACTCATTATCAAGAATCACATGTTTTTCTTTATTGTCAGCTCTTTCTCTGACAAATTTGGACCACAGACTATCATATTTACTTTTGTTTTAAGTGTTGAGAGTATGTCTGTGGTCAAAACCAAGTTGAGCTTTTTTACTAGGAAAACTTCACAAAGCCAAGCTGGAGTCAAACTACAGGTTATGCCACCTGGGTATATAGCGTAAGTCATTCAGTCCTCTAAGTCAGACCCCGCTCAGTTTATTGCTGTGTGTAGAGTCTAGTTATGTGAACATAAAATTTTCCTTCATGAAGGATTCCATCACCGGTAAGGATGAACTGATCACATTCCATCTATCTACATACATATACCTGCACCAGAACCTATACCTTCTTTGTTCTCTGTATTAACCTTATTAATATACTTATAAAAATTAATTTGTATGTTTTAAACCTGATATATGTGGTGTCTTTACATACACGTGCATTTAAGTATAAAATAATTATTAGGACTCTAAAAATCCCAGTGAAATTTCTCAGGATTTTGGATCAACATCACAAAACTTTTAGGGTATCTATTGAGAACATTTCTTCAAAATAATTTTCAAATGCTTAGAAACAGAATACTAGTCAAATGGAAAACTACATGGTAAAAATAATTTTCAGGACATAACGTCATCACTTTTTTGTAATTTAATTTCATTTAATTTAATGATGAAACATTTTCCAGTCAACAGTATTGTCTCAAAATATTTCCCATATATTGGAGAGAAGTTTATACTTGCAGAGATAATTTATGGAATCACCAGAGTTAACCTTTCTTCAGTAATAAAGGCATACTTTAAAAAACAAACTGTTGTGTGGGTTGCTAAAAGCTTTGTACATGATGGTTTTGTGACAAAGCTGAAGCCTTGAAACAGCTTTGAAGTAGAAGTTTGGCAGTGCTTCAAAGCTGAGAGAGATGGCACAGCTTAAAGGACTTTTCCCCCTTTTCCCCACATTGAAAATAAAATGACTAAGGCAGAAGGATGTGCTTAAATGGAGGAAAGATTAAAACTAGTTTTGCCAAGTGGGTAAAACATAAAAGGAAAAAAAGGTATGAGTCTGCGTGGTTTAAACACAAAAAAGAGGTAGAACATGTCTGAAATAACTTACAAAAGAGCATGGCTGACTGAACTGTCCAAGTTTAAAGCTAAGAATTATATAGTTTTGAAATAGAGGTGAATTGATAGTGTTTTGAAGAGAGATTTCCTCATATTTATATACTATTTCTTCTTTTTCAGAAAATTTGAACTATGTGATTTTTCTCAGTGGATCTTTTCTAAAGAAATCAAACAACACTTCCTCCACTGACTGTTCTTCATTAAGGGACATTCAAATTTGCCTTTAATGATAGAAAAAGAAGCAATTAAATGAAAAAGGAAGAAAGCCCTTCCAGATGTGCTGTCAGAAATAAAAACAACTCCAAGGAGACCCACACATAATGTAAAGTAATTAAATGATAAAGAATTTTTGAAATAGGTTAAACAAACACCTGTCAAATAGTTTCTGTACACCTGTTCAAATCTGAGGGCAAAGAAATAGACTAGATGACTTCTCTAACAGCTACAGTTTGGCTCTTTTGGGGTTATAACAGACAGAAGTACAGATTTTTACATGCATATTTAGGTTAGATTAAGTCGTTTTCATTATCCTAAACCAGTACATACATTAAAAAATGCTGCAGGAATTTAATCTGCACTTCAACCTTCTAAGGCATGGATTTTTTTTCCGTTTAGGGGCAAGGAAAAGCTAACAGAAAATAGACAAAATAGTCTGTACACAGAATAATCCTAATTGTGCAGGAAGCTGGAGGGCTGTGATTTGCATAGGACACAATCTAAGGAGGAATACATTTCATTCGTCAAGGCAAGAGAAGACAAGGACACAATCATGGACTTCAAGGTAGGGAGACAGAAGTCTAATCCTAAACTTGTGTTCATTCAGGGCCAAATTTTTAATCTCTGTGGAACAAAACAATATTCTGAAGCAATGGAAAATGACAGTCCAGTAAAGGGCCACTCTGCCCAAAGCAGAGTGGGAATGTGACAGTACAATTACAGGTTTTCTTTCCATGCCTTACTAGGTCTGCAGCACTATTCCAACTTCCCTAATAATAGTGCAATAAAACATTACTCACATTAACAATGCAGAAGCTTGTGTCCTCATAGAACTGTTCCTTAAGATTGGCTAGAGCTCCTGCTCATAATAATCCAAACCCCTTAGGTCAAAGCATCATCCAAATGCCTGTACCCAAAGCAAAACACACATCTTCAGTGATTATGTTTTTAAAAGCAGTCTATTTTTCAGAGCTTGACTACGTCACAGAAAGCCCTATTGTCTGCTGGCATCTTTACAGACAAAGTTCTTCATTCCAAGTCCGTGATATTCAAAATCAAAACAATCTGATAACCAGATTTTTCTAAGCAAATGACACAAACAAACAAATAAATAACATTCATGGCAATAAAAAAGTGGGGGGAAAAAACACAGCACTGTTATGGAATATAAACTCATCTTTCTGCAATAGCTGAGAGAACGGAACCCCCTAAAACAGCAGAAGTTCCAGATTTTGCTACTTTAACCAAATCTTGTCTAAGAAAGTATGAAGATAATCATAAAAATTCGATGACCTTCTGTTATTACCTAATAAAATATACTCCAAGCTATCTTCACTCTCTCCCTTCCAAAGTAAGCTGCACTATTATAACCCCTTCCTAATTAGCCAGGACTTCATACCATGCTGATGTCTCTCTAGTTTTGGCTCCAGGAGCCAGCATATTTCCAACCATAATATTCCTTGTATCATAACAAAGGAGTATGAATTACCATATGGAAAATGTTACATTAGGATATTGCACACTTTTCTACTTCAATAAACCGACTACAGCCTACACAAGGAATACCCAGAAATCTTTGATTCTTCCCTACAATTTATATGCCACCTTTTCGCCCCTGTTGATTTCAAGGACTAGCTGTTTTTCTCCCCTTTTACTTTTCAGTAATAATAAAAGTCAATAGTGCTCTGGCTATAGGTGCTTACAAAATTCATCAAAACTGCACAACTGAGCAGATGCAACATTTAAAGTTTTTTACTTACTGACAACCATACAGAGAAACACTAAGCAAAGGTCTCAAAAGCTCAGCTTTCTGTTGTGTCTGCTGATCATCAGATTGCCAGTTTTTCAAATTCACTAATTATTTACTAAATTAAATTTAGTAAATTTACTGATTGCTTACAACAGTCACTAATTACACCATGAATTTCATATTATAAGGTAGCTAGAACAATGGGTCAATATACAGGATCAACAAAGATATTAATCAGTATATCTCTGTTATGGAAAGCTAGTATACATAAAATTGCTTAAAAGAACTAGTTGTGTTTAAAACCAATATCCATAATTCTTGAGACTAGATAACTGCAAAATATTTGCATGTCTTAAGTAAATAATGCGAACAATGAATGAATACTTGTCTGACATCAGTGTATTTCCTGAATAGCTCTGAGTGTGAATACAATTGCATTTCTTTGCAAGTGGAAGATTACTGGAAACTTGAAAGGCAACTTGAAAATTCTTCTGTAGATTTTGGAAGGAAAAGAAGAAAAGAAACAGTCTCAGTGAAACAGACACATAATCATGTTATATTATTTATTCCCCATATAGGGATTTTTTACATGTTTTCCATGCTTTCACCCTGTCCCCGCCCCGCATCCTTAAAGAACAGACTAACCAAAAGGACTAAGTAGCAGATTTTTCTGACAGCTTTAGAATGATCTCTCTCTGTACTAATCAGGAGGATCCTTGGGCATTCTCTTACAGCATGTACTGAAGCTTGCTCTCAGAATTAACACTACAATCCACCCGCTATTAGAAATATCATGCTCATTTTTTTCACACTATGATCTCCTCCACAGTAGAGGATTAATGTGTTTAGCTTGTCAAAATGTCAACAATCAACTTTTATGAATCTAAGATGTTATACAACTTGTAAGAAGTATTTCCTGGCAGTATGAAAATGTTGCCGAAAGAAAACACTATGTGAGTCCATTAGTACCCGCAGGGTATTACCAGCTACACCCACAAATATTCTCGCTTTAAAATGTGTTTGTTTTTCTTTGGAAGGGATAGTTGTTGTCCATAAGTAGGTCCTACTTTATATACAGGCTTACATTCATGCAAAGGAGTTCAGCAATTACTATAGTGAATGTCATCTGCTACTTCTCTCCTACCAGCCCATGCAAACATAAAACTCAGTGCTTCTTAGTGCTCTGTCACCCCCAGGCATAGCAGGTGTCAGTTCTTCATTTCTTCTTCTCATGTGGATGTGATGTTTTCCGGCTTTAAATATGTGGTTGGTTGCAGACTCACCAGGAAGCATTGGGTTTTTTCTCACACTGGTAAAACAGCCATGGGCCAGAAGGCATCACCTCTATAGGCTAGATATCACTGATGGAATAAAAGTTGGACTATCCTGAAGTATGGCTCACGCTTGCAGAAAGCTGAGCGCAATGTACTACTTTGAATTAAGAACTTTAGACTTAAGCAATACAGATGCTTTTAGAAGTCTTGCAGGTAATCAAATACTATCTTGCACTGACGAAACAACTGCATACTGGGCTGTATCAGCACAAGTGTAGCCAGCAGGTCAAGGGAAGTGAATCTCTCCCTCTGTAAAAAACAACATTGAAAAAAATGGGGTGACTACAACAGAGGGCTAGCAACATGGTAAGGGGACTGGAAAATGTGAGGTAAAGCGGCGCGAGCTCGGTTTGTTCAGCAAGAAAAGAAGGCTAAGGGAGAGATATCACTATCTGCAGATGCATAACAGGTAATTACAGAGGATGAAGCCAGATTTTTCTTAGAGGTGTATCATGAAAAAGAAGCAATGTTCAAAAATTGTGGCAAAGGAAATTCTGATTAGATGATAAAACTTTTCATTGGTTGATCAACCATTGAGGTTGGTCAAACACTGGGAAAGGTTGTTCAGTGATTCTGTAGTATCTCTGTCCTTAACCATACTAAAACTGGATGCTAATACCCTAATCTATTCAATTTCACCTTTAACTTAGTCTTGCTTTGAGTAGAGGTTGATACAGATGACCCTGAGAGATCAGATGACCATCTATAAATAATTCAAATGGGTATGGAAAGTAACACTGGCTCTATACTTCTGTTGATCCACATGCAGAGGGCATGGTCTAAGTAATTTTGCTCAGAACGGCATTGGTATCTCCCTTACAGCTACTTAAGAGATTCTACGCCAAATTCCTGTATTAACTACAACTGTCATCTTTAAATGATATTTCTCAGTCAAAAGTGAGGAATGTAATTCTCTCTTATGAGAAAAGAGATCATATTTTGTTTGTATAGAAAAAAATATAAAAGATTACTATAGCGCTCTAAGAGGTATTTTCTCCATCACCAGCTAGCAAGATAAAAATTTCAGCAAAAATTGTCATGTACTCTTTTCACAATACAAATATTTTACTTAAATTCACTTACCTTCTCATCTAAACTATTCTTAATGCCATTTTTTGTACAGAGCTACCATAATGCCTTTTTTGATTTTTTTTTTCTTGTGGGAGAATGAGGTAAATAATCAGCAGCAACTCTTTCACAGGGAACCTTAACCTCATGACTAGCTCCTTATTCCTGTTTCACAGATTCAAATGGGTGTGCCAACACCCAATAAAGTTCAGTTTCACTTTCAGAGCTGCACGATCCTTTTATCTCACTGCCAACGTCATCTTCACAACTTTCCAGCAGCACATGCTGCAATCAATCTCTTATTTTGTGAAAATAATTCTTTCTAGTTATGTATGTGGAGTGACAGTGACTGAGCCATTACTACTTTACCCCATGAGTAGTTAAAAAAGGATACTACAGTGGCTATATCTCCTCATATCACCCCCCGAAAGCCTTCAACACCACACTCATCTCATCTACAAAGAGCCATTTTACTAGTAGGAGAAGAAAGGAGATGTCAGTGTGTTCTTTCACAAGCTATCGTATTTTTCTGCTCTCTACTACAAAATGGCACTTCTACATATGCTACTGGACAGGCAAAATTATCATTTTATAGGGCTAAACAGATGATTCATCTTTAGAACTGAACTGAACGATCTGCTCCCCAACCACCCCCCACCTCCGTCAAAAAAAGTATTCATGCACATACGCATTATTTTCCCCCAAGTCATAAAAGTGAAGTGTAGCTTAAATAAATGCTAAATCTGATTCCATGCTCCCTGGCAGCAAAATGAGATTTCTTTACGTTATTATGAATACAGGATTAACAAAATGTACTGCATACAAATAGCACTTAAGTGCGTAAGGACTCAGACATTGATTTGTATTTTCCAGAACTCTTTATTACCTTTAGTTATTTTCAGAATGCATCAGAATTATTCCCTTCACATCTCTTACAGTACTACCAACAAAACAATTAAGAAAACATAAAATATATTAACATCTTTATCTATTTGATTTAAAATATACATGCCAAATGAAATATAAAGCCAAGGGGATATTAAAAATGCAGTGGAGTAACTTCACAAAAATATCCCTTCAGACTTTCATACATTTCACTATCTGAACAAGTTTATTTTAAACTTTTAAAAATTAATGGTATTCATCACTTTTTCAATTAATTTTAAAGGCATATGATAGAACAAATGCAAAAGATGGCACCACAGAAAAAATAATTAGGGTTCAAATATTTCTGCATAAAGATCCAAATCCTGCATGGATATAAATTAGTGCAGAAGCTTGGAAATAAATAATATATGCAAATTTATGCTCCAAAATCCAAATCAGAAAAATTACATGAGTTGTAGACTACAGATGTTCACATATTATTCAGTGACTCAGGTCCACTACTTTTTTAGATTAAACTGCAAGAATAAGATTTTTTACAAACATAGCTACACAAAATTTGAATGAACATGCTCAAAGTAAGATCTTTTGTTTGGGATTGCATGGCTATGAAATGTACAAGCTGAAATTATCTCAGTTAAAATCATTTTGCTTCTTTTTCCCCCCATCAGAAGTCTGCTACTTGTGAAACTTGGCCAACTCAACAGAAATAACAAGAAAATAAGAAGGAAACATCTATGTTCAGTACTCTTTCTATGCCACTTCAAATAATGGTAGTTTAAAGAGAAGAGTAAAATCCAAGAAGGCGTTGCTTTGTTTTTCTCTCAATGTACCTCATGTTTACAGCAACTAAATGAACTAAACATGTTTCATTCCCATCAAAGTCACGCCCCTTCCAGTATCTACGAATAATAGAAAAACTAATAAAAGTACATGACAAATTATTGATTTCTGAAATCTCACGAAAACCCCAGAACATCCTGGTGCCACCTTTCATGACATAAATACGAAGCAACAGGTTCTGATTCCTCTGACATCTTTTGAAATGCCACTAATAAGATTTTACTGATTGCTACAGATATTAAAATTTGATGGGTCTCAATATCAATACCCTTCACATTTTCTTCTCCACACAAATTATCTTATTTAATATAGAATCAGCTGCTGAAGTTCATTCTCCTTCTAACTTTGCTAATGATTTCATGTTGTGCAAGAGAATTCTCTCTACTACTGTTGAGTGTCCTTGAGGAATCCCAAGTGCTCAGCAAAATCTATGGTTAAGGCTTGCCCTATTGAGATAGATTCTTGATCAATAATGAAATGTTCTTAATCAAAAAGTTTTAACTTCTGCTCATGGGATATTCAAAGAAACGAAAAAGTGTAAGGATTGCTTTGTAGGACATAACTTTCTCTTTACCCCGTGCTGTAAGAAGAAATACCTATGCAGTCAATAAATAGCAGCTCATCAAGACAAAGCATCAGGTTGCGTTTCAAGGTTCCATCCTGCTAGCAGAAGCGAAAATCTATGAGGACACCTGGGATATGGAAGAGCACAAAATTGCTCTGAGCCACTGCGCTCACTGATAAATGGCACACTAAGAAAAAGACATTACTTTCCTCCCTCACAAGTAGCACTAATGGAAATCTATAAGAAGTTATTTTCAAGATCGTGTTTCTTATTATTTAAATTCTCCCTCAACATATAAACCAAGTCTGATATGTACAAATCTTAAGAAACAGACAGAAACCCAAGCTGTATCCTGGGACACATAAAGCTTTCATAATCTACAACTGACAATACACAGAAGGAGGATGGTATAACAGTTACTACAGCCTAAGACACGAGAGGATTAGGTTTTATTTTCTGATCCTCCCCATACTAATATTCCCCCTAAAAGTTAGGCAACTCACTCGGTCTTTCGACTACTGCTAAACCAGGGCACAACAGTGCAACGGTGTTCCCTGCCTCAGTACACAACTCATCCGTTTTCTACACTATATTGCAATGAAATCCATCTCTCCTCTCCCACACACTGATTTCAAAGTAGGAAATCCATGTGCAAGGCAGGAGCGGAGCCAGGCATCCCAGAGTTCACAAAGGGTCTAGGTCTGGAGATCATACACAGCACGCACCTCTATGAATGTTCCCTAGCCTTTAAAAAGAGAATGTTATTAAAACAGCTAAGTCAATGAATTATGAACACTACAGACTTTGAATCTATACAGACAGAGTTTCAAAAGCTAGTGGGAGCCCACCTCTGAAGTTAACTGCATTTAGGATACTGAATCCAGAAATTATGAATTAAAAGGAACTATGCAAGTGCCCCCCAAACCCTCAGAAACAGTTCAGACTACACCTTGTTCTATTTAGTCTATATCTGGCCAGAAGGAGCTATTTTGGTACAGCTATGAGTAAAAAATGCCTACAGTACAGCAGCCTAGCCAAACGGGAGACAAGAGGAACAGTATGCCAAGAATCGCCTGTCTACAGCTTGAAAAGAGATCAGGAATAACACACCCTTGGATAAACTTAATGAATTCCCTCCCTGTCCCATACTAAAACTTCCTGCATGTCCTGACCTTTTAACAGTGTGCTGGCCAAATGTCTATACTGTAAACTGCCAAAGAGGAGCTGGAGTGACCTCACTATCCCAGAGATGGACCATCATTTGGACACAGTACATCTTTAAGCAAGCGGTAACACACAGTATTTATTACAGAAACAAAACATACATTGAACTGCAAGATTTAAAGACTGCTTGGGTGAAATGCTTTCAGGATAAGCAGTTTAGAAGTGTTTACCTTATGTATATTATTGCAATTTTTGGTCTTTATGAACATCAAGCACATGGATGCAAGCAGTTTAAGGGTAGTTACCGTTGGTTATCCAGAAAGGTAACTCACGGCTGCCCATAAAATCAAGTGTAGCTGGTTTCTAAAACATCAAACCAAGTAAATTAAAAGCTATTACAACTTGTAAAGGATGTTGCAAGGAAATGGCAAGTTCCTTCAAAGAGATCTTCCCATTACTATGTTTGTCCAGACAGAGAAACACATGAACAATAGGTAGGGAATTTCAGAATACACAAATCAATATGCATTTGGCTAGGATTCACAAAACCTAACACTGTGAAAGAAACTAATATAGACAGTTTTATCCAAACTTATTTTTGTTCACGTGTTTTTATTCACTTTTTCAAGATATTTTTTGCATATCATCACAATACTAGAATTCCACTAATCCAGCCATACAGGGTTCAAAAGCAGATATATAACATTTATAAATGACTTCAAATAACTTTATCTGTATATCTCTTATCTTATGAAATCAAGACAATAATGCCCCAAACCACAGGAACTTTCAAGTACTATGTGTTTCTTTTAACCTTTTTAGGGGAAACAAGTGTAATAGCTGGAAAAATGATGGAAACTTCATTTTTATCTCTCTCATACACACAAGCACACATATCTACCAGTTTTTAGAGCTTCATTTCATCTTGAATGAGGATAACAATATAAGATTTCAAATATTTTCACAGAATTGATGCTGAAGGAAAAAAAAAGTTTTATTTCAGACACAGCAGAGCTGATCAGACAACAAACTGGAGCTATTAGTTCTTAAAATATGTCAGTGAAACATTTATCACAAATTTCTAAAATGTAGTCAATTTTCACAATACTATTGAGAAAAAAAAGAAGCCAGTAAAGAACTGCTGTGTATCCAGGCAAGACATCATGACAGACTTTCTAGGAATCTTTAAAGAAAATGGGGTAAGAAAAACCTCTGGATAAAATGGAGAAATTCAAAATAGAAAAAATAAAATGTATCCATGCTTTGAGAAATTTCATAAATGCTAAAAAAATATCCCCCAAAACCTCACCTTGAAAAAGACCTACAATTTTGTGACAAAGAGGCCATATCCACAAAATCACAACACTTATAGAAGAAAAAAAATTATAATTTGCCTAAGCACATTTAAAATCAGCTCCTGTTCAAATATGTCCTCTGTTAAATGACATTCACTTGTAATAAATGTGAAGTAACATATCTGAAATCAGTAATCCATACAGGCTTGTGGCTTTGAGCTTTTCCAGAAGCAATTCCTGAGTGAAAAGAAAGCAGGGGTGAAAGATGGAAGTATATTTTATTATTAGAAACAGTTGGTGTTTCAGACTTACAGGGATGGGAAAGGGTGTTAATAAATTTGGGGAGATCAATTTAGCAGGCAAACCTAATTGGTCCCATTTCTTAAGAAGCACATTATTGCACTTATTCTTACATCTACAAAAATACACCTGAAGCAGTACATGGCTAACTGCACTAGGAAAGAAATTCACCTAGAAATGCAAAATAGTTTCCAAAAATATATGTAACGGATTTTAATAGAAGGAAGAGTTATGTGGCCCATTGCAAAGTGGGGGAAACTATGATTTTCACTAGTCCATTTCCTGTGCTGAGAATGAATGTATGTTAGAATTGTGAGGACATCTTCATGTATAGCAAAGCTGTTAATGTTCGACAGCCCAGACTAGCTCATTATGTGCTTCTAGCAGAGTTACTGTAGGGAGAACAGGAGAAAAGTTTTTTTTGGCAGGTTGAACTTTAAAAGAAGTAGGGTGTTTCAAGCTGCTGAGGAATCCGGATTGTGAAAATAAATCCCCAAGAGATGGATTAGTGGGCAGATAATGGCAAAAGGCATCTGATAAATTGCAGAGTTATGTGGTAAACTTATTTATTACATGCCTATACAATTTGTCACAGGGCTGTCTCATTTATCACCTCCCCATGTGAGATGCATATATTAATATTGCACACTGCTATCATTGCCTGACAGCTTATGATCTTGTTTTTGAAATTCATACATCACTTTTCCCTGCTCTCTCCTATCACAAGAATTTCCATCCAGTTATATTTCCAGATAAATGCTGAGGAAGGACTCCTGATCCACCTGGTGTCATGTCTTATGTTCTTCCCAAATGGAATTAATAATATAGAAAATACATTATGTATATTCATATACATACTGTAGAGTCAGTCGTTGTCATCCTGTTGATGTGTCATTGTTCAATCAGTAAAAGCAACCTGATATCTCCACCCAGCTGAAATGGATCTTGTCAACACTATTCTGCTATAATATGTTTTTAACAGAAATGGCTGATTCACAAAAAAACTTCTTGCTGTTGCTGTTTTTTGTGGGACCACATTAGCTCTTAGCAAGAGCTAAACATTACTTTTCACTGAAACATCTACAACCAAAGGCTGCAACTGTATGTTCTTAGACTTCACTTTGTCTACAGTGAATCATAACAGCAGTTACCTGTGAGTCAGCTAAGGCTGTCATACGAATACTGAGTCATGCATGCGTTAGGGTAAAATGCAAGTCATGGAAAACGTTTGGTATAGGAATTTTGGTTATTAAGCTGGTTCTGTCAGCACCTAATGAGAGACACACAGTTCTTGTTCCCTTTCTGTTTCTCAAACTCTTTAAAGCTTGTTGGTTCTATGAGCTAAAAATTGCATAGTAGTTATGAGCTCCAACACAAACTCCCTATTAAAATCCGTCTAGGAATGTACTTGTACTGCATGACACTAGAAGTTCATATGGAAAAAGAACAGTGCTTCATGAAACAAAAGGATGAAAATTATAGGTAACAAAATCACAGAGCAACACTCAGTTACAACTGGAGCTCTCAAGGAACACAACAGGTAACGAAAACAGATTTAAGCAAGTATTGAATATGTTCACATAGATATCTGGAGCCACTAAAAAATAAACTGAGCAAGAAGTCATCACAAGGGAAAAAGCGTATAATTGGTTTTCTGGCATAGCTTCAACAGTCTACAATTAAATGTTTCAAGCAAAGAATCTTTTCTTTAAATTCTTTTTTTTTATTTCAACATTTTAAACTTTTTTTTTTTAAACTTTTTTTCCCCCTCCAGATTTGCTATGAAAACTCTGTCAGGCTGCTTTGTTTGGAAAGACGCTACCTTATTGCCTCCTCCATACTTCTTCCTGATTATGGCAATGAAGGTCAAGATAAAATTTTTGACACAGTTTTCAGGCTGTACTATGGAGGTGTGAAGAAGAAATTAAACTTGATATATACTATTTTGTACGTCATTTTGCAAGGGAGAAAAAACTTCACAGCTATTTATATCAGCATTTAGATCAACTAATCACAGATGTATATAGAGGGCTTCTGAAGTCCTAATTTATGTTCAGATCATAACTGGGATCACAGACTGAGAAGACAACTGACAGAAGATTTTAAATAAAGACATTCAAATTTTACAAGCTGCAGAGCACTGTTGCATCATATTACAAGTTTGGGTAGGAAGACAAGAAAATGTCAGTTGGAATCAGAAGGAAATACAAAGATACATAGTAATACACAGGGGCAAAGAAAATTCATGAACTCTTTCATAGAGTCTTCCTAATGCAGACGAACTACATTTGCAGGAAAAAAAAATGCACATAACAGAATTTAACAGACTTGAGCAGTTTTCTGCCTTGGAAATAGGGCCATAGTTTGCAAAGGTTAAAACGATTTTGTGAAAGCACATGTAAAAGTACTGAAAGAGCTGAAAAACAAATGGCATACAAACAGCACATGGTGTACCATCAGGAAAATGTTCATGAGAAATCTTCAAGAGAGAGGTACATCCTTAATATATTCAACAGAACTGAGCTCTGGGTAAGTGTAAACCAGACACTACAAGTCAATATGATAGCTGAAGTTCCATTACAGTATTTGCCCCAAAATACACACGAAAGCTTTAGCTCACGTGATGGGTACCTTTCCTACTGCAGGGTACATGAGAGATGTAAAGGTGAAGCTAAAACTTAAAAGGTTGACATCTATAATTTTTGCAGGAAATGGATTGCTTACAGCAGGTCAAAAACATGTCAAATTTTAAATCTAATTCTAGGACCATTCATGTAGAAAGGCAAAGAATTGTTAAAGATTGATTCCAAGATGTCTCTACTAGTACAGGGAAGCTGTCAACATAATATAAAATTAAGGTGACAGAATTCAATTGTCCTGTCATAGAGGCATCTAGAAAATGCTGGCAATAAAAATCTTAATGACAAATTAGATTGAGTAAACAGGATACAAGAAATAAAATGGAAGAAACTACAGACCTGATTAATTTTTCTAGTAATTTCGAAAGTGGAATTACTCATACAGCTCCTGATGCACTAAAAAAATATGAGAAGGGAAAACTTTCACATACCCACCACTTCAGTCGTGGTGAGTTCAAGGTAGTCAGACTGGCCCTTCCTTAAACTTCAAAGCAAGAGTTGGTGAAGCAGATACATTAGAGCACTTATCAAACCAAGAACTACAGTCTATTCACTTCAGCTGATAGTTTGTAATAGTGAGAAGATCAGAGAACATGAAATGAGAAATTCAGATACAAACATCCTGCAGTGCTAGTCACTGGAGTTTTGAATCCTTGGATCAAATAGTTATTGGAAAATATACATTAATTCTTAATGATTACACCTGCTATCCAGAAATAGCACTGCTAGAGCATAGGAGCTGCAGTGCTGAGAGTGGATCATGATTAGATTGTTAGAAGCTCAAATGTTTTGTGAAAGGTATGATTTTAAAAACATTACTGTCAGTCCAGTACATGATTAAATAACCATAACATTTAAAACAGGGCTATTTTAAGTCCCTCTCATTAAAAAAACCCAACAAAATCAAAACACCACCAAAAAAACACCCCAAAACAAACACAAACAAAAAAAACCCAACCCCCCTATAATCATCAAACGGTCAAAAGCATTTGTAGCCATAAGGCAGTGTTCACAGGTATAATTGGAAAACAGGCACCCAAGATATATATTTCTTGTGAGGTTCATTTTATGAGTGATTACTAAGGAGCAAGCCTTCAGCCTTCCACTTATTCTAGAGAAAGAGAGGTAGAAAAATAGACTCAGGCTTTAAGTTCCAGAAACTGAAGATGTTAAGCTGATCAGTGGAAAAAAATGTTTAAAACAATATTGAATCTAATCCACAAAAGGCTTCAGAGATATATGACTTAAAGGAAGCCAGTTTAGAGATTGTGTACACATCTACACTTTTAAATAAAAGTTCAAAGAATAAGACCAAGCACAGGACTCCTGATAGCCTGTTCCTTAATTAACAGCTTGCTCCCTAGCTCTGTTCTGAATCTCACCAACAGATATTGTCTGGGCATGATTCAATAAGCAGAACAAAAGAAACTATGTAAGTTTTAACTCCTTTTAACCCATACAGTCCTCCAGTGCTACCGGGTTTGTGCCTTCAAACCCTCTACAGGTCTTCATACCACATCTCAGATTTATAGCAGACTGCCAATGTGTTTTGCAGAAAGCACTATGGTAGGCAGTAAAAAAAAGTCTCCTGTTCATTCAGACACAATTAACTGGAAAAAAACCACACCAAAATAACAGTTATGTCTTAGGACCACAGGAGAACTACCTGACCACCCTATGTTGTGCAGTGTGGACATGGCCACTCTATTCTAGGGACAGCAAGCCCCAAGCAGCATGGATGTGAGCCAGTCTGGGCTACTCAACTCCAGAATCACGGACCACTTCTTGTCTTTTCTGTTTATCAGGATATAGACAGACAGGCACTGCAAACTGATGATGTATAATAACGTTGTGGTTAACTTTGTATCTTTCCACTTAGAAGTGAAAGATGTAAGAATAAGTATTTTGAAGACTTGAGCTGAAATGTGTCACCCTCAAAAAGTTCTGGTTTACCAGAAAGAGTCAAGTAATGTCGCTGAGTCAAGAAAACAGTTATATGCAAAGAAATTACTGAGAAACATAGAACTTTTCTCTCTTTACTCCTCCACCTGTTTTAGCTAACTTTTTAAGATTAGCTGTTATCCTGTTAAGGATTCATTCACAAAATTCAGCAAACAGTTCTTGCTACACATCACCTAAGAATGCTACACGTATGACAATCAATACGCAATGCAACCTTAATAATGGTGGTATGATTATGGAAAACTTATATGCTGTAAATGTGAGCATTGTATTCTGTAGTCTTCATAAGTTATCTAGCCACAATGATATGCCACTTGGTGAAAACTAGCATGGTTTGTCATATCGTCTAAGATTCTTCCAAGCAGAATAATTCTTCTGCAGAGAATTATAACATGGGTGAGATGGCACAATATAAAATTCACCTACAAAATTTAAGTAAGCTTTTAATTCATGTACTGCCTATTCTCATTACATTAAATGTGTTGCAACGCGCGGCACATTTGTCCTCTCTAAAGAAAGTCAATTACTTTATATTTTTGCCTCCATTTAAAAATCACCTAACCACCAAAATAACAAGTATTACAAAAAGCAGCAAGTGTACTTTTAAAAATAAATGGGACATTTCCAGGGCAAGCCACAGGTGTTTTCAGCCACAAATGATAGGCCATTTTTAGCAGGTATCACATACTTGCAAAAGCATGGTATGTAGAGATAAGACTGTGGATCTAGTTAACCTGATCAGTCTTACTTGTGCCAAAGGTGTTTCCAAGATGACTTCTTTTGTTTAGGACAGCAGAACTAATCTCACAGATATTTATCCCTATGGCTCTATTCAGTACTTTTTATTTAAACGTGTTACGGTTTGAGCCCTGCCGGTAACAAAGCACCATGCAGCCGCTTGCTCACTCCTCCCTGCCTGGCCCCAGTGGGATGAGGAGAAAATACACAGAAAAGCTCATGGGTCGAGACAAGGACAGGGAGGGATCACTCAACACTTTTGATCGCGGGCAAAAGACAGGCTCAACTTGGGCAAGAAACAAAATCAATTTAATTTACTACAAATCAAATCAAAACAAGGATAATGGGAAGTAAACCCAAACCTTAGAAC
>JAVJGG010000030.1:7970356-7986324 GCA_035590195.1 Aviceda cuculoides
CCCCCCCAGTATTTCGTATAAATATTTTCAAGCAACTTTAGTTCTCAAGGCTTTTACGCTTCTGGGACCTTTACAAGTTTTTCAGACCATCTAAATTAAATTTTACTCCCTAAGATTTCCATTTAGATATTTTTTTCTTTTACAATTTGCCAATGTGTTAAGTTACTACATCTTGGGTGAACTAATGGTACCTGATCATGCTCAAATTTCTGTTCTTTCACAGTGAAAAAAAAGAGACAAATTAAAAAAAAAAAATCTTAACAGCTTAAAGTGGCTGAAGACAACCTCATTTATTTCATACTGCATACTGTTAATTGCCACATTTCAGCTGAACTTTTCAGTTAAGATGCTTCTACTGGCATACCTATGTAAGAGTCATTCTATGCTATTCCATTTATGTTTTCAGATCAGTGTGGGATTTTTTTCCTATGCTCAAAACGAACACAACTTTGGCCTTTCAAGCCTGGGAAGATAGTGGCAAAGCAGCAGGAACCACCATCCCTGAATTGTGCTGGGATGTCCCTCTTCATAAAAGAATTTTAGATCTGGCAATGTCAGGAGTGAAAGAAAATGCTTGCTATTATATCTCATGCCATCTGAAAAAGGGATGTATTCTTTATTTGGCATTTTTGCCATTACGAAGTCACAACGTCTTTGGAAATTTGTTCATAGCATTCTAAAAGTTAAAATATTTTGCAAGTTTGCTTTTAAGTAACATGTAAATGTATATTTTATCTTTCAGCTTTAAAAATATGCATGAAACTGGTAATAGCATTATTAGGTCAGGACATTATATGTGGTGCAGCGTGCATATATACACTTGCATGCACACCTATGCCTAAGAACTAGTACTCCAGAACCCACTACAGAAGAAGCTGCAGCACTATCAGGCAGAGAGCTCGAGGCTCAGAGCTGAGAACGCTGTGAATTTAATGTTTACTACGCAAATCTCACTGTTCTGAGCCCTGCCGCCGCCGCCCCCCCCCCCCATCAGGAAGTACATGCATCTTACTCTTTACTTATGGTAAAGCAAGGAACATATACACCTCATTGTCATTTAAATCCCCAAATAACATCCTCTCAAGCCACATGGAAACACACCTTTGAACTTTTGCTGTTACTTAAAATTTTCAGTTTGAAAACCGCAACTTTTTACAGCAGGAGGATAGGAGGAAATACCCACAAACTCCCAAATTCTTTTACTCCAGCCTGGAAGAAAGAGTAGGTGGGGAATGGAAAGCTTCATGAAGAAGCTATTCCACAGCTGTTGTATAGTCAACTCACTACAACAGTGCAAACCAGTAGTTATTTTTGGATAAAACAGCCAGAGAATGACTGACTGTATTACGTTCCCGTGTATTTAGAACGGGAAGTCCAGGTGATGTGATATTGCTGTTTCTAGTAATACGCCACAGGCTCTGTACCAATTACAGCACAAGGCCTCAGGACTTGTCAGGCTGTGTCTTCACCTGTGCTGCTTTTAGCTGGAACAGCATATTGCCTGGTGATGCAGTGAGCATAACTTCACTTGCTTTAGGTTATCTTTCTGAAATTGCATGGATTTACTTCTAAAAGAGATTAAACTGCGCGTGGTGAAGGTGTAATGAAACTAAGCAACCACTGCATAATTAAACCTGTAGACTGGTAAGAAAAGAAGTGTTAGCAATGGACTGAAATCATACAAAAGCAACCCCAAGTGGAACAAATCTGAGGAGGAAGAGAACTCCTCACAACCAGTAGTCTCCTCCCTTCCAGAAAAGGAACCTGAATGCTCACAACTTGCCATAAGAACACTCTGGAAGGGTGAGCACAACACCCAGCGTGTAGGAACAAGAAATCGTGTTTATAGCAGTATGAAGTGGACCATTATTGGGAATGAGCTGTAATACTATATGTTAGTATCATTTTATTCAGAAAAATAACTGCTTGTAGTACTTTGATTAGACTCCCAATAAACACAAAATGTTCTTCAGCCCAGACATTACAGGGGTGCAGTGCAGCAGAACATTCTCGCATCAGACTAATTTCTACAAAATGGTATATTTCTTAATTGCATTAATAATAGCCTTTAAAAATTACCTGCCTTTAAAGCAAAGCAGAGGTAAAAGTATTCTTTCGTGCACGCTCTTAATTCTTTAATATAGGTACCCATCCACATATCTTTAAACAATTTTGACAAGCTAAAGTATTTTCTGCACAGATTAATGCCATATTACTCTTATAAAATGAAACACATGATACTACTGGTTTTCCACAAATTGCAATGAGCATCAAATCACTAAGCGACAACGTTAGAAATTAGCAAAACACTTTGACTTGTGACTGAATTACCATGTATTGGTAACAGCAATGATTCTTTTGGGTCAAGGTTTGGGAATGCCAATGGGACATGGAATGGGAAATTTTTCATTGTGTCTTGTGATTGCTTCCCAAGCTGCCAGTTTCTGATGCTATTTCTGCTAGTCAATAAACTCTACCATTCAAAAAGTCATCCAGAATTGATCTACTAAGTGAATACTAAAACACAACTCACATAGATCAGTTCATCACGAGTTTAATCAGTTAAAAGTAATACTGTATATTTTGTGGTATTATATTACCATCTCAGCAGTTCAGTAGCACACCCTGAAACTATTGTCAGCGCACATGTGACTACAGTACAACAGTGTGTTAAAAGGTAAATAAAATGTTTTAGAGGAGCAAAGTCTTCCCCATTGTGCTAACAATTTTTCAAGCCAAATTCACTAAAGTGGAAAGAAAATAAAAGGTGAAAGTTCTGTCTGTGAACTAGTGGGTAACAGTTCGCCAGCTGCCCAAATTATTCTCAAGTACTTTGGCACATCTCTAGATAAAAATTATTACGGTTCAGAGGATTTGATGTAGACAGGAACATTTGTCAAACTATAACCAAACTTTTTCAATTTACATTAGTGAAGTTATGAAGCTGAACTATGGCAGCCACTTCCACTAATCTATTAGTTAAAGAAAAAAGCCACAAAGCATGGCATGCCTTCAAATCTATCTATATCTGTAAGCAGATGTGTATATTCAGGAATGCATTTTAAGCATCATTAATACTGATACAGAAAGATACTGCAGTCATCTTTCATAACCATAGGTTTCACAGATGCAGTCTGCCTGAACAACCTTCTTCAGCTCAGAGTGTTCATCTGTCTTGTAGAAATGGTTCAGCATTTTCATTCATCATTTGAATGAGGTGTGGTAAAACTACTTTTTTTTTTTTTTTTTTTTTTTTCCCAAAGCTGAACTAGTGTATTTTCATGGACTGTGCTTTCTGAGCCCATTAATAGTAATGATGTTATATGGTTCACTCTAGTCCTTTCCATGGACTGCTGCTCACATCAGAGCAAGTAATAAAGAGGCAAAGCCCTCCCGTATGGAAATGCATGGCTTCACTGGAGTGGGGTGAGTGGAGAGCAGTTAAAAGCTTCAACTAATAGAATCCGCTATTTTGCCCAAACAAAGAAACTAGTAAGCAAGCACAAATAGAAGAGGGATCCCTCAGAAATAGAAATTAACTCTAGTATTTTCTTACCCATTTTTAACAGAATTTCATGCTCATACACATTCACAGGAATAAACAATGAGGTCTTTTGTATAGCCTATACAGGATATTATTTTGAACTGCCTATTCATTGCATTCTGCTAGATATGTGAATAAAAGTGAAAGCTCACAACCCTCCCTATGCCTTAGGAAGCTATCAGCTGTGCCAAATTATCATCACATTCTGAGCTATGCTGCATCCTTCATCTCCCCAATCTCAAATGATTTTACAGCATCCTGAATCATGATGATCACTATGCTTTGAAGTGATCTTCAAATTTTGTATTTCTGTGGAGGAAAGGATTAATCAATTTATCAGGAAATTGCTCAGCTTCCTTCCTCTACTCCAAGAGCTGGGCTGCTGACATCCATATGCAGTTTCTCCCCCACCTTTTCTCTTCAAAGGTCAGTTGTATGTTTTGGGGCTGCTAAATATCTATCTTCTGGAAGACTCTAAGTGTGTCTTTATGACACTGATCCAAGCTGGGAGTCACAGCAGAGAAAACATAACTCAAGGGAGATCAAACTGATACTCTCAATTCAGGACTGCTGTGACCTAGAACGAGTGAGAGTACTTAAGGTTGTAAACTACAGCAGTGCTGCACGGTCACACTAGCATACTCCACTGAATTCTTGAGGGCTTACACCATCCAAACATAATATAATAATGTCATAGCAGAAAAAGGATCTTTTTCTACAGTGAACTTAACTATAGAATAACAGAATAACTACTGACAGGAAAAAAAAAAAAAGTAAAAGCAACCATCACATTTCTTTGCTACTCCAAGTAACATGGGAAAGCAGTACATTCAAATGATATCATCAAGTAACCAAAGCGTGCTACAAACCAACCAAGAAACAAACAAAAAAACCCCCCACCAAACCCTCTAGGCATTCTCTACAAACTTCCACAAAGCAATCAAAGAAAAAAAAGAAACAAACCCACATCAATTTGCCTGCTGCACACAACAAAGGAAACAATGGAAATATTCTGGGTACACACTCCAGATGTTGACATTGAATCTCTTTCAGAAGAAGCTAAGCAAGGGAACAGAGGTTGCCTCAAAACTCAAAGAAAATTGAACGTAACTGTCGTTCAGCACTATACAGAAGAACAGCAGATAGATAGGAGTGGAAAGGACCCATTTTCATTTTATCGACAGCAGTATAGAGAGAACGACAAAAAAATCAGTATCACTTTTTTATTTTAATTTTATAATTATTCTTACTTTCATCTGTTCACTTACTTTAACACCACAGACATATCTTTCCTTTGTTCAGAGAACACAGACATTTTTCAGCTAGATCAGACACAAAAGACTACAGACAGCAATGATGCCTGCAGATACTCTGATGACGTTAATTAGAAGCCGTGTTTGGCTTAAGAAAGCCACAGCTGTTGTCTTGGAGACCAAATGAATTAATCTAGACTGTTTTTTGAGAGGGATGGCATTATGAATAACCTCCATATACATGTCTTTTAAATGCAAAATGGTCTTGAAGTTTGAATACCAAATCGCTCTGAAGCCAAAAGAAAAAGTGACACCACCTCTGTCTTAAGAATGTAATCTTAATTTCATGTCTACACAACTATAAGAACCAAACTGTTCAATATTCACAAACTTAGTTGGTGAGGCTTTCAGAGCAGCCACCATAGATGCCACACAACTTGCAAATGCACACTTTGTAAAAGAAGCTGAACAGGAGCTAAGAAAGCATGTTTTTCTTTAAAAGTATGTTAATTTAACAGACGGTTTAAAGGACTAAAATGGTTGTGCCCAGAGGATGATGAAGAAAGCATCACTGAAAACATTAAGCAACAAATAAAACTGAAATATTGCTGCATAGCAGGATATGTTTAACTTCCTTTTGCAAAGCCGAACAGACATCGAGAGGACTTTTACGGTGAAGAAATTGTAGAATGAC
Source organism: Aviceda cuculoides (assembly GCA_035590195.1). Taxonomy (NCBI): domain Eukaryota; kingdom Metazoa; phylum Chordata; class Aves; order Accipitriformes; family Accipitridae; genus Aviceda; species Aviceda cuculoides. Next base: position 7,975,848 of record JAVJGG010000030.1, read on the forward strand.
TCCCAGGCCTTTGATCCAATCATGGTGGAAACCTGCTCTGGCAGGTCTATTTACTCTGAATCCCATGCTCCAGTGTCTGACAGAGCAGCACTATCAGAGAGTTGATCAGCAAGATGTATAATGTAGAGAGGTCAGAATCAATAAGGATTTGCTTCTGACACTATAGTGCCGAACACCACATTTCATGCAGCCGTTCTTTTAACTAAAAATATCTTCCTGATTGCAGGCCACCTCTTATTTTAGCACCAGTCACTGAGATTAAGAAAGCACTCACTGCCGAATGTATCGTTTATTTATTAGGATTCCAAGTGGGGGACAGCAGTGAAGCAATTTCTTTCCTGTGGATTTCAGCAGAATGAAAACAATGTGATGACAAAATGCCTGTTTTGTTAGAATTAAGGTTGAGAAGTCCTTACTGTTTAAAGATCAGCTATTCTTAAAAATCCACATGCTTAGTAAGACCTATTGTACTGGATCAGAACAAAGGCCCATTTAGCCCAGTGTTCCATCTATAAGAGTGGACAAAACAATGTTCAGAAAAAGGTATATAAAAAAATCATCATCATATAGCAATACCTTCCAATTATAACCTCCCCAATTGTAAAGATCTGAATCACAAAATTCCTGAATCATAGATAGTGATTTTGGAACTCTATATACCTTTACAGATTATCCTTCCGTTAACTTCGCCAGGATAAACCACTTTTAATGAAACAAAACTAAAAGAATAGCAGATGCCCAGCACTCATGAGCCAGGCTTCTGATTATCTAGATTCCACTCATAACTCCAAGTAGTTATAAATTTGCTGTGTAGGTCAGAGATCTAAATATGAATCTTTTGAACAAGGGCTTCCCATTATATAGCCTCTACTTAAAATCACATTATAAAATCTAAACATGTGCCTCTCATATGTGGATGTAGCTGTGTGTCTCATCATACTTTCCAGAATTATAAGTTTCAGTAAACTAACCAGTGCTAAAACTCTCATTCATCAGTTTCCAAAATGCAAACACAAGCTACCTAAAACTACCCAATTTTCATATGATCTGACTTGCTTGTATGGATATGCCTTTGTTATTCAACTTGCCCTCTCAGTAAAAATCTTTCCCAATATTCTAAGAATGAACTATAGGCATACTACTAATACCACAAATGACTGAAGTGCTTGTTTTCATTTTGTTTTAGGGTAACAGGGGAAAAAGAAACATCATAATTTGACTCAGAAAACGTGGACTGGTTTTAGAAATAGGTTTATAGTGAAGGCTAACTTTCAAGAAGGAGAGTGGGCAGATTATGCAAGAGAACAGGAACAGATTGTGGCAGCAGGAAGAAGAAAGTGTCTGAGATTGTTGACCCAAACTAATGGGATCTGGAGGGATGCAAAACATTAGCATTCTTGGAGGGAAAGTATAAGAGTAGACTCGAACTGCTTTTCCCCACACATGGTTGACTCTCCAGAGATATGAACTCCAAAGTGAGTTGAACCAGGTTTTGAAGAAAGGCCATTAAAAAAAAAACCCTGAAAACTCAGGAAAACAAAGAATTAAGGTATATAACTGTCCACTACACAATGTGTGGGGGAAGGAGGTTGCTGAAGTTGAGATGAAGTGGCAAGCAAGAACACTGCCTGACCAGACTGGTTAAGTGAGTCAGTGTATCTAGTTAAATAGACAGCTTAGATTACATAACCAAGGAGAAGCACAAAACCAATTAAAAAAAATATATGTGCAAACACCCTGCTCGCACCCCCCCCCAATAAACCCCAAACAAACCACACAACAAGCCCAGAGCACCAAACCCCAATGAAAACCAACTTAACCCAAAACCCTAAGGCTCTAGAGAGATTATTCATGTGCTAGTGGCTTTTAAAGGATTAATAGCTAAATAAAATATGGTAGGGAGAGTTTGGCAGAGAGGCTAGAGAACTGCTAAAAAACGGCCAAACTCATTCCCTCCTATTTCCACAACACCGCTAAGCATGGTACATTCACTTATCTGGTATCGTACTTCTTCATCTCTGCAGTAAGAACTTCACCTTTCCCTTCCTGCCACACGCAGCAACTGAAACAAGATATGGCTCAACAATATATACTCGTCTTCCTTTTTATCAATATTAAAATGGAGATGCTTTGATAACCTGAACGGGGCAAAAGGCTGTTAGAATTCTTCACGTGACAAAAAATCAGCCAAACTGCCTACATCACCTATTTGGAGTCTCCCCTCTGCTAAATTCTTCTGGCTAATCCTCCTGCAATTGATAAAGATATGCCTAACATCATGAATATTAGCTGACTGTACGCAGGTAATTCCAGAGACCAGTTTGAAGAGTAACTTTGCCTGTCCTAAATGACACAGATTTTTTGAGATTACAATTTTTAACTTTGAGGTCTCAGATAACTTCAGGCTTGGAGCAGGAGGGGTTGGACTAGGCAATCTCTAGAGGTCCCAGCTGTCTGGTAATAATTAGTGAAAACAGTGGTCATCAACTGGAAAAGATGTCACAGTGGCATTCCAGTTCTTCTCTCACACTTCCTAATGCTATATTTAATATCTTCCTCTTATGGCACCATTTTCTTCCATTTTACTTCTCATTTTGAGCTTCTGATAAAGCTTTGGATTTTCTCCAAACTTCATTAAATCATACGATAGAGCACCATTCGATGTATCAAGAACTACACATCATAGTAAATTCTGTCATCCCTTTCGGCTCTGCTCTGTCATTAGAAACAAAACCATATTCAAAGTTACTAACAATGTTATACTTTCAATTAATATTAACAAATGGTACCTTCCCCCCTTAAAGAAACATGAGGAAGTCAGTTCAACTTACAAACTAACTCTACTTTTTAACTACAAGGTTTACAAAAACACTAATGTTCTTTAGAGGCGTCAAAATACTTCTCTTTGGAGATTTTTAACGATAGGCAATAAATTATAAAATTTAAGCAATGCTTTGGCATACAGAAACTCCCTCCATGCAAAAGATTATTCTAAATTATCACAAAGACCTTCTCTTACAGTTCATGTTTCTTTCAAATGCTTGTAAAAGTGGGATCTGGAAAAAATAATGCAAGTGTTGAAAAGTCCTATTTTCACAGACTGCAATTCATGGACATTTATGCAGGGAACAAGGAGGAGGGAAGCTGAATACCCAGGACTTGCATTTAATGTAAAGATAAATGTAAAAATATTTTATCACCTTCAACAGTTTAATCAGATGCAATACCTCCTTCCCCCAATGCTGACCTACCTCCGAAAAATTTGAGGATATTGCTTCTACAGAAACATAATTATATAATACTTAAGAAATAAGAATGCAAGCAATGCTTTGTAGTTTTACAGCTTCAAACACCTAAACCCAAGACAGGTGATTAGACTAAGCAAAGAGCCTTAGGAGTAATTTTTGTTGCCATTAAGTTGTCAACTCGCTTAAAAAAAAAAAAAAAAAAAAAAAAAAAAGGAAACAAATTTAGTGTTTTGTGAGCTTTCAGTACTGACTATTTCATTACTGGTGTAGATACAGAGCTGTTGAATCAGTTAGTGAATTTAGAGGAGGAACTGATTAGAAACAACCAGGATGAAATGACTGTTTACTGGTGAATAAGCAATTAAGGTTGACACCTCTAAAGCTGCCTAAGGAAACCAGATTTCTTGCCTTTTTAGATAGTTTTGAAAGTATTAGGTGGCTAGAGGATTTGACCCTCAGTATATCTGCTACAGAATTAGGATATTATTTCCTCTGAATAATACTAAGGGAATGCACAGGGGTTTGGAAAACTCATGAGATCCTCTGCAACTGAAGATCTCTAGCCTAGACTATCCAAGACCTGCTCACAGCCAAGAAATCATCCAGGTTCATGGTGGGAGACCATAATGAGTCAAGAACCTTAATAATTCTTCCAAGTGTCTGCCATAATTGCTCATCACTTAAAAATGAACTAATGAAATGAGGAAAGTAGCATTAAAATTTCTGAAAGTGAAAGGTGCAAAATAAGTATCATAGTTACTGTTAATTGGAGCCAAATTATTCTGTTTCAGTTTGACGAGATTTATCCAAGAAAGCCCTGACTGGGTAAAAGTAGAAGTAGTAAAGCTGATTAACTAGGGGAGGGAAGAAAGATGAGGTAGAGCTGCTTCACTGAGTAAGGGAAGAAACAGGGAGGAATGGTCTGCATTTTCTGGTTTTAAAAATGTCTGATCTCCACTAAAATTAGTAGTTGAAGACCAATTTCTGGGGTTTGTGCAATGGGAAAACACAAATACTTCCACACAGAAAATCCAATTGCTTTTTCAACACAGTGATGAAGGATATCGCATCAGTCTTTCAGCATTGTAAATCACTGGAGAGTTATTTTTAAACAGATGCATGATTTTAATCCAAGTATCCATCTGAGCTACAGTAATTTGTAATGACAGCTTGTGATTCCAAGCTCAGACTTGGAAATTGAAGACTTGGAAAGAGCAGAAATGAGACAGTTTTATCTATCTGAATAGCCACCATTGGTGGAACAGAGAAGCATGCACTTACTACACTCCTGGTTTCCACTACGCAGAAGTAGACTACTGTATTTCTGGTACTTAACAAGAACGTGAGTTTTCAAGGCGTCAACATAAACTTGTTTCCTTGAACAGACCTTTTTAGCTGAAAAATGCACGTAATCAGAAATAAAACTACAGGAAAGTTTCACTACACCTATGACATGAGAAAAAACTTTTAAACTTCTTGGAAAATTCAGGGCAGAATTTGGCCAGAATCAGAGGCTTTTGAAAACCATGAAGTGGTAGTTTGTTTTTTGGGGGTTTTGGGGGTTTTGTTTGTTTGGTTGGTTTTTTTAATAGAGATCAAAAGGGCACAGGAAGTGGGAAGCGTTATTTTGTTAATTCCCAAAAATCAACGCTCACAATTACCTTTGAGCATGCCTATTAGCAGCTAAGAGTCTATCATGCATTTGGTTATCAAGGATGCAATTTGGATGCGTACACATTGGCGCCTAGTGCCACTTAAGAAACCCCACAGTACGGCTCCTGTCTCCACCTGCTCTTCCATACAGTCTCCTGTAAGTCCTAAGTCTCATCTGCTTGAGCTAAGCAGAAGTTCTAGGACATCCTATACAGCAGTAGATGCAAATAGTAGAATGTGGGAAAATATCTGAGCTGCAACTGAATTTGAAACAATATGCTCTCTATAAGAAGAACCTGCAATAATTCTGGAAGTAATTTTAAGGTTATTAACATAATTCTCTGTGTCCCTAGAGTAGAGGGTTAGGAATGGTATTCTATTGGCTTACATGACTACAACGGACAATCTAAAGTAAATCTATGAATGCTTTAAGTGTCTTATCAATGAAATGTGCATACTGCACCATGCCACTATGGACCTTTTTTTTCCGGACATGCACCAAAACCAAACCTCTTTCAGAAACAGATAGTCCTGGTCTCAATTTGAAGTGCAGCCAGATGCCTAGCTTATCAATGTTGGGGTTATTTTTCTTTTTACTGTGGGACATTTATACAAAAGGCAGAACAATCCACAAAGCTGTGTAATGAATCTGAAGTATACTTTCCTGTAGTAAGTCAGAAAATCAACTCTCAGGAACAGATACTCTTCTGTACCTTATACAGAGTCACCAGCTATCTGACAAAAGAAAGCTATTTTTTGTTCAAGGAGTTGACAAGACAGTAAATCATAAGTTTGTCTTTTCATAAAGATTAAAATAACTTTGTGTAGTAAGAGAAAAGGAGATGAAGTAGAAACTGTCCATTTGGAGGGTGAGGGAGAAGACATATTTTTTGAGGTATTCATTAAACACCAGATAAAAATAGCATGTCTTCAAGAAAATCCTCAGGTATTGCTGGAAGGTTTGGAAACTAAAATGCCAGTTCATTGGAGAAGTTCTGATGGACTGATTTCCACAGACATGATCTGAAACCAGTTAGGTTTGTTGGTCTTTTTGTCTGTCATCACATTTACAACTATTCAACTCTTCCTTTTTGGCTAGCAGAAGTCTCATGATGAATGAAGGCATTACACTATCCTAGGCTGTACAAGTTTTGCTCCCCCTATCTCATGAACCTTCATTTATTCTTTCCTTGACATTTGGTGGGATTTTTTTCCACTTTTCAATACGTGTTTGTTTCTGGCAAATACACCAATTAAAAAAACAAAAGGAATGTTGTAAACCAAAAAAAGAGCAAAGCACATTGTGTTTAAGGGTTAAGAACGTGGGTATAAAATATAATTATAAAAAAGTATTTTTTTGTGAAAAACATTTTTGTAAGCTAAAAATGAATCAATATTTACCATGCATAGTCAGTCAGTGCTGATAAATATTTTAAACAAGACATTTTTTAAAAAGTTTGGTCTCTCATTCAGTTTAACAAGAAAAAAATAAGCAGATGGCAGCACAGTATGTGCCTTTTGGATATTATGATAAGATCTCCATTGCTGAAATGTAAAAATTACCTTGTGGCTACTTCATCAGTATAGTAAGCTATGCTGTTTGAAATGCAGAAACAAACATTTAGAATTATGAGTTCACTCAGCATGCAGGAGAGTTTTCAAAGCAAATTACAGTTCAAGTTCTGAACAGACTTTTTACTTGAACAATCTTTGTAATATCACAGTTAAAAGATCCCCTTAAAGCAGCTATTAGTTGGGCTTCCTGCCTTCTTTTAATATGCCAATAATAAATATTATAGCTACAATAAACTACACAATACCTGAAAATTGCTGTTATGAGATCTTCTGCAACTCAGAAGTTAATTAAGAAATGCTATAACAGTAAAATGTAGTATGACATAGTATGTTCCACAGCACTTAAATAGTCAGTTTAAAATACATCTCTGGAATTCACAGAAGCTTAAATATAGTTTGGAGTTTGTTTGACTTTTAATATGAATTTTTCAAGTTATATATACTAAGGTTATATTTTTTTCACCTGAAACCAAATGACTAGAGAAAAACAGTTACAGCATCAAACAAGAAAGGCAATGACAGATAAGAGTTCCTGAAGAAACAGGGTTATTTATCAGCAATATATTTACCAAACACTCCCTACTTGGCTCCAGATGTTTTGAGAGCCACTTCCTTAGAGGGATAAGCCTCTAAGCACAAAGCTTCTACTACATATTTGCAGCCCAATTTTAAAGAAGGTTCAGGCAAAGGAAGGCTGACTGCTGTGGAAAGAAACATGGGTTGCAACTGCATGGTATTTTACAGGCAGTTGCGACCGGCTTTGTCTGCACTCCAGGCTGGCTGGATGTAAGCCAGCAGCAGACCAGAAGATGCCGAGGTACAATTAACATGGCACGGAGTTTGAGCTAATAAGCTTTGCTGGGAGACAGGGCTTTCAGGCTCGTATGACACTCAGGCTCAGCGCCGTGCTAACACAGCTACACGGCTTCCAGTTTAGAGCTGGCTTACATCCAGCTGGTTCAGAGAGCAAGCAAGGACAGCTGGTATTTGCTCTGAGCATGGACAAGATTTACTAGTGACTGCCACTGCCTGCAGAAAACACACACAGCAGAGACTGTGCTGTGAGCAGGACCTTCTGCTCCTGTTAGCTGGAAATCCAGGAGAGACGCTGAAGGCACTTGTGAGGCAAGCTGAAAATATAAGGGGAGATTTTTATCCAAGACACAATTTCTGAATGTATTTCTTCTGTCAATCTTCAATGACTAAGTCAATTATGCTCTTTCCCTGACACTGCAAACATAACTGCCCCATGTTCATGGAAGAAAATGGCACAAGTATTCTTATGCCCGATGGATGCAGGGCACAGAAAGAAGGTCCCATCTGTCTGCGACAACATTCAGACATAACCAAAAATCCCCAAATCTGCTTGCACCATCATGTTGAGTTCACAAAACATTTGGACTATAACTCTAAGCCCACTCTATAGGCTGCAGGAAGCATGAAAACTCAAACAGTGAAGTGCATGAACCCAAGCTTCCAATTTAGGGACTCCATCTGACACAGACAAGTGAAAAAAAGTCTAATGCAAGGCTCGGTTTACAACTCTAACAGTATACATATCAGGAGGTTAACTCGAAACAGTATTTAATTCCTCTTACTCCAACAGGTTAGGAAGCAATTAGGAAAAAGTTCTTCACTGAGAGGATGCTCAAACGCTGGAAACAAGCTCCCCAAGGAAGCAACCATGGCCCCAAGCCTGTCAGTGTTCAAGAAGCGTTTGGACAGCACCCTTAGATATATGGTTTAATTTTTAGGTTGTCCTGTGTGGAATCAGGAGATGGACTGGATGATCTTTGTAGGTCCCTTTCAACTCAGGATATTCTTTGATTCTGTGATTCAATAGACAGTGTTAAAACAAGCTTTGGTGAACCAGAGTGAACATGTCTTTCAGACACAATAACGCTCTCTGCAACTAACTACATTCTGAGTTAAGAATGTACAGGAGGATCCAAAATTAGGCATTCTTAAACTTGGGAGAAGCAGGAAGAAAAATAAACTAGTAGACATTATTTAGAGTAACAAAGAAGAAAAGAAACCTGATAAAGTATTTGTGAATTAAATGGAAAATAAAGTTATTAAGAAGGGAGGAAGTGAAAGCAATTTTTAAAAGAAGCTTCTTTAAAAAGTTATTACATATAAGGGTTCAAAGTGTAAAAACATCAGCTCTTTATGTAGATTGAATACCAACAGCAGACTGAGTGCAGCATCCTTAAGGCAAAGTACAGAAAAGACAACTACTTGTCCTAGGAATACATCTATTTACCAAATGCAAGCAGCTTGTAACACTAAAAGCTGAACCGCTGCAGTTTTAAGACCAGTTCTGACCAAAGGTGACAGCATGCAACAAAGATGAAGGCAAGAGCATATGTGGGAAGGTGTAGAACAGATCTGCCTCAGAACTAGTTGCTGCTAGCATAAGGTAGAGAAAGGGTTTCTTCCTGACAGGATGAAAAGAGATCGAGTGAGGAGCTTGTACTACTTGGAACCTGACTTCTAAAAGATAACCCTTGAGAATTCTTTCCCAACCAAGGAAATGAAGCTTACAAATGTGAGATGAGGGAAGCTAAGCCCAGCGATTCCCTTACTGGAAAAAACAGTAGCTAGATACAAACTACACCAAAGAACCACTCAGTCATTTAAGCTTCACTATATAGAAGCTGATAGTTTTCACAAGACAAAACTACTGCATATCTGATACCATACTTAACAGTCATGAGAAATACTTTTTCTTTTTTTTTTTGTGCAAAACAGATTACTGAAACTAAGGATTATACTGGATCTTCATACTGGAGATCCCACAAAATCTTCTATTCGTACCACACAGTACTGAATGCCAGGTACAGGTAGAACTCTGAAACTGAGGATTTTCTCCCTGTCAATAACAGGTCTCAGTTCTCCATTAGAGGCTGAGGTTCATTGTGCATCTGGATCTCCAAGCAAGGTCAGCCTTAGCAGCTTCTACAGTCTTATTTCCTCCTACATTGGGCTAAAGCGTTCAAAAGCCTTTGTGGATGCACAGCCACTCCATGGATCAAATGAATAGCTGTGGCATTGGAACTGGACTTGAACTGCTTGTCAAATTGTCAGCAGCCAATGGACTGGATAATTCACTTACATCCATGCTCCTGAATTCAAGTTTCTCACAAAGCTGAGCATTTCTTTTTATCACCTCCAACTACTACTTACGACAATACTTCTGCTATTTTTATCTTTTACACTATACTATTAGACCCTCTACTTGTAAATATTCAGTCTCTGAAACAGATCTTAAACACAGCTCATGTCCCTGAATCTGGCAGTAAAAATATAGCTAAATCAGTAGTCTTGCTCCAGCAAGAGCTGGCATGTGACCCCTAGGAAGTTTTTATTAGTGAACTGTGCCTTGCCCCAATTACTAATTACATAGTTTCCTTTTATGTTTATGCTTGAACCCCATGAAATGAGATCTCCCATCCCCAGGGCGAAGAAAATAAGGGTCCTGTACTACTCAGGCTTAAACACCAAATCCAATACCTTTACTGCTATATTGTCTGAAAAACAATTACATGAGGAGAAAAAAAAAAAGAAAGATCCAGAACGAGGTTATGTAACAGTAGAGAACCTGCATTTGCAAATGAAGTAATTTATTTGAAGAAATAAGTGCCTTTTCAGTTCTTAAAATACATAATTACTTGTCTCAAATCCAAACTCAAGTCCCCTTAAATGCTGAGGTGCTTTTAAAACCTGAGGGATCATGGTTTTGGGGGCTAAGTGCATGGATTGTCCGGCTCATAGTTCACAAACGAGTTTCACCATGTCTAGTGCACACAGGTGACTCCTGGGGGGGTCACGAAAGCGACCCAGCCTTGGACTGCCTTGAGGCCCTGTCTCTCTGCAGAGATGACTGGACTCGCGGGGAGCTGTGCAGACAGCTTAGCCCTGGGCTGTCTGATAAACCCTAAACTAAACAGGGCGGTGGCTGCACCATTCAAAGAACCAAAACCTGAACTGAGCCTTGAAAT
>JAVJGG010000030.1:7986424-8001212 GCA_035590195.1 Aviceda cuculoides
TTCCTCCATTGTATCTGTAAAACCTGCAATAGTGGTGTGTTAAGTCTGTAAGTGAAGTTCAAATAAGTCGTTTGCTTGAACTTTGCAGTTAAGTCCTTTTCCATCACACTACGGTTTCAGAATTGCTTCTCAACCTGCCAGTGATCATGAATCAAGATGTGAAAGCCTAAGCTTGTAGGAATGTCAAAACACATGAAGTCCATGAGCTTCAACCACATCTTCTCAGTTCTAAGTTTCAAGGTGATAAAGAGAAGGTTTACTTTTAACAAACTTGTGTGAATTTTAAAAGAAACCAAAGTAAAACAAAAACTTCTAATGAAAATAAAATGAAAGCCAAAAATGAATCAAGTCAAACTGAAAAAAATCTTTTCAAAATTTAAAATTTTAAGGGGAGCATATTAGATCCCTCACTAGATTATACTACTACAGTGGGTTTAATATAAAGCATAAACACCAATAGTCTCCGACTTCTTGTTTAAGGGGTTGTACAAAGCATGGATCTTGACCTAGTTTAAGCTCCATTTCAGATTTCCTCTGCTGCTTTTAATTTCTTTCTTCACCTGTACTTAACTTTCCTTTAAATCACAGTCACAAGAGCTTCTCCTTTGACATTTCCCCCCACCATCCCCCCAAAAAGATTTCCTTAACACTTAAGCAGCAGTTGCTTTCCCTCCAGCATGTGTCTTGGGTACTATCTAATACTGTCTCTAATTAGCAGATTTTGGAAATCCATCCATTTTGTAATAATCATACAACAAAAATTGATTATGAAATAGTTATATAAAATACAAGCATCTCAGTACTACTTGGATTAAAGAAAGGATTATATTGATCATTATAATTTCAGTATGTGCAGATAAAATTAAATAACCTTCATCCATCCTGTGAGCACTCTAGATCTGACAGCAAAGTCTTTGAAGCTGACATTCTCTTTGACATTGCTCTGACTCCAGTAGAATAAAAATACTACTTAGCACTTACCTAGCACTTTTTATCTTCAAAGCACTTTGCAAACATTATAATTAATCCTGACAACAACCTGGTGAGGCTTGTAAGAGTCATCCTCCCCAGGTGATACATGGGAGAAACAGAAGTTGCTTACCTAAAAAAAGAGAGGTGAGAAATAAAAGTTTGAGTTTCCAATTCCTTGTTCTGTGCTTTGATCACACCTATACACAGCATGCTGAACAGTATTTATTGCTGCTATTGCCCCATTATAATGTATTTTAGTCTTAAATCATGAAAGATAAAAGAAACAAAGGAAAATTCACCTGCAGAATATAATCTAGAACCTCATCTTCGTATTGTGGATATACTGTGACATATGCTTTCATTACTTATGGTACATATATAAATACAAACAAGACCAAGAGACCAGAGATCACTGGGAACTAGTCAAATTACAATGTATCAAAAATTATTACAATTTCCATTTCTTTTACAGGCAAGATTTTCTACTCTTTGAAACACTGCTATCATTTCCCTGTTGTGTAAATCTGCCATTTTGTTTCCTGACTACGCGAGTAACCTTTTCAAAATCCAACAGCACAAAAGGCACTGGGAAGGCAGCTTAAAATCCTTTTTGCATTGGTTTAGTCCCTAAATGACATAAAGGTAGCATGCCTAGCTCAATTGCTACTCTTGCAGCCAAACAGTTGGGCATCTTCTGCGGTAGGAACTCATTTCAGGTATTAAACAGCACCAGCCTCCTTTTTTTTTTTTTCCCCCCTCTGCATTTGAGGCCTAAGTCCAGGGAAAGAAATGTGGTTTCCCTCTTCTTCAGTGGATGTTGCTGTAACTGTCCGTGAGTACACCCACATCAGCACAGGACAGAACAGACTGCAGTATGACAGCCTACAAACCAAATATCAAATTATCATAAAGATGACCCATAACTGGGGAAGCATAAGACTAATCCTCTGCCTGACCTGCAGGAATAGCGATTTCTCACCATTATTTTCATCCCTTTTATGCCCGTATGACTCTATAGGTATCAACAAAATGGTATCACATAAAACTTCAGAAGTACACTGGAAATGCATGATCAGTAATTGCTGCTGAGAATAAGTTCAAATGTAAGTCAGAGTACAGTCATCTTTCAGATGATTGTAGGAATTATATTACTGTAGAAACCTTCTGTTGATTGTGGTTTAGGATCATAGAGTCAGAATCAGAGAATCATAGGATGGTTTGGGTGGAAGGGATCTTTAAAGATCATCTACTCCAAACCCCTGCCAAGGGCAGGGACATAATTCACTAGATCAGGTTGCTCAAAGCCCCATCGAGCCTGTCTTTGAATACTTCCAGTGGTGGAACTTCCACATGTTCTCTGGGCAACCTGTCATTGTGTTTCACCACGCTCGCCATAAAAATTGTCCTCCTTACGTCCTATCTAAATCTACCTTTTTTCAGTGAAAAAGCATTGTTCCTTCTCCTGTCACTACGAGCACTGGTAAAAAGTCTCTCTCTCTGTCTTTCTTATAAGCCCTCTTTAAGTATTGAAAGGTGTCCCCAAGCCTTTCTCTCCTCCATGCTGAACAACTCCAACTCTCTCAGCCTGTCCTCATAGGAGAGGGGTTCCAGCCCTCCGACCACTTTTGTGCCCCTCCACTGGACCCATGCCAACAGGCTCATGTCTTTCTTGGACTGCGTACCTGTAAAAGTCCTTATTATTCTTCGCATTCCTCACCAAATTCAACTCCAACTGTGCCTTAGCTTTCCTAATCCCATCCCTACACATCCAGGCAGTGTCACTATATCCCTCCCAGGATACATGTCCCTGGGTCCACTGCCTGTGCAGAAAAGACAACCATAGCCAGAGAAAAAGTAGACTTCACAATTTACAAGTATACTTTCCATGGATTCAATCCATGATACAGTTCACACCTTCAAGTGAAGGCAAGCTATAGCTTTTAATGTATTCTTGCTAACAGTACTGGAATTACCTAGATCTACAAATCACAAAATTTATACGAATAAGTTAATTTCACAAGTAATCTTAGTTTATATCCCCAATTGATATGATTTCAGACACAATCTAAGTAACAGCTTCCTCTCTAGTTCATTATAGAAAATGCAGAGAAACAGCAATGCAATCTTCAAAAGCCATTGTGTAGAGAGAGAACTACCCAAAATAACGCAAAGCATCCATGACAGGGCTTTTAAGCCTTCTGCCTTTCAGGAACAATTAGATACTTTACACTGGTTGCCCTTCACTTGGGAGTCACAGCTCTGAATAATCACCCAGAGTTCAGCACCTTTTAAAAAACATAAAAGGATTAGTCTTTCCTATCAAAGGACAGCCAAAGGAGGAGGTGATGCTAGCACAGTTTCATCTAACAGTACATGCGTATTCACCCTGAATGCAGTTAATTTCTCTCCTTTGCCAGAGAAAATTTGAAACACTGTTTTACCTGCCCTACAGTAATGCCTTAGCCACCAACCTAACACCTGCTATGGGAGACAGCGTATGACCTTGTTGCTGCTGGTTTATTTAGGATAATCGAGTATCATTTGGGCCACACTAAAGAATGGTGATCATGACTTTTGGTGGCCGGATCACTTGCCTGGGATGGGGAGTCCTACATTTTGGACTATGATATGACAAGTTCCGAATAAAAAAAAAATTAGCAAACACTGGTTATATAAAGAATAGATCACTCTGTAACCCACATGTTCATCTTCTCCAGTGCTGCAACCAGACTAGGGTAGAAACGGGATGGTGGGACACTACCAGCCTCCTCTCAAATCTGACTGGCTTAAACAGAGGACTACTCCAATGCAGGTACATATCTGGATAGCGTATAAGACAACTATGTTTGATTAACGAGAGAAGGTAACACAAAGGATACCAGAAAATCTGATCAAGAAAAAAACCTCTAATACTGTTTTGCCTCTTATTAGCACATTGTGAATTATTAGGTGTTCAATATTAGTATATGTGAGTCTATTCAAGCTTTATAGGTTAATATGCCCCCCCCCTTTTTTTTCCTCTCTTTTTTTTTTGTAAGCCCACTACCTCGAACCAAAAAAAAACCCCAACCAAACAAAAACTAGAGTCTTGGACAAGCCTAGATAATGATTCATTTCCTTTTCCTAAAGCACCCTGAACTAATCAAAGTCAAAATACAATGCATTTCCCTAAATTGGATTCCTCTTACCCAGTCACAGCAACTCTTCTGAAAAGCAGTTTTAAGAGTAGAACAATGTTAAGGTAGTTATTTGGCTCTCACAGCTAAGGATTACCTTATGCAAAGCCTAACTGATAACTAAAGAGAGTGATACCAGATATTTGCCCGTTCTATATTTTTTTGTTGTTATATTTTTGTCTTCAAGCCTGTTTTTAACCTTGTCCAGTGTTATAAGTAAAAACTAGAGTGCTTTTACTTCTCTGGAGGTAATGAAAAAACAAGTAGTGGTAAATGCCTGAAGTCCAAGGAAAGTATGGGAATAGCGGAAATAACAGTGGGAATGTATGTATGTAAAGTATGGGAATAGTGGTAATAACATATATAATCAGTGTATTATATAACATTATATAACAGAATATTCATATCAAGTGTTTTGTATATTAGGACTTTGTAGAGACTAAGATAAATTCTTTTTGGAAGCTGGTTGTTTGGTTTTTTTACTATAGCCAAAATATTTCTTCAAGGTACTGCATATTTGGTTACTTTCTTGTATCAAGCATGTATCAGGTGATTCCATTTGCTTTATACATTTCACATAAATGCTGGGTTTTTCAGACAGCGTATGGAATTTGCACAAAGCCCCAAAGAAACTACATTTATAGAACGTGTTGCTTGCTTCTGTAAATCTTCACAATCTCATTAAAAAAACTCATAGTTAGATAGAAGCCCACAAACACAGACATGTACACACACACACCATAATTGCAGGCACACAGACAAGTGAAATAGAGGTAGACAAATACAAAAGAAGCAGAATCATTTACACGGAAAGATGCAGAACCATTGTATAGTGGAAAACCAGTAGTGGAGATCTATGTTATAAGTAGTTGCATTTCAGTGCCCTCATTTCAACTATTTGCATGCAAAAGTAATACAGCATTAGCATAACTACTCTGCAATATGGCATAATTGCTGGAGCAATATAAAACTCATACATTCCAAAAACATTTGTATACATTAATTTCTACAATAACAACAAAGGAAAAAGAGAGTAAAACCAACAAAAGATCTAAAAGATTTTCTGAAAGAGGAGGGTTAAAAATTTGAGTTCAGCAAAGTTTTGATCTCTAGCTACCTCTTATTTTCTTCAATGTACTATATGCACAGAATAAACTGTTAAAGAGCTGAACACCAAAATAGGTGTGTGTATCATATTAAATATTGCTATTTATCTACCTCAAAAACTATTCCCCTAAATGTAGAGGTTTTCCTGTCATTAAAAAAAAGGCAGTAACTTCTTCAAACTACCTAGCTATTTCTCCAGCATCAGGGGATACTAGCAAATATAAAGCCTTTAGGTCTATATTGTATTCCTTTTAAGAACAGGCAGCTGGGAGAAAAAAAAAAAAAAAAAAAAAAAGAGCCACGCTGCCCGAATTCTCCAAAAATCCCTAACTGTAAGTCTTTAAGGGAAAGTCAGATACAATTTAGAAGTTTTCACATTACTTTCTAGACTATTGAAGGGAAACTAGTTGCTGGCCTGTGTCAAGCACAGTAAAAATCCATTTTTGCTTTCCTTGTCTTCTTCACCATCAGAGAGCTGGAAAGATTCAGTTACATTTTTCTACAATTGATATTTGCAAAGCAAAATTGAAGTTTATTGTCTCCTTTTCCTGTATTCAGACAAATCTCATGTCTCAGTTTCAGAATATAGTGGTTTACCAACTCTTTCTACCAGTCTGTTTCTGGAAAGTTGTTTATTTCTGAAAACAAAATATTCACGAAGGTTTTAAAGACATAAATGTGATAGAGCACCTAGTAGTGCAGGCTCCATTTCTAACCTAGATGTAGAGTAAGGGTTGCCAAGATCTCTCTTAGATTCTTCTGAGTCTGTATTTTTTATAATTGTGCCAGTCTCCCAAATCCCCTTCATCTTGCTGTGTACGAATGCTATTTCGTATTTAAGGATACCACCTTGTGAAAAAGCACAATACTTGCAAGGATGAAGGAGCTGTGTAGCATAGTTGGAGTTCTTAACATCCCTTTACAATAAGCCTGTATCATACAGGCGCACAGCTGAAGCATCAAGATGAAGCAGCTCTAGTCTGGTCCATCACTTTCTCCAGCTGAATGCTATGTATGTTGAAGGACAAGTCTGCCTTCCTGCACCAACATAATCATAACAATAATAACTTCAATGAAAAAAAAAAAGCTATAAAAATTAACTTGTTCTGTTAAAAGCAGGAAATCTAAACCTACTTTAAACTGATGAAAGCCTACAGTTACTAAAGGCTGAACTTCTAGATAAAGAGCATAATAATACAACGAATCAACAAGATAGCGCTCAGACAGAATTATCCAATCCAACATGAGTTATGTATAATCAGCAGTCCAGTTAAGGTGATGTAAATCAGACTAGCATAAAAATTGAGACACTGATATATTATTTGTTTAACCAGCATATTCCCTATGGAAGTGAATGTGCCCTGCCTGTGCTTCATGCTGGCAAGCAGCAATGAAGCTATGCTAGCACAGTGCTGACAATAAAGCTGGCCAGCTTAGCTGAAACACTCTGCAGCTAAATTATGAGTTTTCTTCTAGCATATGGGAAGGGCTAATGCTTCAAGGGGCGACATCCATGCTGCCACGGTTTGGCTATGGTGAATTAGTTTTATTTATACCACTGGTTCTGGGGAGAGTCAACTCAGATAAGAAACGGCGGCATCATTTTACTGCACAGAAGCCCCTTCTGATTAGAAATCAGGCAAGGTGTGTATGAAACATGTTGTCCTTCGTTTCTCCAGCACCACTGCAGCTGCAGCGCTACTTGTGTGGGCAGAGCCCTGCCTCATTTCTCTCACTGCAGAACAGCAGCAGATCTGCTTTAGAGAAGCAGAGAAAACGCGGCCAGCCGCGCCTGTAAGAATACAGGAGGATTCAGGGCCTTGGGTGTTTACCAGTTCTTCACCCGTTTCTTACGTGTACACACCGGGACACGTTTTAGCTGATACAAACAAGTAAAACTCCTCCTAAGCGCAGCTGAGGTGCCACGGCAGTAGCTGAGGAGCTGCCTCCGCACCTCCCTCACAGAGGTTCCGCAAACCGCAGCTCTGCGGCCCTGCAGCAGCCGCAGCCCGGGGCTCGGCCCGCAGCTCCCGGCGCCCCGGCTCTCCCAACACCGTCTCCCCACCTCCGTACTCCCTCCTGCGTGTCCTCGACGGGTTTTTTTCCGCTCAGCCCCACACGCGAGCCGGCACCGCCGAGGCACCGCAGCCTTCGCATTTTATTCCTTCCTCGGCCCTGCTCTCCCCGCGCCCCAGGAACCGCCCGGACGTTTCCGCCGTGCCCGGCCGCCCCCCGCTGCTGCCCGGGTTGCGGGGGTGCCGCAGAGGTCGGGGCCGGGGATAGGCGGGGGAGGTCGGCGACTACAACCCCGGGGTCACCCGGCTGCGGGACGGACCGGCCCCGGGGGTGACACCCGCCTCCGGCCGCGGCCCCCTCACACGGTGCTCCAGCACCCGCCGCGTCCCCGGCCAGCCGGAACGCTGCCGGCAACGGGGAGAGGGCCCCGGCCCCGCAGCGCCCACAGACGGGTTGCTAGGGTAATCCAGCCCGCCTAGCAACCAGTAGCAGCAGAGCCTGCGTGGAGAACAGCCAATCGCAGCGGCTGCGGGGGAGCGGGCCGGCGGCGGCGCTGGCGGACATTTTGCGAGGGCGGTGTCGGGAGCGCCTTAGCAGCTTGAGGCGTCCCCGGCCAGGCCTGTCGGAGCGGCAGGATACTTCTACACAGGCAAGGAGGCGGAAGCTCCAAGAGAAAAGCGGAGTGAATATATGTCGGTAACTGTGCGCACATTCCCGCCACGGCCAGTCTGTCCTTCACCTGCCCTCCCCAAGGGAAAAGGCAGCCCCCAGGCAGGTGGCGCAGGCCTCACCTGCGCTTATGACCACCATCAGGTTTGAGGTGACTGCAACCACTCGGGAGCGAAACCTGGGGTTGCGAGAGCCTGCACTGTGAAAACTGCACCTCAGGCCCCAGTATAGGTCAAGAAGTTACTCCTGTGCTAAACATTACTGTGAACTCTGCTACAGTATAAGTCTATGTGTTGCCCACCTCTCAATGCTAAGTGAACTCTAGTACCCTCATATAAAAAAACCAAACTCCACCCCCCAAAAACCCAAAAAAACCCCAAACCCAAACGCCCCTCATAAACCAAAACAACCCACACCAAAACACAACTGGAAAATGTTCAGAGAAAAGCAACAAAGATAATTATGTGAAAAGGGTCTGTTTGAGAGACAGTATGGGATGGGTTAGGACTCACTGACTTGAGAAGTCACTAAGCTGGGAGCTCTACAAAACCGTAAGTATAAAGGACAGGTCTTACGGAAAGCTCAGTCATTCATTAGTTATTCCAACACGAGAATGATGTGCCAGCAAATGAAGCTGTCTGGAGCCAGTGTCAAAATAAGCCACAGTTTTTCACCCTGATAGCAGACCTGAACTCCTTAACAAGTAACGTTGACAATGCTACAAATTCATACTAGGTCAAAGGGAAATGAGACCAGTATTTGAAAGAGAAAGCCTTTGAAAATTAAAGAAACACCTACAAGCTCAGGACACACTCAGATCTGAAAAGAAGCTGGGAAATTGGGAGTGTGTGCAGGGGAAACGTTACTGTATTTTCCTTTTTATTTGTCCACTGGCATCTGTTTGTGGCCACTGTTGGTGAGAAGATGCTGGGCTAGGAAGACTGATCTGAGCAAGGATGTTTCTGGATTTTCATTCCAGCTGGGTAGCGCACATCAGGACAGTTCCGAGTAGACTGGGTCCTTCTGGGACAGCATGGTTGCTGTACAGGAACAGAAGACACAACCTTGTCACCAGATGTGCCATATGCAGTTTGCAATCCTCATTACCTCCCAACTGAGAATACCTTTGTCTACTCTGCAGTATGGTTGGAGCCAAAATGCTTGGCTGAATCCCATCTAGTGATTTGGTAAACACTGCTTAAACCACCGCATCCACAGCCTACTTCTGCAAATCACTCATTTAGCAGCCTCCCTTTTGAGGATACTGAAATACTGCAAGCAATTCTCCATACATGTCCTTCCCAGAAATGAACGCTGTCTGTGTACAAGGATGATGGTAGGCAGTTTGTGTTGCACAGAGGGTATACGGCAAACAATCTGCATCCCTGATGTCTGCAGAGCATCAAAATTCAGTTGCTGTTATGGCTTTTTAGGTATTTTATTTTCCTTGCATTGTAAAAGTTGAAGTTAGGGTAGTGTCTTAATGTCACTGTTTTTGAATGAACCCTGTAGATTCAACATAACTGTGCTGTTACGCTGGTAAGACAGACACACTTCTGTCCATTCATGACTGACCTGTGTCTACTGTGTGCGTGACTAGAGCGAGCAGGAAATTTTTGTCTTAAGAAATCTCCTAGCTCCAGAAAAAGCTGAACATTACATCCTTTCTGCCTTGACTCAGCTGAACTCAGATAGCTTATGGATGACTGACAGGGTGAAGCTCAAATATGACTAACAGAGGAGAGCTCCCAAACCTGCTTTAGAATGGCTTCAAGTCCCTATAGGGGACTAGGTGTCCAAGTATTGGGCACACCTACTTAACATCCAGAAGATAAAAGCAGCCTATTTTCTCTCCTATCTTGACTTAGAAATTTGAATCTGTGCTTAGTGAGAGACCAGTGATTAAAGATTAAGCACAGTGTTTTGCAAGTGTGGCTAATAGTATTTTTTTTGTAGCAATAAACTAAACTGATATCATCTAGCCAAACCACATAGATTGCTATGCATTATAGTAAAATAAACTTACTGTAAGGTCCAACTGCTGACTGCCATAAATACTACAATAAGTTTACACCCATACAAGGTACAGTCTCTACAACACATAGAAACTTTTCTGAGAACTTACTTGCAGACTACAGATCTAGATTACCTCTACACCAGCATGGGGACAGGCCATTTCACTGATGCCGTCCATAAGAAACTCCCCAGGGTGCCCGCCCCTTGGAACAACCTCCAAGCCCAATTTAGATATGGCCTTCATGCTTCAAGGTACTCCAGGCAACTATCCTTAACTACTGCTTTATATCTAGCAGTTATCAGCTTTCAATGAATGACTGGTCCACATAGTAGCACAACATTCCCATGAAAATCTTGTCAAGTCATTTGTATGTGGGAAATGAACTCATGTATGAAAAGCAGCAAGTGATCACAAGCAATATGCCTTTTAAAAAATATGCCATAAAACGTTTTTCTGTAGTATGATTTTAAACATCTTGGTATACTTGCAAATGTAAGACAGACATGGAACACAGTATCAAATTCATCAATTTAATTGTAGCAATAAAAATCCTACATAAAGACCAGAAAAAAACCCAGGGTTTTTTTGACATTTCAGGTCTTGTCATCTCAAAAAGCACAAAAGGAAGATATAATGATCCTAAAATAACATTTGCCATATTTGAAACATCTGCTCCAGTCTGCAATTATAATTCTCCTGTGCTTTCATCATTTCCTTCCATCTTATCACATATTACTCAAAACAATATAAAAACGGAGGTTTTCTAGGTTTTCAAGGCAATGGGAAGGAGGAAGAAACATACACATATCTCCACACCCATCCAGAGAAATTAAAACATGCTGCAGATAGCAATGTTTACCACTTAGGCAGTTTCTTTATAGAGTCTCTGCGCTCAGCTCAAAACCATTTCAGACCTTCCACTCCCTCTAAAGACATTTCTTAGGATCCTGCTGAGAACTCATATAAAAGTTAGACTTAAGTAACAACAAGAACAACAACAACAAAAGAAACAAAAAGCACATCTTCAGAGGTTCATATGTTGCCGTTGTGTTCTGAAGCACTGTTCTCTGACAAAATGTATTGAATTACCATAATAATATATTAAGCTCTGGCTATGATGAGGGGAAGGAAGATGATTGTTTTTTAAAGGTATTTGGAAGACATTTCCTGGCTCATTTTAGGATTATTTCTTTATAGGAAATTAATAGATATCATGCACTAGTTTTGTCTGTAAGGTAAATGATTGGATTCTGTAACTGTGAAGATACTGGGTCTTCTGTACACATGAACACTGTATAGTCCAAAGCAGAAAATGTGACAGAAGAAAAAATGCATCCCAACAATTAGAGACAGTGCTATAAGCAAAATAGCTAAGTCAGAAAATCCTTTGATTTGAAGTAAACTATGCTACTATATACAACTGTTGTTAAAGCTGTGGATCTAATTATACCCTAATATACAATGGTGAACCAGGAACTTAAGACAGCTACATTATTCCAGGCATAGTAAGAGGGAAGCACAGTAGTCATAGTGCTGCGTGCACTGTGATATACTTTGATATAACAGATTTGGTATTATCTTTTAAGGACACACACACCCCTCGCCCCCAATATCGCTACACTTACTCAGGATATATCCTCTTAAGGGTAATAATTTTCTAATTTAAGAAGGTTGATCATATAAATTGCCTACCCCTGTCAGCATACTGTTTGTATGAACTCATATACTTCCATTGCAGATAGTAGTTGTATACTATTTTGTCATCTAAGAACCTGATTTCAAAGAAAGAAGCAGGATAAGATCACTGTCAGCACAACAGACTTACCAGGTAACTAATACAGAAGTAGACTAAATACCAAGTGATAGTTTGTATCATAGCAAAGTGACAGCAACAAGTTAATATGATCTAGACTAGAAACCTTTTTTTTTTTTCTTAAGATTGAAATATTGGAAATTAACATTTGAATAATTTCTTTAAAAATTAAAACTGAAAGGTTAGTTAAAGCTTGACCAAAAAATCTCCAAATTAGTGTTACAGTATTTTACCCAAGTTTCTTATTGCACTAATGACAAATTTAAAAATTTCATTTATATTTTTGTTTTTATGTGTTTGCATTAGTGACACTTTAAACAACCAGGATAGCTGAGATCACCGTCTAGGTACTGAGATCTGTATTCTGGTAAACCCAGCCATGCCACCAGCTACATCATATGCCTTTAGTGGTTTATGTTTTGTTCTGTGGTTGTTTGGGGTTTTTTGTTATTGTTGTTGTTTTGTTTTTTTTAAGGAAAAAGATACCTCAGTCACTCAGAACGAGTGAAAAGCATTAATTATTTTTCTCACAAATTTTGCAACAACATTGTAAAACATTTATGGCAAAAATTTTGGTTTTTTATTCTAACAGGAAGGTAAACCCCAATGTGACTTGTTTGGCCGATCAAGACTAAGCAACAGTCAAAACAGCAGCAGATGAAAGGTAGCATTGACTATTAATCATGAAAGAGAAACGCTTCCTTGGACAATGAACTACTCTCAAAAAACAAACAGAACTCAATTTACTTTCAGATATTCCTAAGGGACAAAATAGAGGAATTTGTATGATAAATTATTCATCATAGCTTATTCACACAATTTTAATTATGATACTCTTCCCATAACAGTCCAAACACAGAAAAGCTCAGGGGACTCAAAGGCTCAAGACCATTGATTGTAGGATACAGAGTTTTCACCTTTGTAGTGACAGTATGTACCGGGGACTAGATTCAATGAGTAAAAGCTGGTATCACCTAGTAATCTTTATGGTTCATGGAAAAAGAGCAGGTGATGATGAAAAGGAATTAGCAAGCCAGGGATGTCTCCCAAGAGCTGCTGAGTGAATTCAGAGGCAATTAAAAGTATTCAGCCTTTTACAGGGTACGGCCCCAAGGGCTGTAACAGAAGCCATGACAAATGGCTCTTTCAGACAGCAGGACTAAGAAGATGAGGAGATGCGATGACTTCTGTATACTGCAGTGGTCCCTACTGGTTAGAGTGTGAAACACGGATGCAGTGACTTCTCTGCCACTGTCGTGCTGTCCTCATTGCGAGGTGAAAAAGATGAGTTTTCAAGAGCTGAAGGGGCTGTGTTCTTCACAGGGAATGAGAGTCCTTTCCTTCGTTAGAGCAGAATAACCTCAGCACCAGTCAAAAGCTTTCATAGTCTCACATCAGTCATAACACACCTTGCAAATTCTGGCTCAAAGCACTAGCCTTGAGTGAATTAAAAATAATAATAAAAACATTGCAGTAAAAATGAAAACTGCTGAAACCATCATAACCAGATCACTGTATCCCTTTTCTACTTTCTATAATGAGATTTTCTCACTTGCTTTAAGGAGTGATCCAAGACGTGCATGAGAGCAACTGACAAAGCAAGAGAAGAGAGAAGTTAAGCCCCAAAAGAGCACTGTCAAGTCAGTTTTTCTTCTTTTAGGCATCAGAATGAAGATTAAAAAAAAAAAAAAAAAAGTGAGAGAGCATATTCTGAGAACAACAACAACAAAAAAACACCAAACCCCCCTATTTTCAAGTGCTTGCTTTCCTTGTTGAAATCTTTCTTTCATTTTTAGTTAGTTGACTATTCTGGGAGTGAGACTTACAGGACCAAAAAATAAAAATAAAAATCCTCCAAAACAAAACCCACTCAAATTACAAAAGCAGCAGTACTTTAAGTGTGATTTTTGTTTGTGTGCATGATTCGCTTCATTATGTCTGACAAAAGTCTAGGAGAGTGAAAAACGGTATCTATAAACACAGAAAACAAACAGGACTGTCTATTCCAACTGTTAGAGATACAAATGTGTTGTCCATATTTATATTAGCCTGACTTTACCTGCAGCATACAGCCACCTTCAGTAAAAAGTTCACTTTTGCATATTACAGCAGAGGTTGAGGTAACATCACTGAAATTCTCAGACAAGTTTCTTTTTCTTGTTCTGTACTTCAAAGGAGCCCCTCTTTCCCAGAGCACTGTCATAAAGTACTTATGTGGAACACAGATTAGACAGATTCAAATGCGGTGCAAATGGGAATAGAATAAACTATTGCAGAGGCATCTGAGTCTTATAATTTCTGGAAGCTATAGGATACAAGCCAAATCAAAGAGGGAGGGAGCTTGATTTATCCAACCAATTATCATTTTCTTCTTAACAAAGTTTTCACAAATAATAGTTTTCCATTGATTAACTAGATGTTGGCAAGACACCAATGCTAACTCAGAATCAGATAGGACGTAACCCTTGAAGTACTGAAGGAAACAGACAGTATGAAGTCTTCTCCATCTTAAAGCTTTTCTGAGGAATCCTCTCCACCTGTATTCCATTTGCTTAAGGCCACTGGCACCAAGTGGCAAGAGAGGTCAATTATCACCATGGCCACATCCTATTTTGCCCCAAATGCTCTATTACCCAGTAATGTCCATACGTCAGAAAAGACATTAGATGGCTGTGCTGGGCAGTGCCTTGGTACCTCCAGCCTCTGCAATGCTAGGGGCCTGCTGTTTGCAGCACTGCACCTTTCCACCCAAGGTGCACTGGCCGTGCCTCCCAGAACCCCCGTGGCATTCTTTTCCCTTACTGCAGCTGTTGTGGTGTGCAGGTCTCATGCCTTGCATCTGCAAAGCCCAGTAGTGCTGTTGTGGCAGGTACGGACGCTGCTAGTGCATCTTTGTGTATGTGAATCTACTTCAACATCCTGCGTTACACAGCTGTCAGCCTGCCAAAACAGTCTACGAAATCCCTAAAAAGTTGGAGGCATTTTAATGAAGCAGATTTTGTTATAATACCATTGCCG
>JAVJGG010000030.1:8001312-8033024 GCA_035590195.1 Aviceda cuculoides
TGTTATAATACAATTCCCCCCCCCCCCAAAAAAAGCTCAACCTTATAATTTCCAAGCCATAATCTGTTGTTGGATTCCTCTTTACCCACTATTAAATGCATAGCTTCTGTGAAATGAGGAAGGAGAGCTTCAGAAGGAATTGCAACTGATCAACCAGTACAAGCCTCCTCCGGTGGTACATCCAGCATTTCATTGGCAAAACACGATGGAAAAGTCTTTCTAACATAGGAATTTAATCTCACCTCTTATACTAAATTGCTGCCTTTCCAGCTCACCTCCAGACGATTACACTACTATTACTCTGCGCACAACAGCTGCAACTGGGAGGCAGACTGTATACAACTTGTAGCAGAGGCATGTTAAAAACGTTCTCTGACCATGCTCTCTCTCCTCTAGTGAAAGAGTAAAATTATGATTGGTCTTTGAAGGGGAGCTGCCTGGGTTACAGAATGCTGCAAACACACAGCCAATGTGTTGTTCCTGCATGTGGCTCTTCTCTTGCCTCTTTAGCAAAGGTACACTTTGATTCCTGGAAGTCCAGCTGCATAAGCAGTATCCTGTTGATGTAGGCTCTCAAGTGAGATGGTGGTGCTCCTGAAGGGGAAATATCTACCTCCTGCAGTCAAGGCAGCAGCAGAACCAACCATTTTCAGATGCCTTTCTTAACTGCCTACTTCCTCCTCTCAAGGGCATATTATTCCCCAGAGTACTGTACAATCGAGGTGGCTGTCAGGACAATTCTTTCCATTCTCCTGTGCACCTTAGAGTAACTGTCTCCTGCTGTGTAAACTTCTGCCCTGGTGCTGATGAACAGGCCAGTGCCTGTAGGAGCTGAAGACAAATAAGGCAGTTAGAAAACAGATGGGGAAAACGTCACAAACTGGCATTCACGGCACTGGAAAGTGGCATGAAGACAAATATTCCAAGGCAAGTTTACAGAGACCCAAGCTACTTTTATGCAAAGCAAGTTGACGATCCAGGCTAGCACATAAATTATTTGGAAAATAAGGAGCATTAAAAATACGCACTATATATTTGTAAGCAATGGTCAATTAAGATTAGTACTACGAATAAAGTGAGCAGTTTGTATAAATTATTTGACAGATTCTAGGTTTGACTGGTCACACCACTTCAACTATGTTGACTTCTTTGATATTTCTCTACTTTGATCAGCATAGCAGCAGCAGAATTAGAGCCTTTACCTTGTATTTCCAGTGGAAAACAACAGGAGGCTCTGATGACTAGAGTGAAAGATACAGTCAGTAAAACACTTTGGGTTTTGTCAATGGACTTCCCTAAGGCCCATATCACTATGTGACACTTTCCCAAGACTTATTCTGATTTTCTATATTATTTATTACTTCCATTCACTTTTAATACAATTAATTAGCAAAAGACACAGCCTTTTTAGAGAACATGATCCACTGGTTCTGCTGTTCCCAGTTGGCAGTGATCAGCTTCTGCTGCTGTATTACCTCATTTTAAACCTCCTTTCTGCTCCTTCTCTTCAAACACATTGTCTGATCTCTAGATGCTTGAATGCCCAGTTCTCTGCTTCTCCATACATTTCTCCTAAATCCCAGAAAATCCTTTTTTCTCCTATTGTCCTACAAAGGTACACAGCAGTCTGCCTGAGTACCAAGAGAAGAGATCTTCTTCCACAGGCGAGAGCCTCATGCTGTCAGACATGCTGGTATTTGGACAGCCATCACTGAACAGGACACTGTAAAGCCCTTGCAGGGGAAGATCTGATTCAAGTTCCACAGTAACTGCAAAGAACTTCGCCCTGCTTCATTACAGTTGCAGAAGCCAGAACTAAGCTTAATGTATACAGACTAGACCATATGTATATTATAACAGACTGAGGATAAGGTCACAGACTACTGCGTATAAATCCACTTGGGTTAACACACCCAGAGACTGAACTGTACCCGAACACTTAACTGTTGCTGAGAAGGATACTCCCAATACTGAAGAAAAATCTTTATAATTACATACTTTGTAACAGTCTTCTCGGTCTGTACCTTTGTGCTAGGGGTCCATAGTAAATTGAAAAAAATAATAAATAAATTCAGACGAGGGGCTTTGATCGTTCAGAAGAACAAAATGATGACAAGTACATGAACTTTCAACTGCAGCTGGAGTGCAACACGCCTTCAAACCACCGCCGGCAGCACCGCAGGCGTCAGGGCCCTGAGCGCATCCCCGCCGCTGGAGGTCTGGCTGCCAGGGCTCAGGGCCAGCTCGCTGCCAGCGCGGCCGCAGGCTGTCACCTTCCCACAGCCACCTGGGACAGGGCCCTCCCGTCCCCCGTGCAGGGAGGCCTCAGCCAGGGCTGATCCCACACCCGCAGTAGCAGCTTTTAGGCTGAGCCTCTGCATTTGGCAGCCACCTGAGCTACATCCCCAACCGTGTCACAGCCCTGCCTGTGCCCGGCCATGGGCCCTGTGCATCCCGACCCTGGCCCACAGGCTGACATCCCAGCCTGGCCTCAGCCCTGCCGCACCACTTCGGACTTGCTTAGTGATGAACGGGCTGTGTCTGACCCTGGTTACCCTCGCTGGGCCTGATCCTGCTCCCTCGCTGCGGGGGGCAGCGGGATGGACCCTGGCTGCCAGAAGCCCCTGCCCTGCCAGCCCAGGTGTCCCCCAGCACCCTGACAGCAATGAAATAAAGAGGCAGCATATTAAATGGTGAATTATGACTACTGTGTCATCTACTACACAGATTTTGGATGGAAAACTGGAAGTTCAAGGAGCTTCTTCCTTGAGTGATACCCATTTCATAGCCAGCGATGCTTCCAACACATGCGCTTGGACATAGGAATATACCACTCCACAGTGCACGCAACTCAAAAGTGTGGCACCTTAAAAATCACTGCAACATTAGTTTGTTCTTATTTTTCTTTAATTGTTTATTTCTCTTCTCTTTTCTCCAGACCACTGACTTTGCCACAGTTAAAAGTACTTTTGGTATAAATACAAAACTAATCAGAAGACACTTGTTATAAATCTTAATTTCAGTCTGATCTCTGCTGATGAAACAAGGTTAGTGGATTTCCAAGTAATTAAATGAGTACTAATACTGTGAATTGGCAAGTGCCTTCACTGAAGTGTGTGGAAGACTGAAAGTATATAATTAATTTTAGAAACACAATTTGTATTTTAAACTTCCTATTATCATCTTATCCCCAAGATTATACCATCTGTGTTTCAAATGCTGTGTCAAATGCAATGGTCTTCCATGAGCGAGTACTACATGACTGCATGCCTACACAGAAAGAAAGAATCTGTTTTCAGCCTTCCTGAGGAGAAACAAGTACTTGTATAGAGTGGATTATATGAATGAAGTGATTACACAGACATCTGCTGAACTTGTTTACAAGAACTTCAGTCCTAAGTGACAACTCAAGCTTGAGACCAAACCCATCACTGCTTTTGAAAGCTGCTATTAAAGTCTGTGCAGTTCAGTGCAGTCACATTAAGGCCTTTAAAGTACTACTAAAGTCATTGAACTGACAGTAGACTAAGTCAAACTCATCTGCTCTCAGGTTTACTAGTGTGAGTAATCCCTGAAGCTAAAACATATCATTCACCAGGAAAATAAACCCAACCATTTCTTTAAATTTCTAGAGGTTTCATATTCATTGCATGGTTTGTATAAAGACAAAGTTTCTTCTTCCATTTCCTCTCACTTTCTCTACATGGATAAGGAAAAAAAAAAACAAACAACAAAAAACCCACAAAAAAACAAAACCCCAAAACATTTTCAATCTTTTTTTTTTTTTTCCCCCTTTTCCTCTTTAGTAATATTTACAAGGCAATAATAGACTGTGGGTTTTTGTTACGTGCATGTAGACAGACATTTCTACAGTGCAGTGACAGTTATTTCATGGTGCAAGACAAGGAGATGTATGTTTCACAGTGACTGGGAAAATTGGCCTGTGGAGGAGGAATGAAATAGCATCCCATGTTGGCATTATTAAGCTGCAAAGTCTTTCTGCCACAGGTATTTATGGATCTGTGGATGTGAAAGGTGGGGAGAAAAAAAAAAAGAAAAAAGAAAAAAGGAAAAAAAATCCATTTTCAGGCTTGGATTTTTTTTCCAGAAGTAACCTTTTCTTACAGAAAGTGAGTTCTTTGTGGAAAACTTATTTTTCTGTCAAAAACAGTTCTCTTTAAATTGTGACAAGGCATCATATACACAAAAAGGCCTGTAAAGTACAAAAACCTCACAATATAACACAAAATAACTCTCTTTATATAATAGCACTGAATAAGCTAAATGCATAATCATTTTAGACAACAGAAATATCACAGGAGTAAAGACCAATGTTGCACAGTAGTCTCAGGTGACAATACTGACTGCTTGGCCAGTACTTTGAAGCTAAGGCTTACAGAACTTGACCTTGAGGTCACAATTAGATCATAATTTTTGCATAAAATTAGGCCCTTGCATCATAATGAGAAAAAATACTGCTTGTAACGTATTTTTTCCATTCAGCTGCTAACTCTGCATGGGTTTGTTCTCATTGCCTTTCACTCTCTTTTCTTCATTCACAAACCATAGCTAACATTTCAGAAGTATTATTTCTTTAGTGTTCGTTATTTACAGCAAGAGTTTTCTTTTAAAATAACTAATTTCCTTCCAATTAAGCCCACCAGTCATACATTTCTCTCACAACTTTCTGACTGCTTGGTCCAGTGAGTTCCCATTTAACCTTTAATTCCCAGTATCAGAAGTCATTTCACAACTATGTAATCAGCCTTTCAGTGTAGCAATAAATCCCATCTTCTATTAGTACTCCAATATAAAAAAAAAAGTATAGGGTATGCATAGCAGCTAGAAAATAAATTTGCCTTTTATCACACCACGATTTCAAAGCAAGCACAGATGGAGATGTTCCCCACTTGTACGGATATTCTGATTTTCCTTACCTCTGTTTTTTAAAATGTTAACGTACTGCCCCAACTTTTCACTCAGTGTGACAACTGTGGAGTTTCAGATATGAAATTTGTTTCTGACTTCAGACATGAGTTTCAGTAACACTGAAAATACCACCTTGTTATAAAGGCATGTTCCCAGCTGGTCTTCAGCACAGGCAAGAAAGAGGCAGGAAGAGAGGTGCCCAGTGGGTTTCCCCCTCCTGCAGGCCCTCAACAGAGTCATAGAATCATAGAATAGTTAGGGGTTGCAGGGATCTTTAAAGGTCATCTAGTCCAACCCCCTGCAATGTGCAGGAACATCTTCAACTAGATCAGGTTGCTCAGAGCCCCGTCCAACCCAACCTTCAATGTTTCCGGGGATGGGGCATCTACCACCTCTCTGGGCAACCTGTGCCAGCGTTTCACCCCCTCACCATAGAACGCTTCTTCCTCATATCTAGTCTCAATCGACTCCCATTTAGTTTAAAACCATGACCCCTTGTCCTGTCGCAACAGGCCCTGCTTAAAAGTCTGTCCCCATGTTTCTTATAAGTCCCCTTTGAATATTGAAAGGCTGCAATAAGGTATACCCAGAGCCTTCTCTTCTCCAGGCTGAACAACCCCAACTCTCTCAACCTTTCCTCATAGAAGAGGTGTTCCAGCCCTCTCACCATTTGTGTGGCCCTCCTCTGGACCCACTCCAACAGGTCCATATCTCCTGTGCAGAGCTGAACACAGTGCTCCAGGTGGGTCTCACCAGAGCAGAGGAGCAGAATCACCTCTCTCGACCTGCTGGCCACATTGTTTGTGATGCAGCCCAGGATACTGTTGGCTCATGTCCAGTTTTTCACCCACCAGTCACCCCAAGTCTTTCTCCGCAGGGCTGCTCTCAATCCCTTCATCCCCCAGCCTGTACTGATACCAGGGGTTGCCCCAACCCATGTGCAGGACCTTGCCCTTGACCTTGTTGAACCCCATGAGGTTCACATGGGCCCACTTCTCCAGCTTGTTCACGTCCCTCTGGATGGCATCCTGTCCCTCAGGCTTGTCAGCTGCATCACTCAGCTTGGTGTTGTCTGCAAACTTGCTGAGGGTGCACTTGTTCCAGCTATGTCATTGATGAAGATATGAAACAGCACTGGTCCCAATACAGATCCCTGAGGGACACCACTCATCACTGATCTCCATCAGGACATTGAGCCATTGACCACTGTTCTCCAGATGCAACCATCCAGCCAATTCTTATTATGTCATGTCTCAGCTTCCCCTCCTCTCCCTCCTTAACCCAGCCTTCTCCTCATCTTCCCTTTCTCTAACTCATCTTCATGGTGTGGTCCACCAGTGTGTGCAACCACAATCCTAATTTCCGCTCTTTAATACTGACCTGACTTTGTATTGCTTTTTAGGTCCTACTAAGAACAGGGAATTCTCACATCTGTCTAAAATAAATGCTGAGCCTCTGAGTGATCAACTATTTCTAGATCTCAATGACAAGATAATCCAGTCGGAGATTCCCAGCAAACAGGTCCCAAAGCCCATCAAGTTTAGTTTTCTTGGAGACTGTGAGGAACTGGAAAGAGAAAGTCCCTCAAACCTGCACCAAGAGTCACCACAAACATCTCTGATCTTTGCACACTGATTGCCACTGAGATCTCCCAACCTGTTGCATTGGGAAGCTACTAAGCAGCTATCAAAAACCTGAATTTTGCAGACACGAGTTATGTTATCCTTCAAAATTCAGGTCAGTCAACAATTGCCATCTGTGGCTTATGCCATCTCTGTGGTCTATGCTTAGAAAGTTTCTTTACTTCAGTTTTCAAAGGGCTTATAGAAGTATGACCTTAACGATTCAAAACCTCTGAACATTTAATTCCACACCAAAGTCACTGAAAACATGGATTATGTAACTATGATGTCAAATCACAGTTTAAGTTCCTATGGAATGCAATGGGTGTGAAGCCTCACTCAAGAGGAGCTTTGTACTTTGCAAGATTGGGGTGCGATTTTTGAAAGGTGCGAATAGAAGTCAGATGTGGATCTCTTGTTGATTTACAATGTGATCTTAATACTAAATTTCCATTTCCTGTTCTCAGGATAGAGACTGAACAAAAACATTAAACTTCAGCAGTAAGACCAGTAGAAACCAGAAAATGACTTTCATCTCTGCTTAGAGAAGGTGTTGCGGATCTAAAGGCCCTAAGTCAGAAGGGTACTTGGAATATCCTAATATGTAAGGTTCGCTACTGGTAATTTTGCTGCATCAAGGCACTAACATGAAAGTGATTTTGCTTTTAGGGATGATAAATAGAAAATGAGAAAACTACTTATTTTGTATACAAAGAGAAAAAAGCCGCTTATGCATATTCCTGACACGAGTACAATTTGTTGCTATACAGAAAGCAGCATTACAAATTCTACAGTAATGCTTTTGTCATGGGAAAAGCAATTTGGAAAAGAGGAAGCTATCATTACCCTAAGCAGTACAGTTTTCTCTATAACAATGCATACTCTTAGAAATACAAATATTGATGTTTAAAATGAGATCAATATTAAGAGGAAATTTACAAATAATCATTTAGAGAGACACAGTGATTTTGCAATTTATACTCAAGATCAAAACATAAACATAGAAAAGAAACATTAAGAACAATTTAACAAGAAGTGCTAACAGTGTATCAGAAACAAGGAACACGATTTTAGTTAGATTCATAAGCTTAACTATGTGTAAAGTTGGGGGGGTGGTTTTGCTTCAGTTGGTTGGATTGGGGTTTTTTTGTTTTGTCTTAATCTGTACCTAACCTGCATTACCTGAGATGACATTTAAAGCATGTATGGTCCCTTGAAGCTCCTTGAGGCCCTTTAACATGATAGCTTCCCAACTATACGTGATTTTATTGTCCACTGAAAAAAATATAAATATGCACTGTTTAGCCAAGTGCTGCAATATTACAGATCAATTTAGACTTTTGGTAGTCTACATCGGATCTAGCCAAACTCCAGATCTATAACCAGTATCCCTAATCCAGCATTAAGTAACAGGACATCTTTAATAATTCTAAGTGCTAAGGGTCTCAGTTTCACTTAAAAGCAACACTGTCTTTTATATGAGATGAGGATTACAAAACCAGATCGAGTTCTTGCTGTGATAGTCATGGGATGCTTTGAAATCTGTTGACTTGATAATGACTGGGACTGCGTAGGCAGCATGACAGACAGCTATTATGAAATCAGTAATAGCTCACATGCAGCTCTGGATATTAGAAATGGATTTTCTCATGTCACAGTTCTGCTTCCATTGATCAGATGCCCAGAAGGAAAAAAAAAAAAAAAAAAATGAACAGAGGGAAGGCTGAATTTAAGCAGCAGGCCACAGTTTTCTTGCCTCAGCAATGGGGAGAAGTACTGGCCACACACTTTGTCTGCTCAGATACCAGGCAATTTACTGAATCCAGAGAGGAACTATAGAGCTTTTGTAATGTAACCAGTTCTGTGGGGCAGGTTTTTTCTGGCTTATTCCACAGGGATTGGATGAGTTTCGTATGCTTTTGCAAAGGAAAGAGAGAACCATAAAGAAAACCACCAAATCTCCAAGTCTTTTTTTTTCCTGACATAAATAATTCCCCAGCTCTGTCTCCAATACCTCCAAGACTGGCCTATTTATCATTTACTTGCAGTGAATAGAGCACAGAAAGCAACAGTAAGAGTATTCCTTTGCTACAGAGTATTAAAATTGGCTCCAATAGGAAAAAAATATACCTTTCTGATCCACAAAATAGGAAGTCCATGAGATTCAGAGAACCTTGGAAAGGTGGTTAGTTGTATCAAGAGACAGGAGAGCACTGAAAGCATCAGGTCACCTCTACAGCACCTTGAAAAGCTTTGAAAGGCATGGGAGAGCAAACCAGTGACCTGCCTTCATTCTGCTTCCCATCATCAGGAAAAACCATCTGCTTCTCTCCGTGGCATACCCTGAGTTGTCTGAGCAGCTGAGGCCTGTTGCGATGACCCTTCTTTCATATTATTCCCAGACCCTCCGTATCTCTAAAAATATCCCCTGCTATCTGTTTCTCAGATGGGAAGGGAGATACTAACTAGTGCGAGTTATGCTGCCAGAGATTCCAAGGGAGTAAAAGTGACACTTTAGGAAGGGTTTGCTCACTTTGAGTATGTCATAAGGCCAAACGAACTGTGGAAAACACAGTGGAGGAGCCACATCACAGCTTTGACTTTTTAACAATAGTTGCAGGTCTTCAGGTCAAGTGCTATATACTCACTTGTGCTTTCATGAAGCTTTCTGCAGCATTTTATACAGTTTATTGGATGCAAAACAAGACTAAAGGAAGAAAAAAAAAAAAAAAAAAAAAGACCTAAAGACCTGAGGGATGGGAAATGTTAAGGTGAAAACTTAAAAACACCCAATATAAATTTAAAGCTGATCTCTAGCGCCTGATAAAAATTAAATGCTTGTGGTGTAGTCTATAGTATTGAATAGGAAATGCTAACTACTTCGACCACTTAAGAGAGATAATATGATGAATTCACTGTCATTTTCTGTGATGACTGAAAAAATATACAAAAAGGAATAAGAAATCAATAGAGAATTCTTCAACCGAGTGTATTATCTAGTAAGAACATAACCTGAAAAAGTTTGCATATCAGCTATCCCTTTTCTGCAGACAAAAGAAACATGGGCCCCAGTGACTATACCAGATTTCTCAGAAGCTTGCACTGTTACTCTATAAAACAGTTACAGGACCCACTGTGATGCACCAACATCTGATTTCACATCTTTAACTGCTTTAACCTGAAAATGCTGACCAAAAATTGCTGCCTGTAAGAAAATTTAATGATGACCATTTACTTTTTCATCACTTCTTACATTTATAGGAGGTTTAACATTCCAAATTCTGAATGCTATATTGTTCATTTGTGAAACACATCACAGTGTATTTAAGATCCTTGCATAATTCCCTGATCTTAAGCTTAGTACTTTCTAAGTACTTAGTACTTTCATTTCTTTCAGAGTGCTAAAAATTCTGATTTAAGTCACAAGAGTTCCTTACTAATTAGTAGAATATTTATTCACCTAAAACTATTATCATGTGATTTCTTTCTTTTTAGGACTATGCTGTAGTTCACATTTTAAACATACTTAGTTGTCTGAATGATTTATGATACATAAGTTTTGTTTCTCAGTTTGGACTGATAATGGTTACATATACTATGGAATTTAATTTAATTAAACCACATCTATTAGGCTATGGGAGATCTCTTAAAAGACTCTGCTATGTCTAGCCCAAAGATTTTTGCCACAGTTTCCCTTTTACAGTAGCTTTTCATTCTAAAAATGTTGAAATTCTGTAATATATTTTTAATTGGAACATTACAATAATCCTCTCCCATTCTTTGATTATAATGCTTATTGGTTACTGTAATTTCCTCTTGAATGGTCTGCCAAATTCAGCTTGATAAAAATGACAGCAATGAATTCAGCTACCAGATTTTTTTTTTTTAAACACAAGCCGTATAGTATTTATACATTGCTACATTCATACATTTTTTCATATAGGTTCAATGGCTGCCAAGCCTTATCAAACATTAAGGTAAATATAACATTACTTTTGTCTGCATTTATACTTGTTATCAGAATTCTACTTATTGAAAAAGTGGTAATTAGATCCCCTTCACAGAGCTGGGATAAGCAGAGCCCTCATGTGAAAGTCCTTCTGCAAGATGATAGCTTCATAGTGAAAAAAACATTTAAGGGTGACACTGTCTCTAACAGCAACAAGTACTTCTTCACATAGTTTCTTGCCCTTGAATTATATTCATGCATCTGTATAGTGGGAGAAGAAGTCACCATTATGCGATATGGGAACTAATCTACATTTAAAGAGTATTTTTTCTTTTAACCTAGATTTTTCCCTCATCCAGATCACAGTACAACTCCACAAACAGCTCTGCTGAGAATGGAGGGGGCAGCACGGGAACAGGAATAATCAGACAAGAAGGAAGGTTACTTGAATAGCCACAAACTCTTTGTATCATGGAGGTACTGGCTTGCTGATGGGCAGTAACAGGTAAAATAGTCTTAGTTCTTAAAACGTTAAAATACACAGCCAATTCCCCTTCTTCGTTCCAAGTGGGAGATGAAAGAAATGGAAAACAGACCTCACGCTAAAAATGGCAGCTATTTCACTTAGGATACCATCTGAAAAGTTCAAACAGTGTGACAGCAGCAGTACAAAAACCTAAAGAAAATAATGTTGCAAGCATTCAAGCCCTGTACTGCTTATTAAGCAATCCACTTCTCCATATACTCAGAACTTCAAACATGTCTTTGCTCTTAACGTTTACTTTCAAGATTTATAGGCATACTCACTGTGCCTGACATAAATGCTTTTGCACACATTATGCTTGCAAAACCTCATAATGGGCATGCAAATTGATATTTATTCACTCAAAGTCAGTAACTACACATAAATACTGCTTCTGAAGTTATACTGGTGTATCCATTGAAATCTTCTTTCAAAGTCTTTTCCAAGCATTGTTCATCAGGGAACACATATAGGGGCTTTTTTGGTTTTGTTTTGTTTTTTAAGCATTAGTAGATACTGCCACAAAACACATGTAGAGGCTGTGTAGCAATTACTGCAGCACACCACTGGAGCTGCCTGCCCTCTACTGGGAGGTGCTATGCAAAGCAGAGCACAGACAGCAGCAACCCTTCTTCCCAGTATCTTCAGCTGAACTGGTGGTTTGTATTCTTATTAAAACACCATTACACGCAGTTTTACTTTCACATGCTTCGAATCAGATTCTAGAGACAGTGATATTCTTGCCCTGACAACCATGGAAGCTGGATCAAGCGCTCTGCCTCATTCTCTCTACACCCACAAAACTGCCACAATTATTATTAGCAGAGTTATGAAGATTAATTAATTTAGGACCGTGAAGCTCTGATACATGAACTCCATAGCAAACAAACACAAAATGCTTTTAACTCCCAGGCCTTTAGTCAAGACCAATAACGAAAGTCATTATTTCCTCCCACTACATTAAAAAGAAAAAACAAAACAAAACAAACAAACAAAAAAACAAACACAAAAAACCTCCACCATTTTCTGATGCTGTTACAGCCCTTATTCTGAATCCATTTGTTACAACACTGCATTTCTCTTATAAGAATAGTAGATGCACTTTTGATCTTTAAAAACAAGAACACAAACGGACCAATGATCCTTACCGTTATTGATAAGAGGAAGAAAACAATTGTGAAATTAATTATATTACACTTTAGGTCAGAAATCACAACTAGAGTTAATGTGCAGAGGTTTTCTCTGTAAAGGACAGAGAAAACACATTACCTTCTCATACAGTTTCCCAACTTACATAAAGTTTAAATCGCTGCTATTATTATTCTGCTAAAGAACTGTTAGAATAAGGTTTGCGATGCAATATGAAGAAAATGGATCAAATATTTTGTTAACTCCCCAGAAAGCATTAAGAGAGGAGCTACTCAGTGTCTTAAATTTGTAAAATGAAACTTCATCTGTATTCTGCCTTGAACTACTTCCATACCTGAGCAATCATTTTAGATTGATCAAATACATGCTTATAATCAACATGATTGATTAATGTATTTGATTTCAATATAATGACTGTTCAGAAGCAAAACCAAGCAAACCCTACAGTGTTTCCATCTATGACTTCACACACTCCAATGACTAGCGCTTGCTAATTCAAGGACAGCGCACCTCTTGCTCCTATCGTTCAGAACAAAAATTCTTTTAACTTTCCACAGTACGTATTAATTTCAAATTGTACTGTCCATGAATTAATAGGATACAGCCCCAGATTTGTGTTTGTAGCAGGTAACGGGAGGCCCTTATTTTATAGAGAAGTGCTAGCTGGCTTATATTTTGAAGAGATGAGGCACATTTTCTGTTCTCTTGTTTTATTAAGAAATAAACAAAATTAATTTAAATTCAAGGTAAAAGGTAATTTTATTAATTTGTATTACAGTTTTGGAAGATAAAAGGGCACCAACTAAATCTTTTAAGAGTGGTGGAAAACTGAAAAGGAGGTGTTGATATAACATGTTTTGTACTGTGCAATTAGCTTGTATCAAGCTAAGCCTAAGTCATTACTTAAGTGAACTGTAAAGCGGGGATGGCTTTCCTGCAGTATAAAATTACATATTCATCCTTATTCCAAAATTATTTGGGAATACCTGTGTCCCAGTTATTGTTCCAAAAGCATCTATTCTTTTTAATTCTTTTTTTAGACTTAATGATGAATGCAGCTGAAACAGCGGTGAGTGGTGACTGGTTTTCCTCAGTTCATATTCTGCTGAGCTTCTGCTAGTGCTGTTACTCTGAATTTTCTTCCTTATGTAAGCTTTCATTGCTATCTCAGGAAACCTCAAGATACATGAAGAAACAGACCGTTCTGAGTTGATTTGTGTTCAGTATGACTTTCTTGGTTGGGAAAGAAGATGCTGCTGCCATATTAGACTGCCTCCACATAAGAAAACAACCAAGGATTAAGGCTTCCACCTTCTGGTTTTGCCTCATGACATTCTGTGCTACGCCCTGAGGCAAGCCTTTAAGTTTCAGACTGCATGCCTGTTTTCAAAGTGAAAGTGCTATGGCCCTAAGACAATTTTCTTAGCTTTCTTTCCTTTTTTCTTCTCCTTATATTTTTATACATAGATCGTAAACATGGATTTCATCTTGCTTTGTTTACATAGAACAGATTTAGTTCCCTTATAAACCTGTAAAATGGAAATAAACACTTGTGATTGTTGTCATGTTTAAGCAGTTAGTCACAAGCCTCAGAAGACAAATTACTCTAAGCATAGTTTCAGGAACAGCAGACATTGAAGACTGCTCACTGTAACTCATCTTTATTATGAAAAAAAACAACAAAAGTGAGCATTGCCAGTGAGGTGCTATCCTTTTATCTGACCATTTAAGTAAGGTTTAATGGGAAAGAGAAAACTAATGCTTGAACTAAGGCTTTTGTAGAAACTATTTATTTATAGTTTTTTGTTCTGTGAACAGCAAGAAGTATTTCTGTCCTTAGCTGCCCTACCCAATGCTGCGACCTCCCTCTATACCTCATAACTGAACCAAGTCCTTTCTCCAAGATAACTCCAGCATGCGAAGAGATGAACACTGTGAATAGACCAAAGCTATTCACACACTGATTGGCCTCTCCAGGTATATCAGGAACTAATGTCTGTTTGTTTTTCCTGCCAGCAAAGGTCACTGATTTGCATCTCTGCTGTATTCAGCTATCCTTCTCACAAGATATATAGGAATCTGAAAATAAAACTTCGAAAACTGTACCCTTTTAAAAGCATGCCCAAAATTAACCAGAGCATTTAAAAGTTACTGCAGGGAAATGTGACTGACAAAGGTAGTTAGTAAAACTGCATAGGTCTTGTTCCATTCTAGAAGTAAAAGAGGGCTAGAACTGAACAGTAGTCAGAAAAGCAGATTTCTGGGAACAGAATTGTATTTAGAAAGAGTTTGCAATCACTTGCTACTCAAAACTAAGAAATTCTGAACAGTAGTAGAAGGATATAGATACAAAAACTAATTTAAAGAGCATTTAGACAAGAGCATGATTAATTTGTGACATCGGTGGATTAACCCAAAGACCTCTGGTGCCTTTCTTGTCAAGTCTTGTAACATCAGTCCATTTAGAGATTTGGTTTATTCTATAAAGGTTGCAGTATTCTGATATCACAGAATACCATAAAAAAGACGGACCCTTAATCCTAGTTACCAGCAAATACATCAGTAAAATTTTTGTTCTAGCAGTGCTAAATAACTAACTACAGGCTAGACCCAAAGCTATCTCCAAATATACTTCAAATCATCACAGCTTCTCAGTCTTTGTAGCTGCAGTACGAACATCGTATTCAAAAGTAGAGAACTTTGACAAGTGAAAGTGCTGCAATATCTAACACATCCCAGTCACCTGATAGAGCTCACTGGGGATAATGGCTCCAGAGCTGCTCATCAAAATTTCTCATCAAGCATTATATCTTTGGAACCTCTCATTACATTAAGTCTATCAGCAATTGCCATATCACATGCATTCACTTTTTAGTTTTAATTCACAAATCTAGAAATATTTTTAACTACTTAACACAGTTTGGAGAGCACAGAAAAAATTATTACATGATCTGACCAGTGAATTTCACAACAAAATCATCCTTCCTTTCTCCATCTATGTGTTGAAGCAATGGGGTGGATTTACTTCAAACATTTTGTAGTGCTGTCTTGTTAGAATGCAGAATGCAGGAGCGGTGTCGTGAACAGTTAGCATCAGTATCATTATTCTGTCCTTGAACATCAGTTATAATGGTTCACAAGTTTCATGTGTTTCCATATATCAGTCACGTTTGCTGAGAGGTTATACTTCCTAATGCAAGGTAAGAGAAAGGTAGAATAGGAATGGAAAAAACAGACCCACTGTTTTCCTAGCAAAGCCTAAGGGAATTACCCATATCAAAATTTCAGAAATGAAGGCATTTATCGCAGACATATTTCAGCTACTCTGATGACCATTCTCCATAGAAGAGGGAAAAGTTAAGAAAATGGCCTTTCAGACCTTGCATAAGAAGCTATTGATTTCCCTGGCTACAATCTATCTGATATCTCATTCTCTTCAGAAAAAAAAAAAAAAAAAAAAAAAAAAAAATAACTGAGTTGGGGCACATCATTATTGCCAGCAGCATTAGACTTGTTCCAATGTAAGATCACACTAACACATTAATGCTTTCATTGACAGGTCTGTGAGGAACAGGCAAGGGTCCTGCTTATTTACCAAGAGATTCATAAGCCAGTTCTCACACTATGCCTCATCCTGCAGATTCCCACTACAAAGGATTTATCATCATAATCATTGAGCAAAGTATGTGCTACATTTAAGAACAGGTTTCCAAAACCTAATAGAAATTCAAACATATTGTGGAACTGGGAGGCAAGGTAACATAGATTGTTATGCCTCACAGTTAAGTCTAAATTTAGAGAAAAGTACACAAACACATCTTTATTAAAAAGAATATTAGCTAAGTGTTTTTTTTTCATTCAACCTTTGTCCATCTGCAGTCTTCTACTTGTGACGCACTTACTCAGCAAGCTATTGTACATTTAAATAGAAAGCATTCTTGAGTAACAGCAAGGCAGTTTTCTACTCCTTAATTGCTGTTTGAAGAGCACTAGCACTAATACCACGCCTGAACATTTCATAAACTTATCAGACTTACTTTCCATTTCATAAAGCAGGATTACTCTATATTCTGAAACACAAAACTGTGTTTGCTCCCCTTACATTTTTCTTTAATCCTTGAGTATTTTTAAACAAATAATTTTGTACTTTCCTGCCAGAAAGGTGTTAGAAAAACTGTTTACATGACTCAAAAGATCTAAGTCCTAAGGTAAGGATTTCCCACAGAAAAATATTTGTTTTTCTGAAAAACTGTCAAAGGAAGAGTTTATTAGTAAAAGTAGAAATCATTAGTTGCCACAAAAAAGGAAGGAAGATAAACAAATGTGGAAAATATATTCTGGATGCGCACCAACAAAGCATTTAAGCATAAGCTTAATTATAAGAAAGTGCGTAATCCTAGTTGCCTACATGACTATTAGGCATGATCATATCACCAGGATACGTGAGCTATTTTTCCTTTCAGGCAATTGCTGAACTTCTGGGGTTCCAGGATACCTTCCTTTAGAAAGGTCACTCTGAGCTTATTAATAAACAGAGAAAACAGATAGGCTGAATGACTCTATTATCACTTATATTGAGATGTAATCTAAACCAAATTATGGACTAAATGACAACAAAATTGTAAGTCAGCTCCGTAGGCCAAAAAACAAGCAAACGAAAAGCTGTGAAGAAAATAGCAGTGATAAATTCATCAAAGCACTTGTAGGAAAAGAATTTTCCATTACCAAAGACATTTGATTATTTACTACTTTATACATAGAAGAAAGCTGTAAGTTCTACAAACCAGTATTATATACGAGAATATCACGAAGCAGCTCTTGAAGTTGTTGTAGGACTGTTCTACATGTTCCAAAACACCTGGTGGGGCCAGTGGGTGCCCACAGCCTGGTGGGGCTGTGTCCTCCCCTCCCTGGAGAGGGAATGGGGACGGGGCCCAGGATGGACGCTGGAGCAGGCGGAGAGGTCAAGGCAGGGAGGCCCAGGACTCTGTGGTGGCTCCCGCACACGAGGGGAGGCTCCCGATAGCCTCTCCCAGCTCCCTCCCAGTCGCCATCGGCCTGCAGCCGCAGCCTGGGTCCCACCAGGGCACCCAGCTGGGAAGAGCTGGGCTGGGGGGAGCACAGGGCGCAGGCCCCAGCGCCTGTTGGCACTGCCTCCATCTTCCATAATGGCTCTAAGCTTGTAAGCGTATCCTTGGAGGACAGAGTAACTCTTTAAATAGGGTCTGCACCTCTTTTACAATCAATAGTACAACAAAAAGGTCAGAGGAAGGAGCTAGCTAGGCACGAGTGGGACTCCATGGTGTTAGAGAGCCGATGTAAACGGAAAATCTGAAACGTGGAGTGGGACTCTCTTGCGTTATCCCACCTCACAGGTTGAGCAAGCTGCCTCCTCTGTTCTGGGCTAAGCAGCGTGCATTTTGGTCAACTGCTGTAAACCATTAAGATTAGTATCACTTTATTTTTCAAAGAAAACCG
Source organism: Aviceda cuculoides (assembly GCA_035590195.1). NCBI lineage: Eukaryota > Metazoa > Chordata > Aves > Accipitriformes > Accipitridae > Aviceda > Aviceda cuculoides. The sequence continues at coordinate 8,018,963 of JAVJGG010000030.1, forward strand.
AGTCAGACCAAAGGATTCAGGAGCAGACTTTGCTTACTTGTTTGCTTTAAAATGCCTTGGAAATCATTTAAACCAGAGCTATTTCAGAGCAATGAAGCTACTTCAAAATACTCTGTTCCAGCTCTTCAAGAATACCCTTGAACATTAATGTGTTATCTGCTTTTATTATGCAAGAAGAGATACTCCCAACTGATGAAGAATTAACTTCGTGCCAGGGTAATATCATACTGAGCTTTGTTAAATGTACCTTTATGTTTAAATAGTATTTCCACTGTTAATGCTTCAAATTGCTTAGTAAAGAATAAAACATTATAGTTCAGAATATAGACGAAGTACATAGTTTTAAAAAAAGCAAATGGCATACTCTAAAAAGCAAGAGTAGATGGTAGTACTCTTTTCCCTGGTGTAAAGGAAGAGCAGTTTCTTTGATATTTTCAGTGTTACTCTGCTAAAAGTTAACATAATTGAAATAAAATGACAGTTTTGAAATTGGTATGAAAGGCTAAATTTAAAAGTTGATCAGCATTTGGATTTAAATTCAGTAACATGAGTCACACCCCTGTTACCACTGGGACAGATTTGCAGTTTAGAGTCTCTGCACAGTTCAAGAGAACTACGTAATTCAGAAAAACAAATCACAAAAATACCCATTTTGGAGGATTTCAGCATAGGTGGATTTCAGCTTGGGGACTATTATCACTTCTGGTTAGGTGTAGGCAGTTACGGGGTATCCCAGTTTCAGTGCTTAATCAGTACATGGGCAGTAACAATATTGCAACTCCCAACAGAATATAAAGCATCTTAGAACAGTATTGTTTGATGGGCTGGATCATTATTCCTATCTATGGAGAGGACTGGGGATCTAGGAAGTCAGTTCAATGGTACTCTGATTCTGCATCAGGCATTACTTGGATATGAACAAAAGAAAAATTGCAGGTATCTTGGTAAATCTAGGTACTGCCAAAATAAAGAAGATAAGAACACTTTGGATTGAGTATTCAGAGTTAGTGTTAGTGCTGACCCATGCAAAGGATCAGTAATAGAGACCTTAACAAGGTCAACTATATTATGTTAACAGTATTTTTCCTTTCTGCAGTGAAAAATGTAATCTACAGAAGATTACTGCGCCATTTGTTCAATTCTTGGAGTACTGCATCTAGAAGTACCATGAATAGAAATGGTTTTTCTTAGTTGTTTCCTAATTTTAATCAGAAAATCCCTGAAGAGACAAGTATCGTAAGAAAAAAAGGAGATTACTTAATGTACCAGGATCTGCTTTCGCCAGGAATAATTTGATTAGTCTGCTATAATGTTATAGTCTGCTGTTCATGCTCTACTTTATGTATGAATACAGCAAAATTTAGCAGAGGTGAAGTTGTGCTAGCCTCTTATACAGCTGCCTTAAAACAAATACCTATTTCACTGGCAGTCCAAGGCTAGGCTTCTTTCTCCTCTTTTTCCTCCCTCCCTTAACTTCTATTACCTTTCAGTTCATTGTCAGCCTATGTACGTAAGTCTGTGATGCCTCATCTTTGAAAAAAATAAAAAGGAACTTTTTATAGCACAGCAACATATTCAGTTTTTCCTCTAATTTGCATTGCCAATTTACCGTTATTGCAAGTGTGTTTGCACTGTATTCAAGTAATGAAATGCTCAGATGCTGACAGAAACAGCATGAAACTTGTTTTTTCTCTTGGAAATTGGAGGCAGCACGTTCCACTCCAAGTTAGTTGGTTTCCTTATTTTCTGCATTCACACTGTCCTATTTAATCCATACATGTCCTGTTGTCTCACGGCAGATAAGACCAAATAAATTTGTTGCCTTTCCATTTTTCTTAACGTGCTACCATTCCAGCATGATTATTTTTCTCCCTTTAGCTTTTTCTTGACTTTTTAAATCTATTAAAAGCAATTATTATTATTATTTTTTTTTTTTTAAATTTGAAAGCTTTACAAAGCTGTGCATTTGGGGGGCATTTATTGCAAGTTAATTTGCCTTATCTTTTAGGAAAATATATTGCCAAGTGTCCCATTTCTTGTCTACCACTAATTTATAACTGCATACAATCATCTTCCTGTTCACAACTATAATTGCTTTTGTTAATGCACTCCATTACTATGTTTTTATATTACCTTCCCTTTCTCAAAGGAAATTAATTGCTGGACTTCATAGGATGGTTTAATTTTTTTTTCTTCATGTTAATGTTAGTTTTGCAGCCTTTTTCCATATTGAAGAGTCTGTGCATACATGACAACTATGGACCTCTTTGCTCACCTGAATAAAAGCTACAGTCTAAGCGAGAGTAGTCATTTTTCTCCAGTTTTTCTTGTCTTCTGACAATACATTGTAATTTTTCCACTTGAATTTTTTGTAGGCTGCATTAGGCAAAAATTATTTTTCTCTAAAATTCAATATGGATGCATGTGATCCTATTCTATTTGATTACACATTATTAAAGTATGTAGAGTACAATTGATGTAACCGATGTAAGAAAACTAAGAACTCAAGCAGTCTTAAAAGCAAAGCAAATGGATTCTATATTCAAGATTCTTGCAAAATGTCTGCCACTAAGGAACTAACATGCAGTGATTCAACCCCAGCTAGGGAGTAACTGATTCTGACTTTAGTCTTTGTCGCTAGTTATTTTTAGCTATATTTTAAGCATGGACTTCACGTTTTGTTTTGTTTTTTTCCCTCTGTTGTATCAGAGCTCAGGTGACAGTAAATCTAAGTGCAGTTTGCTTTTTAGAAGCATCTAACCATGTTTCACCACTTGAGACTTGTTTCCAGGTGAGACTCAGCATTGGGCAGTCAGGGCCAAGAGCTGCTGGGTCATTATGCATCACCATGTTCCAGTGCTAAAGGACCAAGGCCAAAGCTTTTATTGGGAAAAAAAAAAAAAAAAAAAACCAAAAACAAACAAACAAACAAAAAAAAATCTCTGTGAGGGTGTCTTTCTGGCTACCAGGAGCACAGGTGCTCTGACTAGACAGGAGAAATGAGTGCTTTACTTGACTGTGTGTCTTTGTTATATACTGTGGGACCACTCTTGGGTTATCCTAAAACACAGAGAGAGGTAAGGGGTAGGAAGGCTGACACTGATAATGGCCATACTCCCTTCCAACAAATCTAGCTTTTACTGCAGTCTGTGACCTAGATTCACTCTCCTACAGTACATGAACTATGCTATGTTGGGTACATCACCCTTACTTTTTTAGCCCCCCCACTAGCTGCCAATGGAGACCTATTTAAGAGCAGATGAGAGCTTCTAGGTAATCACCACCACTTGGCTAGGCACACGTTCAGATAGTAACACGGATGACTGTTCAGGCAGGACCCTCCTGTTCCCACCATTATTCCCTCTGTGCCCTGGCAAACATACTGCTGAATTGCACTCATGCTGGCTGCACAAGCTCTGCTTAAAGACGCCGCTGGAAAGCGGCTGCACCCTACAGAGCTGCCAGCTCCCCCCGCACCATGTGAAAATATAGTTTCCCACCATAAAGGACAGGGACTCCCAAGAAATCCTGTCAATTGGTCCACCAATACAGTGCACAATTCAAAGCATTTAGACCTGAAGGCACCATCACGGTAATTTAATTTCACCTCCTGCATAAAATGAGAGTTTGCAGGTTTTATTTCACTGCTGCAGATACAAGGGGGTGGAAGCTAAAGATTATACTATGTCTAACTGACCTTATTGTATCAAAGTGAAAACCCCATAAAAATTGGATTTTAGGAGCAAGGGATTACGTTAATCTTTTAAAGGCAGTTTGATTTCTCTTTTTTAATTTCTCATTTATATCTATGCACTTTATTTATAGTGCTAAATATACAAACCAGCTAAGTCACCTCAATAAAAGACTTATTGATCTGATAAGATTTTATGTCAAAAATTATAAAACCTATATTTATTGAATCATTATCCTTGTCCTTTCAGACAGTTTCTCAAGATTGAAATTCCACTTACAGTGATCTAATGTATTACGTAAAATATAACTAGTTGTGATGCGGTGCTCATTCTCAAAAGGTGATAGGTTTGGGTGTTCCCTGTCTTCTCCCTGCCATTAAAGTAGGGCAAGTATATATTTTAGTTAGGTTTCAGGTTAGCAGAATTAAACTTGTCTGTTACTGAAAGCTAGCACATTGTCTTTACACCCCTTACACACTACTGAAACATTTAAAAACATGGCTAGAAGTGCTGTAGAGACCTCAGCACAGGCTGCGATTTATTTTTAACATACAGATCCACCCCAGTAAAGAAGGTAGAGTTGCCTTAAAAAAAAAATCATAGTACATGTGGAAGTAACAAAAGGTGGGGCATCATTTGTTTTGATAGATATTTATCAAGGCGATTGCTGAGTAGAGACTCAAATACTAGTGTGATTGTGCATTTGGCTACTATGCAGTAGCACAAGCGTTAATATATTAAAGCACACTTTACTGCTCTAGTCTCAAAGCCCTACACATTAACAAGACAGAAGCCAAAACTAGTCTCTCAGGTTGCTATTTTACTAAACAATGGCTTCCCAGTATTCACAGCAGATGGACAGGACTTTGGGTCAGGAGGTAGTAGAAGGAAAAATCCAGAGGTATGACAAAAATGTAAGAACTGTGGATATGGACAAGCTGGAAAGTATGGCCTGTTGTTTGGCAACTTCTTTTTTCTCCCTCATCTCTGAGTTCATGTGAGGCATTAGTTTTCTGTAGCATTCCTAATTGCTTCACAAGTAAAGGTCACGGAGGGGTTGATATGCAATTGATTTAGAAGCCTGGTAGGGCAAAGAGTTTGTGCCTAGAGGAAGACATACAGTTTAAGACAAGAATATTATGCATTCAAAACCTAGGCTGCTGTAGAATAAGGCCTCAGAAAACTGCTGATGCAGTGGATTTTTAAGCAGTCCCTCAAGCTCTGTTCTTCACCTGACAAAGCCTGTAGCCATCTGTAACTACTGACACAAACTTTCAGCTGTGAAGTCGAAATTGATTTGAGTATTTGGGTTTTTTTAAACCCCATATATCAAATGAGACCTATTCAGAATGTACACAAACTTAGTGAACAAGTTTATGGAGGTTGGTGGTTTGGGTTGGGGGGGTTTTTTCCCCCCCTCTTAAAAATATATTCTGTAGCAATGAAAGTACAGTCCACCAGGGACAAGTTTTGAGCAGTTTCAGAAAGGCTTCTTGGCACAATCTTGATGAGAAGCAAAAAGGGGAACGATATAGATATTTTAAACACAAACTAAACAAGGTAGGCCCCCCCTGCCCTAGATTACTATTAAAAGTTTTCAGCAAGATGGTGTAGTTGATTTTAAGAAGTAACTTCATTAAAACAAAAATTTCAGAATGATAAGAATGCATGACAGAGCAAGACAAACTGACACATCGAAAGCAGTTGGAGGTATCTGTACAAAGTCCTTTTTTCATCAGATAAGAAACAAGTTTCATAAAGGTCTAGCATTACTTGAAAACATTGTGTGTGGAAGACTGACCATTGCTTGGACCATAGCATATGTAACAGCCAGAAACTCAAAATCAAATGCAAACTGAGTATCATTAAAAAAAAAAAAAAAAAAAAAAAAAATTAAGACTGAAGTCTGTTAAATTGCTTAATAAATCTCAGAGGAAGTGGCAGAAACCCCATTACTTGAACTGGTTAAAGCTGGAGGGTACAAAACACTAGCTTATGATATCCTGTTGGGAACAATCCTACACCTACAAGATATTGGACAAGATGACCTCAGAGGTCTTTCCACCCCTAATTTCTTTGACTCAATGAATAAACATGAACCTAATCAGAATAAGTATACTGTTTATCTAAGCAATAACATTCAGCTAACTGGAGCACACAAGGGAATTGACTGCTTTTATGCTGCTGATTAAACAAGATCAGAGCGCTTTAAAATAGGCTTTGGAGTTTTAATTTGCAGACCTTGGTATGCATTTGTATCGTAATAACCTGTTTATAACCTTGGACCTATGAAACAGAAACCTTTAGATGAAAGGGGTTTTTTTATTATTTTAAGAAAATAGTTTTTAAAACATGAAGACTACAAACTTAACTCAAATTCTGTAAGACTACATGTAAAATAATGTTTTAAGTCTTCAGACACACAGGCTTAAAGAAAGTAATTTCACAGAAAAAGAAAGAAAAAGAAAATTGATTGTGGCTTATATCCTAAGAGTAGCGTGGACTACGTGATATTGCTCGATATTTTACAAGTTTTTATGTGTTGCATTCCTTCAGATAAATCTAATTTGCCTATGAATTTAGAGCCAGGTATCATTTGCATCACTATTCATTTTGACGTTTTTCTACCCCAATATGGTTGTTGACTCAACGTCCCACGGTTTCTTCTTCCCCATTCAATTACTCAAGCTTTATAAGCAAATCAAGCAGTTTCAACACAGCTATGATGGTACCATTGTTAGTACCTACATTTACAGTTTTACTAAAGCACATTCTTTCCCTAAACATCTGTGCCAATACAAGCTAGCATACAGGAATGCTTTTATAGCAAAGGAAACAGGAGGTCACCGATCTGGTCAGTCTGACCATACTCTGTATCTACATAAATTAATGCATACTGGTATTATTAGGTCTGTAGCAAGTTTGACTTTGAAACTCTAGAGGTGAACTCCTTTTAAATTGTGGGTTTTGCTTGCTATACATTCACAAAACAGCACTAGGTTTAGAGGTATAAAGTGAACTCTCCTTGAGCAGGAAAGAATTAAAATGCCAACTGCTGACGGCGGGTGAATGAGGAAGAACACAGCTAGACTTCCCAGTCCACGGGGGAGCTTGCCCAGCAAGCGGGGTAGGGGGAACAAACCTTACCACAGGTCTCTTGGCTTGTCAGCCAAGCATATTGTAGAGAGTCATTGCCATAAAATGCTACCCTGCAATTCTAGTCCATTAGTCAGACATCTTTCAGATTATAATTGCATTTGATAGCCAAATACACTGGCATTGCTTAAAATTGTAAAACATATTGCAGCCCTTCTGACAGCAATTCACGCTGTTCTACTTGAGACAGCTCTGTGGCTGGAACGGGACCATCCAGGTGGGAGAACACTTTTTATAGCATGTATGGTGTTATGATCTGGCCTTTGGGATTGAAGATATTTCAGACAAGTTAATTTATATATGAAGCAACAGCTATTATCATTACAGAAGGCATTTGTTTTGGGATCAGCAGATTCTCGTCCATCAGATTACTTCGATTTTTTTTTTTTTAATCTAGCAGCATCATGTGTGTACTTTCACAGTGTATTTTTTTTCTTTTGGACAAGTAAACTTTTTTTAGATATGTTCTTAATTTTTTTTTTTCCTTATTAGTTTATCCCCCAAGTGAACTCTGAACTACTGCTTTTCCTACTTTATTAAGTTTTCCACGTTATTATCAGTGTGCCATATCTTCCTTTAGCCCTGCCTTTCCCCTTTTGTCACTGTCATCCAGATCTCCATTTTTTTTACCATCTTATTTTTGTTCCACATTTTATTTCACTTTTTTCCAAACAGAAAATGTAACATCTATAATATGAGTTAAATTAATGTGTACAATTAAAAGCGTTAGCAGAGGCAACTACAAAACAAATTGGAATGTTATAGTTGAAGTTTGAAAGTGGGAGAGAATTGTCTCTTGAAGTGCAACACAATTTCACATTTGGAAAAAAATCTTGTATCAAGGGATTGGAAGAGACTGGAACTCCTACAAAAACATTTAAAAAGCCCTAAACATTGCAGTAAAGATTCTAGAAAACTAACTTGAAAAGAGCCAACTCAGAGCCAAATAAGTTGATGTAGAAGTTCCACTCCCCTACATTTTCTGGCATAATACAATACATAAAGAAATCTTTGAAAGTTTAGTCAAAAAGAAGATATTATGCAAAAAAAAAAAAACAAAAAAAACCCAAAAACAAAAAAACCAAACCCCAAACCAAAACAACTTTAAATGAAAATGACTTTCCAATAAAAATAAATTATTTCAGACACAGATTGGCTCATCCAGAGGAAAAAAAACCAAAAGAACCCACAACACTTTCTCAACTGTTTCAAGTTGTCAATACATTGACGATTTATGGTGCTACTACTGCAAGCTGTTCCACCTCGATGTTTCCCGTACTTCCATAAGGTAAAAACCAACATTAAACTACTCAAAATTTTGCAATTTAGTTTAACGATAACTTATAATGATACAGCAGATTAGGTCATATATTCTGTACAGAAAACATCAAGATATATAAACACACTGTTCATAACGGGCAATAAAGACTATGTTCCATGTATAATTATCCAAGAATATTTTCTTTAAAGTGTTCTGTTTTATAGATATGGACTTTAGCTGTAAGGTTAAGAGGGCAGTATGAGCGTATGCTAATCTCAGTAGAAGAATCGGAGAACCCTAAAATAAGGTCTCAGCTCTTAAGTTTCTATTTCTCAGCCACCACAAAGCTATTGAAATGCTGTTACTTTAAACATGTAATTCCAAAACAAAACACTCTTCTGTACTTAAACTCATATTGCTTCTGGTATGGATTCTGTAACATTCCCAGCTGCTTTGCAAATAAAGTGTCCTGCCACTTAACAGGCAGAGTGGTTTCAATATCTAAGGATGGCTCATAAAATCTATTTTTTTTCCAGTACAGTCTAAGGACTACAAGATAATATATTATCCTAGCTATTGTGAAAACACACATGAATATGAAATAAAAAGAATTTGTAAAAAGTGGAAGCATAGTTCTCAGGACTGGTTCACTGCAGAAGCAGGAACTTCTGGCTTTTCAAATTAATCTCTTGAATAGATGTAAAAAGTCAGCAGTCAGTATCAAGCAACTTTACAATTTAGATTGTACTCTTGAAGAGAAATAAACGATAGAGAAAGGAAGAGAAACTATAAAGTGCAAAGTATCAAGAATAATCAGGACTACGTGTCAGTCACGCCTATTATTTTTTAGTGTGTTGTGCTGAACAGTTTCATGGAACAAACAATTGTGAAATAAAATAAGGGGTTACCCATATGCATAATTTTTTTCACGATAATAGATACATACAGTATTCCCCTACCTCCAGCTTAATCACTGACTGCAATTATCATTTTGAAGTAGCAAGGAAAATCACAGTATATACTTTAAGTATAGGGATAATTTATTAGTAGAAAAATAAAGAATATTTAGGGAATAAGCAGTAAAATGAAGAGAGAACTTTGGAGATGGAGTGTGTCATAATTACTGCAAAACATTTCATTCATTTTACTACTTCCAGTTTTCAGTTAGCTATTTAAATAAATCAATTAAGCATCATGAAGTCAGTTCAAGTTCTAATTTACTTAGTGAATTAAGTGAACAATAAGCTACACTGTTTCTTTTTAATCTCTTCAAGCAATTAGAATCTACCCAATGAACCAATAAGATACTGTTATAACAAGTTATGGTTCTTCATGGAAATCATCTGTTGATGGTGGGGTGGAGGGAGGCACAATTAAGTCTCATTAGCATGATGTCCCACTATTGATGATCAATGTTCAGACAATACTACAGCTCAAAAAACACTTGTGGTGGTGATTTATTTTTCCTTGAAGTATAATGCACAACCTGGGATGATTCTGTACCAAACAGCCACATTTTAAAGGCATGCATTAGACAAAGATGGAGTGAGTGGACATTAAAAACCTGTATTTTCCAATGTTTACAATATTTTATCACTGCTGAGTTTGCCTGAGCATGATGATCTGTTCTCATTGCTGTTATACAGTCTGTCAGTTTGGGGTAGCTGTTTCTCATGCTCTCCAATCCAGAGCGTGCAGCACTGAAAGCTTTTACTAACAGTCAGATTGGTGGCATACTGGAATGTATGAAACCAAAGCTTTTAAGTTTGCATAGGAGTCAAACCAAAATCTGAGTAACTCAGTTTAGATCACCCTAAACTCCTTTTACAGACATTGGAGATCCGTATGGCCTGTTATAATCAAATCATGATTTCATCATAGATCAGGGGTCTGAAACAGGACAGCAGCTGTGATAAAAATGCCTCCTTGTGCCTGTTAGCTAGAGGGGAGCCCAGAAAAATTAGCAGCTGTAGCTACTTCCAGCTGAGTCAAATACACTGACAGTAAGTTCTATCTTAGGAAACAAAGACTTTCATTTGCTTGCTTGTTTTTGCATCAGATTTAGTCCCAATCCCCTCAGTTAAAATATTCATTGTAATGAAGACACTGTAAACTAATTTTTCCAATTGGCAGGCCCCATTTTCACCTTTCTTATTTCTCCAAAGCAGCATGGAAACACAGCACCAGTGGTGGGGGTTTTTGTTGTTGTTTTTTTTGTTTGTTTGCTTTTCCTATCTAAATACATTCTTCCTTGGTTTTCCATGCATCAGTTCCACTTGCTCTCTTCATCAAGATTTGCACAAAGGAAAAGGACTGTTCTGATAATTATTTTCATATTTCCAGAAATTTCTGCCAAATAGGAAATCCTCAGTTTTCACTTATACCCTTGAATTCGTTAGATATAAAGAGCAATAAGTGGACTTGCGGTCAGAGGGAGAACAGTGGATGTCAGTTACCTCAACTTGAGCACAACTGAGCAGTCCCTCACAATATTCTTGGAAACAAATTAGGACACTATTATCTAGACCAGTGAAAAAGCAGATGGGTGAAAACCTGGCTAAATTACTGGGTTCAGAGGGTAGTGGTGAATGGGTCATACACCAGTAACAAGTAGCCAATACTCCACAGGGTCCATCCTGGGACAGGTCCTGTTTAACAACTTTATCAGTGACCTGGAGAAGGTTACAGAGGACATGCTGGTCAAGTCTGCAAATGACAAGTTGGTGTGAGTGAGTCAACACATTTGAGGGCACGACTGCCATCCATAGGGATCTGGACAGGCTGGAGGAGCAGGCCAATGGGAAAATAATGAATTTTAACAAGGACAAAGTGCTGCCCCTGGGCAGACAGCACCAGTGCAAGGGCACAGGCTAGGCACGTCTGATTAAGGGTAGCTCTGCAGGAAGGGACGCGGGGGCCTTTGGCAGACACAAGCGGAGCACGAGCCAGCAGCGTGCCCTGGCTGCAGAGATGGCCAACGGTGCCCCGGGTGCTACTCACAGGGGCACAGCCAGGGCATCAGTGGGGGGCACTAACCCCCCCCCGCTCAGCCCTGCCGCTTCGTTCTAGATACTGCATCCAGCCTTGGGCCCCCCAGTACAGGGAGGACATCAATGAACTGGAGTCCAGTGGAGGGCCCCCGAGCTGGCCTAGGGCTGGAGCACTTGCCCGATGAGCAGAGGGTGAGGGACCAGGGCTTGTTCAGCCTGGAGAAGAGGCTGCCTTTGGGGGACCTGACCGGCACTCTGCCCATCCGATAAGGAGGGTACTGGAAAGACAGAGGCAGGACCTAGACAGAGGTTCACAGTGATGAATTGTCACCAGGAGGTTCAGGTTGGATGCAAGGAAAAAATTCACTCCGAGGCCAGTGAAGCAGTGGGGCGGGCTGCCCAGCGAGGCTGCGCAGTCTCTGCCCTCAGAGGTGTTCGAGACCAGACTGGCTAAGGCACTGAGCGGCCTGGTCCGACCACACAGCTGACCCTGCTTTAAGGAGGAGGTTGGATTAGAGACCTCCTAAGGTCCCTTCCAACCTGAATGATCTTTATGACCCTATCGTACGATCCCATAACTCTAGTACCATATTCAATTTAAAAGAGTGCTTCCATTTTCCCCATACCAGGCACTGCCAAAAAAACCCCAAACCAAACCACCACAGTAACACCAGTAAAACACAAATCACCTTCCAGAGGCATTAGACCCTAAAGTCTCATTTCTGCTGTGTTGGCATTTCAGTACCATTCTCTTGAGATGTAAGTGTTTTCATAAAATAAGTTCTCCTGAATTTTTAAAACAGATAGAGTGTATCACCAGCAACCTCATCCAGGTATATATTCCGTTTCTCCAAAGGTCAGCAAACTATTGTAGGTATCACCTGGTGTTATTCTTACACAGACACCCATTTCCAGCTCCTGACTTAGTACTTTGCAAGAATCTGAATACAAGGATGTCACAGCTTTGTGCTGCACCCACTCATCCATAAAGAAACCTTGGTTTCTTCCCTTTTTTTTTTTCAGTTAGTAAAAAATTTGTGAAGCTTAACTATTATAGTAGCGCATTACTAAGCATGAAATAACTCTAGGTTTATAATGCCAGAACTGACTCCCACAATATTTACAACAACTAACCTCCTATGGGAATCTTGCCGTCTTTCACTCCTTCGGAAAAAGAGATAGTTTGAAGGGAAAGGAGACTTGAGGAAGCCTAAGGTTAATTTAAACAGTGGTAGGTGTATGAAACGTCTGAGGAATTTGTAATGTTAAGTTTCTGGCAGGAATGGATTAATAGAGGAGCAAGTGGTGAAAGGAATATGATTAATAGTTTCACATGACTAATTCATTACATTGCATATGATGCTGTTACATATTGCCTTGCAGGTTCTCTTGGAATATAGGCACATTTTTTATTCTGAAGAAAATGCTGTGCCGTGCAGTTTTCTGCTGCAATTTCTTTGCATACCAGCTGTGACAAGTACTGCCTTGTACTTGGGAACTTTTACTTTGCCTCAACCTCTTATAGTGAAGATGCTGGAGATACAGTTACTTCCCAGGAACAGCTTATTCTATTGAAACTTCTGAACAAGAGTATTTCTACATACTACATGCTAATCTCTTTCACTCAAGAGCCAACACATCTATGCAACAGAGGAGCAGACACTAACAAAATACAGGTCAACCGCTTCCATTTTATTCTAAATTCAACCACACAAAGCCTCCTAGGGTCTGTTTCCCTGCTCCACAGCAAGGAGGAGGGGGCTGGGGGCACAGCATATCTGTACACCTCACTTACTGGGCAACTTTGCACACTTAACCATTTGCACATGTGAGGCAGAATTTTATAAATTTTCTTCTTTGAAGATTTAGAAGCCAAATCAGAATCTCCTTCAACCAAAAGACTTTCTTCTCTGGATGACTCTGCAACTTTATATATACTCGGGAGTTTTTGCATGAACTTAAAACTCAGAAGGCCTAAATCCTGCAGAATTTATGAGAGAAGCATCTGCCATTATTATGGTTTCTACTTAAGGAGGAGAAATAATGAAAAATAAGTTAATATTTTTCTAGCCAGGTTCTTTCACCTTTGGAAAAGCCATGTGTTTATATTTTACAAATATGTCATTCTTTGTTGTCATTCACAAGTTGAAAGACATTCAAACTACATTCATGAAGCTGGAGACAAATAGGTGAAATCAACTGATAAAATATTAATGAAACTGAATAATAACTGGAAATTATTTAACATTACTTGACTAGATGCTCTAGAAATCACAACTGTATGACTGAATAAGGTTTCATGGATTTAAGAGAAAATCATTACGTTGCTCATGGGAAAAAAAGCACTCTAATAAAATCCCAGAACACATATGTAGTGGCTGAGTGCAGTGAATATGAAAGTAGTTATAAATCAGTTGTATGGGGAGGGAAAGGAAAAAAAAAAAATCAGTAAAGGAAGCAAAGGAGGCTGTAGAAATAGATTATTATCAAAGTTAAGAAACAGAATGGGGGGTCATAGTGTCTCATGTTTATTTAAGGAGCTAGAAATAAAAATAATCAGCACAATTTAAGTGCCTTTCTGGATAGAAGTGATAGATGCATTTCAAGAAATGACAGATGCATTTTCAGGTTTTTTTGCAAGTTGGAAAGAGAAGCAACGTTGTCATATCACAGGACAGATATGCAATTGCAACTCAGATGTCGGGAAACTGCTCCCAGATTGCTTGCATCCAAACGGCCTGCTTCCAGAGGGAGGCTGGAGCAGAAGTGCTGAGGTTCAACAGCACTTGGCACAGTGTCCTGGTTTCAGCTGGGATAGAGTTAATTGTCTTCCCAGTAGCTGGTACAGTGCTGTGCTTCTGAGTTAGGTATGAGAAGAATGTTGATAACACCCTGATGTTTTCAGTTGTTGCTCAGTAGCGTTTAGTCTAAAATCAAGGACTTTTCAGCTTCTCAAGCCCAGC
>JAVJGG010000030.1:8033124-8043597 GCA_035590195.1 Aviceda cuculoides
TTTCTTCTTTTCTGTTCTATTAAACTGTTCTTATCTCAACCCACGAGTTTTACTTCTTCTCCTGATTTCCTCCCCCACCCCACTTGGGGTGGGGGGGAGTGAGTGAGCGGCTGCATGATGCTTAGTTGCTGGCTGGGGTTAAACCACAACACTGCTATTGATCCTGGGTGAAATGCTGAATGGCTGACACAAGACTATTAATAAAGAATTAATAAAAGTGCTAAAGAATTAAAGGATTAAAATATAATTAATGCCAGTCAAGAGGAGAAAACCATAACATTCCTTTTAATAAATATATATGTGGCTAGTTCTACTGGACCTATTTCCTGCTATTTATTTAGTGCCTTGCTTACCAACTTATTGTTGCATAACATTTTAATTAAAAGAACTCACACAAAAAAAAAGTGACACATAGTAAGTAGATTAAAAAGCTGACAAATATTTCCTTGAGCTTCCTGTAGCAAGGAATAATAGTAAGAGGGTGTATTTCTAGCAGGATTTCAGAGAATAGTTCGAAGCCTAGTATTACTTAACATTTTATTAATGACCTGAAAGTACAAAGTAATTCCTGATAACATTTATGAATGACAGAAGAACTAGGGAAATTAATCTAGTGAAGAGGACAGATCAGTAATCCAAAGTGATCTGGGCTGCTTGATAAATTGGGCATAAACTAGCAAAATGAATGCCACGAGAGCCGAGAGCAAGGTCGTGCAAGTTATGGAGGTCAGAACTGTACAACAGAGCCTTTCTGAAAAGGTTTTGGGGAAGTGATGAGTAATCAGTACAATTAGTGTTCTGTGTAGCATTCCAGAAGCATTGTATTGCATTGCATTTGAAAAGCATGAGATTTACCATTAATGCAAAGAAGAAATTAGCCTTGCTGCTTTAAGTTAGCCTATGTGAATTAGCTTTTACTCCCAATGCACTGGCTGCCTTGTATCCTATTGCCTGATGCTGTGCAGAACAGCTGAATGGCCATAACTACAAGATTGCTGATTCTGCCTTGGTGCAAGATTTATGTTGGTGTAAAAACCCCTTGTTCTCAAATACCAAGAATTTTGTCACAATAGCTGTTCACTCTCATTCTGGATGACCTATCCAATTAAATCTGGCATATGAAGTATAAGAAACTGAGCAAATACAAAGGACTTTAAGTACAAATCCACAATATCTTACTAACACTCATATTAGTATTTCTTCGACACAAAGATTAGATTGCAGTTCTAGATTGAACTCCATGGATGGAGTCCCATTCCCTGACCTCCATCTTTGCATTACTTTTCCACACTGCCAACTATAAAGTCACACAGTTTGGTAGTGACAATTTCTCATACTGACAGTCTCACATGCCCATTTCACACACATGCAGTGTAAAGAACAGCTACAAACAAGTCTGACTAGAGGTGAAATGCATAGACATATTGCTATCAGGGTAGTCCCCTTCCCTGAGAACAGGACAAAAGAGTAATCTTTTAGGAAATTTGCTTAGAATTAAGCTGATTAGATTTGAAAGATATAGGCGTATGCTTATATCGGATACAACTTACCAAATAACTCACAAAACACTATTCAAAGGCAGTTCAGGAGCTACAATTGACATTTTACAAGTCATGGTAAATGTTTACTATATACTCTAGATCTTTGCAGACATTATCTGTGTAAAACCATCAGGTGTCTAGCTGCGAATACTGATCAGATTACCCATACAAAATAGCTGGCACAGTAGCTTATTTCTAACAGTCTGTATTAAACTATTTACCAATCTCTGTAATCCATTTTCATAGCAATGTTTGTATAACTCCTCAGTTTTGTGGATGACAGACCATTAATTGTTACTAATATACAATAAGTTAGTTTACTTTGAGGTACAGAGAGTCTAAGTCACAAATAGGTTCCTCAAGGCCCACGGAGAAGTGATCATTTCTGACCTACCATGCTTGCTACTATCTTGGAAATCAGACTTCTTTGGCATATAAAAATCAGATTAATGTAATGGCAGTGAAAGTTTCATACATTTATTCTGTATGCCATCTGTACATCTATAATCTGTTTCTCATTCTAGAAAATATTCATCTTTTGCATGGGCTACAGCACAGACACAAGAAGCCAGAACACTAACCAGCAGTAGACACCTGTTCTGACCAAATTAAGAAGTCCAGCTCAATACAAGACCCTTTCCCATCCTCATATTTCACCACAAAGAACATGACTGTAACACATCTGATGAAATGTTTTTATAGTTCAACCTTTTCCCTCTCACCACATCCAATGGGATGGCTAGGAAACAGTAAGAACAGCACACACAGTCAATGATAATTCCCCAGAATACTCTGTAGTATCCAGTAATTTGTGGCTCAGACTTCAAGGAACAAAAGGATATCCATCAGTTCCCTTTATTTTCCTAATCATTTTTGAACCCCTGAGGCAGGAAGTTCCTCTTTATAAACTCATATTCACTCTGGTGTATTTTATTCATCTGTGTTCACTAATTTTACTTTTTGGAAAAGTTTGCATTAATTAGCCCTGAAGAGATAGCATAATCACTAGTGTGTAGTCACCTAGATCACCTTTGAAACCTTTTTTTAAAACCACTGGTGCCACATCAGCCACTTTCTGGCCTCTAATACCACTATAGCTTTAAATTGGACGTAGCTGAATTGTGGTAAGCAATTCCATTCGAGTTATTTTAGAACTCTGTGGTGAATATCATCTTGCCATCACAATTTCTTCTTGTTCATTTTCTCTACATGTTTCATAACCTTTTCTACCAATTTAACACTGACAGACTAAAACCAGGATTTCTATGTGGGAAGTCCCCAAGCTCCTCAATGATGAGCAGCAATGCAAAAAACCCCCACATAATTCCTTCACTGTGGTCTCACCCTCTATGTTCTCTTTTTATGCCTTCATCATCAATTAGCTTTACACACTCTTTGTCAGCTCTTCTCATTCTGAGGTCTTTGGAAAAGATTTATGACTGCATTTCATGCTTTTTAAGAATTATTCCTTAAACAATCTGGGTTTTGCCTCAATATATATTTTGCACATAGCTTTAGTGTTTCTGATCCTTTCTATTTTCCCTTTGCTTTGATTTATATCAAAGCACAACAAATTTAAAGACAAATTACACATCCAGACCTAGTACTTCAAGTAACAATCTCAAGTTCCTTAGTATTTCCCATTGTGTATTAACACTTTCTTAATACTATTCCCAAAGACTTCATTTAGACTTTCCTTGAAAAAAAATCTAAGCATTTGAAATAAACAGAATTATATTTATTTTCCTTTAAAAGGTGTGTTGTTCAGTGAGCTACATCAGCAATTGCGGGCATTTTGTTCTAAGAACATACTTAAGATAAATGAATAGATAATTAACCATGATCGAAACTGGCAAACAAGATATGAATGCTTTGATATGGAATGTTGTGTTTTTAAACATATTGTGTTTTTAAACAAGCTTGGTTAGATTCTTTCATGGATGAATGATCTTTCTTGGCTTAAAGGACAAATAATCTAGATATCAAAGCCCCGTAACAATCTCATGATATATGCAGATTACCTAAGCAGTCTGTATTGTGCAATTTATAAAGATTTTTCAAAGGGTTTTCTAATTATCTCAAATTCCAGAATACAGCTTCATCTACATAATGTTTTTATGGGGCTAAGTCTCAGATGGAAATTTCCCAGGCACAGAGCAATGCTTGCAGCTATACCACTTCCCACATCTCAGTTTTCCTGCATTACACAGCATAATGCCACAAAGATATATTGGTTTAGTTGCCATTAGCTGAAGTACCTCTACAGGCGATGCAGAGCGAAGCTCTGCAACACACACACACAGAGTCCAGCGCACAATGCCAGTGCCTTCTTTATTCAAACTGTGCAGTAACAGCATCAGACCAATGGTATGTTCACATACCATGCCCCCAATATAGAACAGTAAGGTCCCAATTGGAAATGCATTCAGTTCATTCTGAAGATAGACAATACCTCTCGCCCCAGGTATTGTGGCAAGAGCTGACAGATCAGAGTGCTAAAAGTCCCCTGTATTTGTCTTCTGCTCTCAGAGAAGTTGTCACATTTGCCAGTGCTGTTATGCATTAGCCATTCAGTCAGCCCCAATCTGGTGGAGAGGAAGCTATGCAGGAGCTTAACAGGAGCACATCATGTAACAGAAGAGCTGTATATCACATCAGGCAATACCAGCACGAAGGTTATCGCCTCTTACCTACCTTCTTCCCAATTAAGCCATCCCTACTGGCTGACAAACACCAACACACCAAGAAAAGCAAAACCAAAAAAAACCACAGGAGAAGGGAAGCATCTTCATGGTCATACAGCTTCCTGGAAGCCAAGCATGGGTGAAAGGGCTGAGATTTGGGGAAGGTATGGAACACTAAACGTATCTCTTACGTTCCAGGATTGCACTGTATACATTATTCTACACACAAAGTACTTGAGATTGTACAGTATGGGTTTGTCATTCATTTGAAAACTTACCTAAAACATCTTAAGGTAAGAATCTGCATTTGTCAGAGAATGAGTTAAAACAGAGCTGTTATACTAACATCATCATATTCAGAATTAAGTTTTTAATATTTTTTTTATTTTAGCGGCCAAAAATTTAAAACAAAACAAAACCACTTCAAGCTTGTTTCTTATATATTTTTTAGATAAAAAGATCATGTTTGTGAGCAGAGTATTTCAATCTGCCTAAAAGAACCATAGTAAGCTTTTTTCAGTAAAAGCAGGAGGATTTAAAAAAAATAAAATTAAACTGTCAGACAATCCACAATAGAGCCATCAGCACCTCTGGACATAAAATGCTTTGTAAAGAGACTCCAGCTCTGAAAGAGGAAGGGTTGTATCCTGTTTTCTGCTCCCCTCAAGTATTTGACCTGGGGCTTATCATCCAGCAGGGGTATCTGCAGTTGGGGCGGATGGCAGAGTAGGAACTTTAACACTTTTTTATATTGTATATTTATTTAATTATGAGCCAGCAATAGAATTCTTTCAGCTTATTGGTTAGGACATTCTCCAGGGCATGGAGAATCAAGTGATGTCCCATTTGTTCAAATGAAGGGTAGGGAACTTCTCTGAGGAGAGAAGTAAATTCAATTTCATGCCTTTGAAATTAAAAAAAAAGACATTTTTGAACCAGTATTTCTCCTATTCTTTCCATCCATTTGACTATACTGTAGGAAGAGAAGTATTGACAACATCCCTTTCCTTCCCTTGGTAGTGTTTAATTTTTTACAAAATTATGGACAGGAAACTGAAACATACCACAAAAAGAACAAAATGAGCCTTTTAAGAAAGTTGTGTTCCCTTTGTATATGTGCAGAAGTGTTTACTCCATCCCAGAATAATCCTGAGTTTACACTTTTGTCAAGAAGTTTATCATTATATTTTGCTCTTGGAACTAAAGAAAAATAAGTACACAGTAGAAAGCAGTAGAGAATCCTGGCCTACACATTCAACTATTTATTTCAGAAACAGGTAACAAGAACAAACAAAAAACCAGAATCTCAATACAAACCACAAAAGATAATCAATGATAAATCAATAGCAGTGCAACAGTGGTGAATCATCCATTATTATTATCTAACTAGCATTCTAGACAATTTTGCTCTCCTGAAAAGTACTGCATATATTCTTGATGTATGAGGATGTAACTAAGCATCATTTTCCTCCTCTTTTTTCAAGTTACCCAACAACTTCAGTGTTCAGCGAAAATTCTTTTTTGTAGTAGACAGTCTGACTGCAGTCCAGGGATCCTGATGTCTAATTTCAGGCATGTTAGCAGCCCTTAATGAGAACTATTTGTAGAGTCTCAAGAAAAAGTTAGAGATCGATTCTTCACAAGACAGCTTTATCAAATCATTAGGTTCTGTGGTTCTAACCAGGACCTCACTAATTAGCTTGTGGCCTCAAATGAGTCTGACACCTCAGACTGTCTTTAATCACCATTAACATACTATTTGAAAAATCCGTACAGTTAAGGTGTTTGAATTTAGACTTCCCTGGTACTTAACTGGTAAAATGTCAAGCTAATTCTTCATAGTTTAAGTGTTTTCAATGATGCATATACTAATTACATAATTGTATATACCCAAGATAAATATGTTTTAAATTAATGGTATACACCAAATAATATTTGTAGCAATATAACTACAACCGCCACATTGTTGTATGTGCGATAATTCTCATTACAAAGGTATGCGTTTACGACAGGTCGCACCTGAAGAAACATTCTGGGAACAGAAAAAGGTAAGAAAACAAGCATTAATGTTTAGAGGAAGAATGCCTGGGGAGGGGTTCCCATTAGAAGGGCATGCAACAAAGCGCACAAAAAAGATGAGAGCTATTACTTAATTCTGAAGGACCCTTCACAAAAAGCTTAGAAAGCAGTAGGAAATACAGGTTCATCACTTGGTATACTAGGCAAACAACAGGGATCAGTAAGTCATGGGAAGAGGGTCTTTCTACTTGTTTAGAAAAATAAAGCAGTAACTCCTCAGTGGTTAATCAGCTCCCTCCCATCCCAAAGCTGAGGCTGGCCATAGGGATCTGGGTCCACCCCAGCAGCTCTGATGTCTCTCTCCAGATAATGTTGCTAGTGCTTGACCATTTGCAGTGGTTAAGAAATTATGGTTACAGGAGTCCTCTGCAGTTAGCTACATAATGATCATTAGGTTTTGCAGGTACTAGAGAACTCTCTTCACACGATGCATGAAAACAATGTATGTTTTATCAGCTGACACTGAAAAAGAATCGTAAGTACAGGCAGTGATCAGAGCTCACCAAAATTTGCTAACAGATTATACCAAAATGAATAGGTAAACTTTTCTTTGGCAGTATTTTCAAGCAGTTAACAACAGTCCACAGCTCTACAGAATACCGAATTTCAGAGACACTGATAGTAAGGTCCCATTTAATATTTGAATTATTTATCATTCAAGGAACTACATTTTTACTGTATTTTTAGTTGACACCTATAAAGGATCTATATTCTCACAGAGCTTCTGCGCTGATCACGACAGTATGTGTTCCATTTACATTTAAATTGGCCTTCACTCCTGGTAGTGTAGGTACTTTAGAGGCAGAAAATCCTTGTGATCTCATATTAAATTCTCAGTGGTTGTTTTGGGAAAGTACAACCACAGCTCAAGGTTATCTTTGTGTTTTTCTAAAAGAAATTACTAACACCTTGAGTCTTCACCAAGGCACTAGTAAAGCCACGTTATTCTTTAGCCAGCTAGGTACAACGGTATGTCTATTGTCTGCCCAATTCTAAACCAGGGCAGGATCTTCTACCTGCGTTCTGTCAGAAAAGCAGCTAAGCCTCTCAAGTCATTCAAAACAGCGTACTGTTCCGAGCAACATATGACCTAGTTCCCCTGGCTTGTAAACCGGAGGAGGAGAAAGCTGTTTATAACCAAAAGATATTTTTTAAAGAAACCAATGTGCTCGTTTTCTGAAAAAGATGGGATCCTGCCTACTTGTTGACATTAAATCTTCAACAAAGCACACACAGCGAGACAGGCAATCTATATTCCAATACCTGTAGGAAAGCCACCAGATACCAATGAAACAAATGCTTTTATTTCAATACAGTGTCTTTTCTAGCCTTACAAGTCAGTCTAGATTTAAAGTTTTCACCCCAGATAATTCTCAGATATTATTCTCTACCTATTTTCTCATGCTATCAAACAGCCAACTATACTAATTAGGTACAATCAAATGCTTTAATGCTTCCACAACACTTGCCTCGCCCATCATGGAACATGGAACTATCTCCGGTCACATGCACTGTAATACCGTCGTGAACAATTTGTTCCTGTCTATGCTTCTTGCCACGGCATTCCTTATCCTCTTCCAAGCAAAATACACAATTGCAGTAGCAATGCTCCGGGGGCAGTCAGGACATGGTGTTCTACACTTATTAATACAGTATTCATTTTTTCAACAGTTACCGGGGGAAGGGGGGGGGATGATGTCTTAAATCAATAAGTATTAGCTATAATGAGTAATGCATTCATTATTTTAGTACTTTAAAGGGGATTTCATTGACAACTGCTCCTACACGCAGATACTTCACTTCTGCTTCTGTCATAGTATGCTATGACTTAGATACACTGCTGTATTTAAAAAAAAAAGAAATATCTACTGAAAATAGTTCATCAGGGTATAATTTAAAGATGGTAGATGAACCAAAATTAGGGTTAAGGAGAGAAGCTTGTCTAGGGAAAGTTGTTACACAACTGCTTATTGCAGGATTAATTCCCACCCCTATACTAACTGGCTATTGCTCATCACTGGATATGAGGCTCAAAGGTTTTCTGCCATGAGTTTAACTAGCTGTTTGCTGTTGCCTTTAACAGAAGCCCAAACTTTGTTTAGCACTGTTTTGAGCTATAATGAAGTCTCTCCAAATTCTAGCTTTAGAAGTCTTCCACTACTAATTGTCCTATTATTTCTACTGACATATAGTACCCACACTACCTGAGTGAAGAGTAGATTCTCTGGCTGTACTATTTGTCAGTTACTTAATACAGTTTTACTTTCACACTAGACCTCACTTTCACTACTTCTGGCACTCAGGATATATGCTAGATAAGAATTACTATATCAGTTCTTCACTGTTCCCTTAACTACTTCTAAGAACATTGAGAGGAAATTTTAATTTAAAAAGCCTGCCTGGACAGAATACTGAAAAGAATATCGTAGTATAGCTAGGTAAAAACAGAAATAAGAAAGCTTGAAAACTTGAGCCCAAAGGCTGAGAGGGTAGTAACGACAGAGTAAGACCATCTCTAGTGTTTGACAATGATCTTGCAGTTGAGGTAGCACCCATAGCCTCCATTTGGGTTTGGGAGGTTTTGGCATGTATTTGACATAGTAATGGAGTCTAACTGTGCTGCATCTTGATATTTTTAAGAGAGCTATAACTGTTCTTGGAAGAGCAGGGCAGATAATGAAGGTCATGACAACTCTTGATCTGTGTGCTCCAATAGAAGCAATATATTTAGAAAAAGAAAACTGTGGACTTGCATTACAGCCTTACTGCTATGCAAGTAATTATATGTGTCTCTTACAGTGAGTAGTATATTTATCCACAGCAAGTCTCCCTTGTCTGATCAGCACATTGCTTAGTTTCACTGTGAAATATGCCCCCCCAATCGCATGACATCACTATAATGATACATAAAGATGACTGTTTAAGAAGCTTGTAAAATACTATTATAGAGAGTTGCCAAGGGACAACTTACAGAGGTATATTATTAACCAATTCAGTTTTAATTATTTGGACACTTAATCACCGCTGATCCTAAATACTTTGAAGTCCAGAAAAATCAAGAGAGCTGAGAATCCAGTGCATTTTATAAGCATCAAAGGATACTGTCATGACCTGAGACTTTTCAGGTGGCAATACAGAAGTGGGAGAAAGACAACCTTGGCCTTGAATACCAGCAAGTACATCAAGAAGAAAGTATTAGGAAATCCTTAACACTCCCTTTTGAACAGCATCAAAATTCTAGTTCAAGATTAATACCAATTTATAATCAGCATACTAGCAGTTAGAATAAAAGTCTAGTTGCACTTCCTCATTAAATACAATTTTAAATACATTCCAAAACCAATGCATACAAGACATTCACTGTAATCTTGAAACTGAGTAGTTATGCAGTTGATCAAAGACTCTGCATCAGTACAGAGCAACATACTTCCCATGGGTTTCTACACTTGACAGTCAGCATCCTTATCATGAGTATAGTTCTAGGGTCTGCTTGCTCTTCAGATTTATTTTTTTTTTACCTGTGCTTATGAAGCATGATAGAAGACAGCCTTTTAAAAAGCAGTACATGAAGTTGTTCCTCTTGAAAAGTGAATTGCTCAAATTATTTATAGCTCTCTTCAGAGTCAATATCTCCATATTACTGGATGACTAAAGAGTTTGAAAGCATACGATGAGAGACCAGCCGCTTTCAATTTCAGTTTTACAAATGGAAGATGCTTCAAAATGTTTACCAACAACAACAACTCTGCAAGACAGTTTCATGCTCAATTGAAACTCTGAGATGGAAAATTTGCTTTTGATTTTGGAATTCAGTTTACACAAACTAATGACTGCTCTGCTTTAAAAAGTTGATCATTATCAGCATCCTTAACTTTTCTTCACAAGTTTCAATATTAGAAAAAATATTTTATTGAGATGCTCAGTTATTTCATATACATTTTTGCATGTCCTTTTAGTCTGTCATCATTCCTGTGCTGGTAATGAGTTAATCTTCTTCATAGTAGCTAGTGTGGGGCTGTGGTTTGGTGGATTTGTGCTGGAAACTGTGTTGATAACAGAGGGATGTTTTGTTTACTGCTGAGCAGGGCTTGCACAGAGCCAAGGGCTTTTTTGCTTCTCCCCACACCCCACCAGCAAGGAGGCTGGGGGGGGGGGGGGGTGGGGGGGGC
>JAVJGG010000030.1:8043745-8061073 GCA_035590195.1 Aviceda cuculoides
TTTCCTGGAGATGGCTGAACACCTGCCTGCCCATGGGAAGTGGGGAATGCATTCCTTGATTTGCTTTGCTTGTGTGCGCGGCTTTTGCTTTCCCTATTAAAGTGCCTTTATCTCAGTCCACGAGTTTTCTCACTTCTGCCCTTCCGATTCTCTCCCCTATCCCACTGTGAGGGAGATGAGCGAGCAGCTGCCTGGTGCTTAGTTGCTGGCTGGGGTTAAACCACGACAATTCCCTAGTTAGATGCATCTCCTCTCACTGATCATTATTCACTGTGTCTTGGTGAGGCTTAACACTGTCAAATTCTGCATAACATTGGTTGAAGTAAATATGCATGCAAAACCAGTAGAACTGTTTAAATAATTCAGTTCTGTTTGTTTCTTTATATCTCTTCACAAAGCTCCTGGAAAAAACTGTAGCATTACCATGTTTGGGGTTTTTTTGTGTCCCCTCCCCCCACAAACCTCAAACAGCCTGTAAGCATCCAGAAATAATAAACAAAACTATGTCTCAGAGATGCCATGAAGGATGAATAGAATTTTTATGGACCTAATTAGTACACATGATAAAGCTAAAAGCCTTGCAGTTTAAGGCAACTTCAGGACCAGCTGCTAAGAGTGGAATTCAACTTCAGACTTATTAAACAAACAGTTGCTTTTGCCACTTACTACCTTAAAGTTCCTGATACAGTCTACACATCAGTTTCATATTGGCACTAGTTATTATACTTTTCTGTCTCTTCTTGATTTGCAAGTACATATGAGACTATTTCGTACATATGGTTTCTATATAACAGATTTTTGTCCATCTTTGATGAATTATTCTGCTGCTTCACCAACAACGTGCCATTTCTGGGACAGCCCTGATGCCTTATTTTTGAAAGTAATGTCTTGGCAACCACATTCAAGTGGCAAGCAAAGAACATGTAAAAACCATTTTGTTAAATCATATTTCTCTACTTCGCAAGCCAGGAGTTTATACAGCCTGTGGAGTGTTTCATTGTTGGTTTTTTTGTGGTTTTGATTTTTTTTTAATGTTGAAATACCATGTGTTGTCACCAAGACATATCTAGTAGACTTAGTTACAATACATACCCCCCTAAGAACAACAGTAAACAACAGTAATAGTTATCAGTGCTACCAAAAAAAATCCTAATCTTAGGACAGGACCCTTTTCTGTAGAGTGCTACAGAAACAGTATGTGAAAACAAGCACTTCTCTGAAGAGCTTCCAGATGCATTTTAAGGCAAGAATCAGCAGATAGATGCTGTTACAAACCCTTACTTCCTACAATCTGTAAGTTTTCCACAGTAGAGCAAACACTTTGACTAGAAACACAAAAAATAGTGATGTAGACCACTTTTGTCACCAGGTACAGTTAAAACATATTATGCTATCTTACCTGATCACCAGGAAGTTCTAGGAATCCCATACCAGCATACAACAAATCCAGCCTCAGTTAGGGCTATCCTACAGTATCCCTCACAGGCTTCTCATTTGTTAACAAACTTCACTACCCTACCAGGGCACATTGCCAAATAAATACAATTTTGTTATTTCTACTAAAAGGCTGTAAGCTTTGTACTAACCTGACAGTACAAGATCTTCACACCCTACCTAACTCACTGGTGGCTTCAGCAGGTTTTATCTTGTACCAGTTGTTATACAATAATTAGCTAAGTGATTACTGCCTACTGCCTGTCACTTGAGCTCACGGAACACCACGGTAAAAAGGTTCCACCTGCATAACAAACAGCTGCCCTTACTGAAGGAGCAGCAGCAGGAGGGGGGACCCACGTCATGAGGCGGGGATCCCGTTGCTGGTACCACACTTACAGCAGACTGCAGTACAGCAGGATCCGGGCAGGGTGGGGAGAGCTGGGTGCTGATAACAAGTGCCACCAACAGTCCCAGACATGGCAAGGTGATGAGGCAAATCCAGGGTCCATCCAAGGAGTCCAGTTCAGCGCAAGAGGAAACGGCCAGAGGCAGGGCTTGGAGACACAGCTGCAGCACAGGTCAAGGTCTAAGCTGGGGCTAAAGACAGGACTGCAAATAGATCACCTGCAATGTACTTTAAGAAAGAAATAGGTGTCCAGGCCTGATCTTAAACAGAGCTCTTGGAACTACAGGGAGAGGATGTGGGTGTGGGTCTGTCCCAAGTGAGGCTGGTCAGTGTAATTAAGATCAATTAAGGCACTCGGGACCCTTATACTTTTTGTATTAACTGGGGTTAAGGAGGCTGCTGTGTAACTTTCAAGCTTCAGCTGGGAACAATGAAAAGAAAGCAGACTGGTAAGAAAACATAAAAAAAATAGCCTTAAGTGGCTCTCAAGAACAAGGAAGATGAACATTTTTACCTCTTTACTTGCTAG
This sequence comes from Aviceda cuculoides, assembly GCA_035590195.1. NCBI lineage: Eukaryota > Metazoa > Chordata > Aves > Accipitriformes > Accipitridae > Aviceda > Aviceda cuculoides. Next base: position 8,046,118 of record JAVJGG010000030.1, read on the forward strand.
CATTAAATGCCAGCTGATGAAGAATTTGGAGCTGGTGATGGTAGTGTTTTATCATAACCTTGTGTCTTTTTTTGCTTGAGGAAGACTAGTACTTTTGATCTCAAGACCCAAAATGATATTGGAAGAGGGAGCATAGTGCTAAAGAAAAGGTATAGCTACTAGGAAGTTTATAGATATAAATCTTAACCATAATATTAATTGATGTTGTATCAGTTAACTGGACAAGTAGTAACTTCATGTTACATTATGATCACTCTAACAATAAACTCGGTTTCATGCATAAGATGTACTGCTTTTTTGCTCTTAACAGAATTTCAAGTGTAAAAATCAGTAATAGAATATTCTTTCTGAAAGTAGCTCTATTTAAATAACTTTGTCTTAGGGATTAATTTACATAAACCTAGCTGAAACCGGGGTTTCCTTTCCTGGCTAATTTTTTTCCTATTAACTTTATATTTAATCAGTTTAGTATGTTTCTGTCACCAGCAATATATCTTGCTGTTACACCAGCAAGTTTATTTCTGCATCTTTTTCCCAATGGCAATTAAGCAGGTTAGATATAATTTGCATAACCTTGTCCTAAAACTATCGGTAGGGATGATTAGAATATAAAGGTGCTAGGGTGCATGCAGTGAGGGAGGGCACCCAGTAATTTCTGAAGACTTTAAATGGCATTTCAAATGTATATTCATTTAGAGGGAAGAATAAGTTGTTTACAATAATGCTACATCTGCATCCTACAGCAAGATACACTAGTAAGCTTGTAAAAGGGTGTGCTTCTGGAGCCCCCGACAGTACGGACAAAAGAGGAAATACATTCTTAGATAATTCAGATTAGCCTCATAGATAATATTACAGACAAGTTAGCTAAGTTGCAAGCTCAAGGTGTCAATTTATTAGTATGTTATATAATAGCAACAGACTCCATTCTTCTAATCCCATTGACCATCAAGATAATCAGCTCAGCATCGGACTGAAATAAATAGGTGGAACACTACCTGCTGTGCAAAACTGTTCTGAATCTGCTTGCTACAAGTACCAAAGACATTCAGTACTAAAAACCTTCAGTAAGCAAAGCAGTGTGTATTTTTCATCATGATGGCCTTAAGAGATTTTTCTGAGCACGTAAACAAATTAAAAAGCCCATTCGCAGAAATTGAGTAAAGCAGCTTCACAGTAAAATAACAGCTAAAGTGTCAAAAGAAAATGTTTATCAAGGAAGCATTTTAATCTGAATTTGTTCATCTTTCCTACAGATTTGGCCTACTGTATGTGTACCATGGAAGCCCAGCTAACGCCAGACCCTCACATCCCTTTTATTTCTGTACAGTGAGCCATGATTTCTGGAGATGGCACGTGCCATTTTCAAGCAATTATCCAACTACTGTACCTCAACCAATCAACAATGCAGGGCACCACAACACACAGTGGCTCACAAAGGGGTTTTGGCAAGCTGTCACCGCCTGACTTAGACAATGGCACCTGCCGCTGTTTTGACAGGAACAGTAGTCACGGAACATTTCCAATTCCAGTTGCAAGAAGGTTTTTTTCTTTGATCAGATCTGTTCGTCATTGTGTTTTCTGAGCTGCAAAACAAGGAGTGAGGGAAGACTGTGACTGTGCTGCAGGCTTAGGGTAGCCAAGTAATCTTGTAATTTCAGATTAATAAGGGTGCTTTCCTAGATGGTCTGAGGGAATTTACCCCAGAACATACTCACTACTTCAGTATAGATAGGCGACAATTACACTCTTCATTCAGAAACATGGCCATCTCCATATGGAAGTTTACCACCTCTAGGTCTCACTAACTAGATGAGTGTAGGTTGATCAGGTATCGTACAGGGGTGTATCACCATTAAAAAGACATCTTTATATGCTGAGAGGCTTCTCAGTCCTCATGACATTTTAGTGGAAGGCTCCGTAAACATGGAATTCTCCATCTGCATCAGAGCAGCTGATGCAACCTGCACTTCTCTGTCAGGCCTTTAAACACACCTGACACTTGATCACCAAATACAGTCACTACCAGTACTTGTGTATGATGACATTCTGCAAGCAGCAGCCTTTTTCAGCAGCTAAATGCAGAACTGCCTCTACAGAGAAATCCTTAATTTAAGAGTAAGAAAAACATACTTTATACTACCAGTAGAAAAATAAGATGAAAAATGCCATAAAATGTAAATATGAGAAAACTGAACAAAACAGAGCATGAGAAGGCAAACATGTAGAAGTTTATATTCAGATGAAATGGAAATATGTGGGAAAAAAAGATAGTTTTGATGTCTTCCGTGGATTTCTCTATAGGTCTGACCCTACTGGGATGCTACCATTCCATTTTTACTACTTGCATGCCGATGGGCCAATCATTTAAAACGATTACCATGTTTTCTCATATCAACATGCTATTTTTGGATGAAGATTTCTTCTATGTAGTCCACCGCTGTCAACTCCTAATTTTATTGCAATTCCCATGTCATGTTCCCATGAACTTTAAGCTCCAGCTCCCCCAGCCATGCAATTAGAAGAAAATCCGTGCAGCATTTTAGAAGTTCCTAGCTCTCACAGATTTGGAGAAAGGAAGGACAAATGTAACTAAAATGTGCTATAAAACTTCTGAGGCTAAAAGACAAATTAAAATGAATAGAATTTGTTTGAAAATCATATTTAAGTCACTTACTATTTTTGCCTGTGTCACGTGCAGTTTATGAGCTTTACATGCTTGAGGTACTGACTAGTACCTAAAAGACCAGGGCAATACTCAGATACACAGAAAACCTTAATCTATGCCCTGGAAAGCTTTGAAATAGCTACAAACTATAAACAGAAATAGCTGTACCTCAAAAATTCTATGCAAACAATGTGCACTCTTCTTGTACCTTCTACTCTTTTCTTTAAAAGAGCAACTACCTGATTATTGGGGATTGCAGTCTAGAGAAAAACCAACGCAAACCCACCCTCCTCTACAAAGCTGTTTTTTATTTCCTTCTTTTCAGTCATTTAGAACTTTAAAAAGAATATTAAATTTATGTCTTCTACTTATGGCATGGACACATATTGCTGCTTTCATGATGTATGGAGTCTGAAAATACATACATATGTACATATATATGTATACATGCACAGATATAAACCATTTCTTTGTCACCGAAGAGAGAGTAAGTTTTGCTTTATAACCTATTTCTGTGCATCCTGAAACCATAGACTATTTTTTACATCAGAATTAAAAATAGACTTGACTTTGTTTTCTCACCTTGAAGGTACTATTTTAGTTAAGGGAACAGTACATTTGAGAGACACAGCCCAGTATGATTGCCCTTGACATAAGCTGTCTCGTCAATGAGAAGCTGATTTAACACACCTAGCTTTAATGATAATGCTCACATAAATGAAGAAGAATCTTAATAAGAAGTTACTACCTTCTTTTTCACTATTTTCTTTCCTAAAGGCCACCTCTTTTATGACACTTGCAAGTCTCATCTCTTTGGCAGAATGTATATAAGTAGAGTAGCTTTACTGGGTTTGTTCTCAATTATTACTAGTGGTGGTTGTTATTATTATTATTATTATTATTATTATTAATCATTATCATTATCTTTATTTATTTATTCCATCCAACCCACAGGAGCTTTGGGTGTCTCTCTCACACTGTGCCTAGCATGGAAGGTACAAACTCTGGCATTAGGGTTTGTCTTTCTCCTCCCCCATTTTTAGTAAAATGGATGTTGATCACCAGATTTTTGCTTGTAGCTTCACACCATGGGAGTGCTACCTATTTTTCATTATAACCAATTAACTGATTAACAGAATCATAGGAAAAAAATATTTTCACAGTAAAACCAGCCTCTTTAGTAGATCTTTTGCCACTGCATAAAAATAAATACTTTATTTAAGTTTGGTAGCTTAAATTTAGGGTTTGCTGCAGTGAAATGCATTATGGATATCTGTAACACATCCTACTCTTCGGCACTGTTTGCATCTGCCACTAATCCTCTGATTTATTTTTATTGTTTCAGTTTTATCTTCCCTGACCTTGGTGCTGTGAGGGTTTACACTGCACACCAAAGACCCTTATTTTGAATTTACACCACTCTTTTAAGAGTAGAGTCCAGCTGCTGGTAATTCTCTGCTAATAATCCCAAAGGCTTCACTGTGGACACTGGCATCCAGCATGTACCCAAAGAAGAACGGCTGTTCTTGTAACTCAAAAATACAGAAATACTGATTGGATTCCAACTGAAAATGAAGATTTTTAAATAAAAATGGTAGGAAATATATCCAGACCATTTGCAGTAATCCCTCTCAGTTAACTGCTGCTTTCAGAAGCTAGAGTTTTCAACAAGATCCCCAAATCATTTTCATAAAGACATTATTGTATGTGTGGATCTCAGTTTCCTAGCATATTATTAATAGGAAAAGTTTAAGCTGGTAAATATAAATTTAGCCTTTTACACTGCGGTCTCATTTAGATGGATCTGCAAACCTTCCAAGCATGTGTGTTAAACATGGATCAAACACAAATGATGTAAGATCATGAACCCTTACTACCAACATCTCATGTAGTTTACCTGCACTGACCTCAATCACACTTTCTTCCAGACTCTTATTACTTGCATACATTTTGGGCATCACTGTAAAAGTCATTGGTACAAGGTTTAATTTATTCCATCACCAGTCATGAGCTTCCTATTTTTATTTCTGCTTAACTGTGATTTTTCAAACTACTGTGAAATTCTTAACAACCCACTGAAAAGTTCTGTGTGGCTTCACAGAATTTTTTAACTTAACATTTTAAGCACTTGTCTGTATAGACCAATGCAAACTAAGACAGGTAAATGTAAGTCAACATCTGAGCTAATGAACATTGTTCCAAGTCCCATGCATGAAGTCCTGCTGAAAGTTTAAGTTAACCTCAAAACCACACTAATGGTGATATTCACAGCCTGGAAATTGGAGCTGTCTCCCATCAGGTCTGCTCAGTTCCCACAGAGAAGAAAGTTCTGGCTATCTTTGTTCATTGGAACTCCACATGGAAGCAAAGGAACAGCCCAATGCATTGATAACTATGATACTCATAACTATGAATGACAGCTGCATTCACAAGATGAACTTAATTACTCTGACAGTTCTTCAGAGCATCTAAATCTACAAATAGGTAATTCCTTTTGTTAGGGCATATTCTGAAAATCTGCTAGACTGATCAAAGTCTGGAAAGCTTTAATCTATTCACTTTATAACCTAAGGGCAGACAAAAAGGCATCGGACAGATCCAGACTCTATCAAATCACAGATCAAAGTCCTAGACAGCAATCCAGATGCCATATTCTTCATAATTTCCTAACTCTTTAAAGTGTCTAAAACAAATAATTGCCTTCATGATCTGACAGAAATTTTCCATTCACCTAAATCTCCACATCTCAGATCTTCCATTTCCTGAGTGGAAACACTCTAACAGCTAATGGATATGCAAAGAATACCACCACTGCCATTGCTGCCGCATGCCTTGTTCTTTTCAATGTTTGTCATCCGTCCAGGGGAAGGCAGAGCATGTTGAAGATTTGGAAACAGGCACAGTGGAAACGAGACAGGGTCTGGTGGTTAGATTTTCCTGTAGCATGCACTCAGTACACAGGCTTTCTAAGCTGGGTTGTTTTGATGTCTAGTCCTCCCCATTGACAGCAGACAGTGGATGACTCAAATGAACCTTCCCACTGAAATTAGGACTCCAATTTCAGCATGCTATTTCAGTATTCTGGATCTGTCTCCATTTATTTTTGATAGGAAAATAAATGGGTTTTTCTTAGTCTTCTGTACTCCCTGACAGAAAATTGTGTTCACTGTGTCCAAAAATACCTGTAGAGATTGACAAACTATAAAGGGCCACACTGGAAATGTCTTTCAAGTTTGCTTTGTTGTTGTGGTGGGTTCACCACGGCCAACAGCCAAGCACACATACACACAGTTGCTCCCCTGGCCCCTGCCCAGAAGGACAGGAGAAAGAATAGCAAGCCCAAAAGCAGGAAAACCTGTCTGTAAAGATAAAGACAGTTTACTAGGTGAAGGACAGAGTGAAGAAAAAAAAAAAAAAGGTAATGCAAAGGAAATCACTCACCACCTTCCACAAGCAGACCAATGCCCAGCCATTCTTCAAGCAACAGCCACCTTAGAAGCCAAAACACCTCCTTTTTTTGGTCTTCTACTGCATTTTTTATTACTGAGCATGGTGTTACATGGTATGAAATATCCTTGGGCCAAGTCAGGTCACCTGTCCTGGCTGTGTCCCCTCTGAGTATCTTGCTCACCCCAAACCTACTCGCAGGGAGCACAAAGTGGGAAAAAGAGAAAGCCTTGGTGCTGTGCAAGCACTGTTCAGCAACAGCTGAAACACTGGTGTGCTATCAACACCATTTTAGCCACAAATCCAAACTCCAGGACTCTAGTTAACTCTATTCCAGCCAGACCCAGTACATTTATTAAGAACGTCCAACAAGTATACCTCAGGAATACTCACAGACTGGAATTCATTAGTTTTACTATGGGCACTTACATACTCATGATTTTCTAGCATTTATCATGCCATGCAATCAACCTCAAAATTAAGAATTTAACAGACTGGCAATTTTTATTTTCTCCTCATTTGTATTAACCTTCTATACTCTGTATAATTATGTCACCAGCTCCTTATGGGTTGCACCCTGTGCAATCTATGTGGCTTGACAGAAGCTAGCCACTATTTGTAGACTGCTTTTCCATTTTCATAGTACTCAAAATTAATCATATAAAATATTTGAGTACAGTACAAAGAATAATCCAGTAACTAATAGCTGAACGTGTCAGACAGAAAGCTGAAAAATAATTTTACTCCCATCTTCTGAAATGGGGGCTCAGATCAGTGTGCAGCTTCATATTTCAGAACTCACCATCATGTCAGCAATTGGCAGAATTGTGAAACCAGGCACTAGACTTTTCAAATAAAACTGAATGGAAACTGGAAGTAATGGTTACTCACCACTGGATGGTGTTTGGCTTGGGCTTTGTTTGCTGTCATTTGTATTATTATGGAAGCAAAGGGAAAAGTCAATACTATATAATTACAAATGGAATGTTTTGCTTGTTTGTCGTGGTTTAACCCCAGCCAGCAACTACGCACCACGCAGCCGCTCACTCACTCCCCCCGCCCAGTGGGATGGGGGAGGAAATCAGGAAAAGAAGTAAAACTCGTGGGTTGAGATAAGAACAATTTAACTATTGTATTTCCAAAGTGCTGTAAAGAACGCTTGGCTAAAATAGAGGGAACTGCTATTGAGACAATGAATAGCAAGGCTTGCGATTTCTTGTTTCTTCCCTTTTAGTAAAAAAAGCTGATGTTCTAAAACTTCCTCTTTCTGCTCTTCTTTATTCATACCCACTCTTACTATATGTGGTGGGTTTTTTTCAGTCTTCTAATTACGTACACATTTTTCCACCAAAATCTAAAGAGTAATATTATATGACATTTTGTAGCCAAAAAATACAGTAGCTCCACATGAAGTTTTTGTTTGGTAAGATAGCCTCTATCTATTCAGTACATAAAAAATGATTTTGGCAGAAATTCTCTTAGGATAGAGAATAATTTTTTGTTACTTATACTAAGCTATGTCTTGTGCTTATTTTAATGGGCAATTATATCAAACACATAAATCCTGCCTTATTAGTGTTCACAGTTCCTGTGCAATAAAAGTGTCCTAACGAAATTTTACACTGTTTTATAAAGAGTATTTCTCAGTTGGCGTATTTCAATTTCAAGCAAGTCTGGCTCTTGTACTCGATCTGCCATGGTCCTTAAAACTCTCTTGCTGCCACAATGCCATGTCCTATAAATCCAAAATGGCAAACTAGTTATAGTAGACAAGATACTGTGTTACTTCTAGGATTTCTATTCTGCTAGCTTGTAAATTCTAAGATTTCAGATTACAGCCTAAGAATAGAATTTCATTAAAGTCTAGATTGGTAACTAAATCATGCAACAGAAATAGAGAAGGGGAAACTGTGGCTGGTTCAAAGAAATAGAAACTGTAATTAAACTAGGTCTGTTTTATAGATCTCACCAAAAAAAAAAAAAAAAGCAATGAAAACATTAAGAAGATGAAAGGTTGTAATAGAGAACATATCAACACAAAGAATAATCTGTTACAAGATTTAATTAGTTAATATTAGTAAGTCATTAATCTCTTCCCGAATACTGGATATTTTATCACAAATCAGATACCGAACAAATATTTTAACATGTCTTTAGTCACTTAAGGCTTGAAGGTTTGTCTTCCTGACTCACTATGGTGTTTACTTTGTTAGTAGAAATTTTCACCAAAGAATTTACAGACCTTTTGTCTGACTTTTGATACCCTACAATAGTATGCCATAGATGTCTACACAGCAATTGCTGCATCTAGCAGTAGATTCAATATAAAATTATATATTCCAGTTCAGTCTGAAACATTAAAACCAGAGTAGTCGTAGCTACTGGTTACCAAGGAAGACCACATTGTTTGTTCCTAATTCCTACTGCATGATATGGGCTGGGAAATTTCTTAAAACTTAGAACAAGCTAAAGGTACATAAAGCCTTGATAGATTCACAATGACTTAACTAGAAAAATAACATAATTTAAAATACACATATTTTATATAACCAACACAAGCAAATACTCGAGACTACCTCTTCACTATCAGTCCTTTCTCATGGACTTATTTCTTTGGGGCAGGTAGTATTTTATACTTGGTTAAACCCTCCAATTTTGTTAGTTTCGGTTGGCATCTATCGCTACTTGGGATGGAATTGCTGGTCAGGTTAATTTGTTTCTTACTTTATTTTCTTTGAGCAAAGCAAACTGGGATATGTTTTCCTATGTAGGACCTCTGACTACTGTTATTATTTAGAAAACACCTAAAATGGTGGCAAATAAAATTTTATGGCCTCAACTCAAACCTGACTGTGTTAGTGTACAGAAGAAACAGCAGACATATTTAAAGAAGGGTATTTTCATTTCAATATTTGTAAAGAACTAATTATACCAATTTATGTGGTCAATATTTTTTGAACAGTATGACCATTAATGCAGGAACAGTACATCCAAGACATCTGTATTCTGAACCATCATTTGTACTGAAATGTTCCAATTCTTATTGGAGGAAGAGGCAAGGATAGCTCTCATGGTTTGGTTCAACTTTAAAGTCTGGGAGACAGGAAAAAGAACATCATGACCTCCCATATCTCCCTTTACTGAATACCCCTGGGTAAGGAGATGAGTAAAGAACCTGATAAAAGCAAATTTTGTGTGGAGGCATGGAGACAGAAAGTCATGATGCCTGGAGTCTCCTGAATGTCAGCTCTTGGAAGAAGACTAAAATCAAGATGGCTAAGAAGCTTTGCAAGGATGACCAAGTTATTAAAGAAAGTCTATCTAGAGAACTTAAGCCATTGTGTTTTCAATTCTAACCAGTGTTCTGAAGTTAGGACTGCCTTGAGAAAGTACAAGTGAATATCCCACTAAAATCCATGTTCAACACCCTGTCAAATCAATTTTTCTGTTATTTGGCAGCTGGAGGAAAATTCTGCTCATTCTCTGCATATTAGTATGAAGAGATTATGAAGTTGGCCAGCTCAGTTTGAAACAAACCTCACTTAAAAATATGAACATCCAATGATTATCAAGTAGAGAATCACTTGCCTTCAAGATAATTTGCAATTGTTTCCAACATCTTCAAGAAACTGTCAGCTGGGGAGATCAATTATGTTGCAGCTTTGAAATTAATTTTTGTTTAGAGCCTGCTTCCTGACATGAAGGATTTGAAGATCTTTTTACAGGCACTTTTATAATTAGTGAGAGCGAGCAAAAGACAAGGTAATAGATAAATGCAATGCTGTCATGTGAAAAAACAAAACAAGTAATGTTTACCTTGTTCTGCTAAGGTTTACTCTATGCTGCATGTATGTTTCCACATAAACACATTCAAGAAAAATATACCTCCATTTCCACAGACAAAACAAATGTCCAGGCACAAAAGAAGGGCTATGCGCTGCTCGTTTCTTGGGGAGGTTGTGTTTTTGAGCGGGGGGTGCACTGTGATCTATCATAACTCAGTGTTTTTAGCACCTGTTCTTTTTTCAATAGAGACATAAGCAATAGCTAAGAGGCAGCAGGTGCCCTTACTAAAATTGCAGTAGTTTAAACAAATGGCTTTTAACAAATACGTGAACAGTTTAACTAACCTAGATTAATCTATAACAGCATGTTTCCCTTGCTTAGAGTGGTCTGAGGGGAAAAAAAAAGTGTGTTTTAAATTCTTTAACACATCCAGTTATGTAATTAAGGTTTTGCTGCCCCAAGGACCAAGATTCATGCTGCTAAGTTCTGGCACTGATGTGCAATATTAAATTACTGTATTTATCATTATTTCATCAACTATGTCACCAACTACAAAAACATGACCAAAAAAAATCAAGAAAAATTCTCATAATATACTTATTTTACTAGAAATGTACTTTATTTCACAGAATTGGTACCCTCTTCCTCAGTTAATCTCAAGACTTTATATTGAAACACATCATCGTATTCAAATTAGAACTGCTATCCAGTAGCAGTAGTTCCAGTAAGTTTAGCAGAAAACTTACTCTTGTTTCCTTTTAAGTGAAATAGCCATGTTTTCCCATTATTCAGCAAAATACATAGGTTTATTCCTAAAGCAAGCCTTTACTGTGTTAGAAATAAAATTATGAAGGAAGAGTATATTAAGTCTTCCCTATAGATAAAATTCATGCAGTTTAAATCTAAAGCATGAGAAAAAGTTGAAGTTAAGGTTTAGAAATAACTTCTTAGTCACTTCAATTTCCTCTGTTTTGAAGTATGTTCAAGCAGGGGGGAAAAAAAAAAAAGCCAAAAAAAAAAAGCCCTAAAGTAATAAATAAAATACTGTTCCCCTAAGATTGTATTCTAAGCAAGCAGGTATAAAGAAATGTAGGATATTTGTAGAAGTGATTTGCACACTTACATGGTGCTATGGGCATGGTTTGTACTATAAAATACTCAAGGCCAATATCTGGGGTTTCAACTTCAGACCCCATGCAGACTTCTAGCGCCACTGCATTTCACCAAAGTAATGACAGATCTGGGTTTGAATCACAGCCTGTGTTACAATCTAATTTTGCTGTAAGCATCTTTACTTTACCTTGTCGCTATGGTAGCTTCATATTAAATTCAGTATTTACTTTATTGGGAAATAAAAATGAAAAATGCATTCTTTGCCTTTGAACTGATAAAATATTATTTACCTGAACTGCAAACGCCAATATAACTGCAGCCTCTGAAAATACTTTTTCTGTTTCTTAGTGTTCTGGGGAGCATTAATATATTTTTCCCTGTTTAGATAAGATTAAAATGCAAAATTTTCAGTGCCATTTCTGATGCGTACTTTCATGTGGATGAAGGTAGCATGCTTTTATGAGTTACAGAGATTTCCAGACATATAGTTACCTCTGATATTAAGTAAACCTATGCTAATAATGAGCATGCAGTATTTTGTAAATTTAGGGATGGTCTGCTACCTGGGTATTAGTAAACTTGTAGTATATATTAATAAACAACAATTGCAGTTGACTTCAGTCAGATGAAATCATTGTATCTGTTGCCAATAACCAGAGCATTATTTAGGGTTATATGTTACAGTAAAGTAGCACAGAACTGGCATACGCCCCCAGTAAATTTATGAAATCAAAATACTGCCATAATAACTAAGCCCACTGGTTTTAGTTGAACAATACAACTGGCTTATTAAAAACAGTCTCTTCTACTAAATAATTCTACTTTCTGGGTAGGTCAGGACTACTGGTCTAATCAAGGAAAAATTTACCTGCATTAACATACAGATACTGCCTGTGTTTTCTTCTGGTTTTATCAAAGTTTTCATTTCACAGATTAGAAAGTTTAATCTGTTCACTGCACTGAGTACAGAAAATTCAAAACCTAATCCAAATATATTAAAATGGTATCCACAACAGGAAAGGCTCTAACTGTTTTGTTCTCAGAATCTGTCATAGCCCTGAAATAAGTTAGAGCTTCATGTGTCCCCAACCTCCAAGCCATCTTGACTGGTCATAATTTATTCCAGCTGCTGCAATTTATATTTTCTTTTGGCCTGCATTTTTTCTTTTGTGCATCTCCTCTTCTTCACATTAAAAGAAAACCCACAACAAGTTAGGGAAAGAAATCATTGCATTATGCCCACTGAGATCCCACGAGAATACTGAAATGCTGACAAGACTCTGGATACTTTAACATGCTGACTCATAACATTCATCACATTTGCTGATGAACACAGTTTTTGAAGACAAAGTAATCATTACAGCATTCACATGGCAGCTAATCCTTTTCAAGTTTTATAACATGCATTGCATTGTTTTTATTCTACAAAGTCAGCTGAACTTCTAACAAACTTATGACTTCTTTTTTGATCTCAATTGGTCAGAGCTTACAATTAATTTGGGTAGCCTTTCATAGTCTTAAACCCATACAAATATAGAACATTAAAACACTTGACATACAGTGGTGTAACTCCATTTACTTTCTCTTTTTTGACTAGTTTTGCCATGTGGGAAAACATTTGAGCTATTTTGATAAAATATTTTGAGTTTTTAAGAGTGATTTAGAACCACGTGTTCTTTTTTTGCCTCAAGATTATTTAATGGCAAAAAAGGGGCAATGTTATTTTCTTGGATCACAGAGCTATTCTAAAATATATAAGCACATGAACCTGTGGACCCTCATGGAATTTTATTAAGGTTCCACACAATGTGGACATCTTCCCATAGGCTTCCTGTAGGAAAGTTTGTATCACAGGTTTCAATAGAACTTACTCAACTGGGAAAAAAAAGTTGCGTTAGACTTGGTATGAAATTTTACATCTAGTAGAAGTCAATGGAAATGTTTATATAATTTTCAAATAGGTCCAGTATCTCACTCTTAGTGCTACATGTCTCATTCAAATAAGATGTAACAAACACTATTCATAATTGGTAACGAAGCACACCCTCCTCCAAAGGGAGCCTTGAGCTAAAAAAATAATGAAAATAGTTTCCTATGGAGCCGCAATTGATTATTTCTTTCAGAAACCAGGTATTTTGCTTTTCTTCCTGAAAGAAAATCATAAAGATTCCTGGTAAAAGCAATTATTATCATTACTATTAATTTGAATTATTACTGAATTCTAGGGCAAGCTGAGTTATAGATTTGATGGAGTTGATCTTCTAGAACTAAGGTCTTCTCCCAGTCAAAAGTCAGCTTTACTGGCAGTGATACTGAGAAGAATGAATAAAAGGTCTCACTTACTCCTCTAAATAAGTGAAAATCTAATTTTAAAAACACTGTGAAGGTGTGCACATTATTTCTAAAGAAGTGCTTGTTAAAATTGCAACTCACCAGAACCACCAGCCTAAGTATAATGCCCAATATTGAAGGAATAAATCTTCTCCTAGTTTAAAGATAGTAAGGAAAAATCGGTAAGTTTGATGCCTTCTTCAAAAGGTAAAATTCAAAGGCTTATTTACAGCTGTGTAAGAAAATGTTGACCCTTTCTGTGTTATTCAAGACAAAAGTATTTTAATTCAGATTGAAAACAGATAGAAAAATCACATTCCAGGTGAAGCCATGGAAAATTTCTTTGCAGAAATATTACACCAGAAACATAAGCTCTCATATTTGTAAGATTTAGTCGTTCACAATATGGGAAGAGGGTACTGCCTCCTTTCAAAGGAACACTCAGGACTGTCACAACACATAGACTCCCTCACTGCTCGCCATTCACATGGTTTTTCTAATGAAATATTTTTTCCAGCCATGCTTCTTCCAGCTTTCCAGCTGCCACAAAACCTCACCCTTGCCTAAGAGCAGAATTTCCAGTCCTAGGCAGACTTTTCTTTAAGCGACAACCATTCTGGGGTGAGAAAAGGGGAAAATTATTCAACAAAAGGAGCAGTTATCCTACATCCACTTGACTACAGAATGGCTACCGACAGAGTGAAAGCAGGATAATGCAGTAAAATCCATAACCTGAGTTAAATCGCACCTACCACAGGCTGGCAGATAATCCAGTGGAGGGGGGGAAGTATGTGAAGCACCATTCCTGTTCTGTGATTTAGTAGCGTTGCTAGCTCTTAATAACACATCTTTTAGGAGCAAATGGATGCACAACAGCCTAAAAGCAGAGATTAAAAAAAAACCCCAAAAAACAGTGGAATACACCAATGTACATGAAAATAATCACATTTGTTATTTTGTATATTGTTAAGTCTCCATTTTACTATCTCTGCAAACACACAGATGGCCTGGATGTTATCAGAATGAAAAGTCATCAGAACACAGAAGTATCTCACCAACACAAGCAGCTCCGGTGCTCTGGGGAGCGGACAGACTTGCCGTGAGCCTGCAGCTCGCACCACGGTGGCTGGCAGGACCTGGGCGAGGCCAGGAGCGACGTCGGGCAAGCCCCGCCACAACGTACAGAAGCAGCCCCTGGGCAGCGCCAGCAAACAGGGTACGGTGTGTCAGTTCACGTGGCAGGGTGTGCAGGAAGCCCTGCCAGCTCAACCAGGGAGCAACGGTTTCCACCGGTCAGAAGGCCATGTCCTCTCTTAGCTCTGCAGCCGCCACAGCTGACGCAGCTGCCCAGAGCGAGCTCCGGTGGCAACACGCTGCCACCCAGGTGCCGGGCTGCCGGCTGTGCCCTGCTCTCACACCAGTACCGGGTGGCAGCAGGGAGCACCCCTGTGGGAACTGCAGGCCCGGAGAGAGGAACTCCTCTGCTGAGTGACAGAGCTCCGGGAGGAGGTCGGTGGGTTGAGGAGTATCAGGAAGTCTGAGAGAGAGACAGACTGCTGGATCCGCACCCTGCCTTCCCTGGGACAGGCCCAGCAGGCAGACAGGACTCAT
>JAVJGG010000030.1:8063196-8091247 GCA_035590195.1 Aviceda cuculoides
CTGAGGGAGCTGGGGCTGGTTAGTCTGGAGAAGAGGAGGCTGAGGGGAGACCTCATAACTCTCTACAACTACCTGAAAGGAGGTTGCAGCGAGGTGGGGGTCGGTCTGTTTTCCCAAGTAGCAAGTGATAGGATGAGAGGAAAAGTTCTCAGGTTATGCCAGGGGAGGTTTTAGTTGGATATTAGGAAACATTTCTTCACTGAAGGGGTTGTGAAGCATTGGAACAGGCTGCCCAGGGAAGTGTTTGAGTCACCATCCCTGGAGGTATTTAATATACCTGTAGACGTGGTGCACAGAGACATGGTTTAGGGGTAGACTTGGCAGTGTTAGGTTTATGGTTGGACTCAATGATCTTAAAGGTCTTTTCCAACCTTAATATTCTATTATTCTATCTGCAAGGACACAGCTTTGCCATATAAATGACTTGGGTTTAAACCATTTAAACCATTACCATCAAAAACCAGCACTGAATTACCATCATGCTTTCAACTTCTAAGTTGATCATGCTTCTTCTAAGAAAAAAACCTGCAGTGAAGAAGAACTGCAGTGAGGGAAGATTTACCACTAGACTTTTTCTATGTTTAAGAGAGACACGATACCTTTAAAAACAATACCAAATAACTAAGACCTGGGTAGAATAATCTTAAATACTTTTCTTTCAAATATAATACAGATATGTTTTTATATCACAGTGCAAGATTTAAGGTCATTTAATGTGGATTTATTTTAAGCTGGCAATATAAAATAAGAAAAAAAAGAAAAAAGAGCGTTTTTTCAGGAGCAGTATTTACACAGAACGGATAAGCAAGAAAGTTAAGGAAAAGATAGTATCTGTAAGGAAAAAGATCTCAGGAGATCTTGATAGAGTCCTCAACTTCTCTACCTTGTTCTAATGAATTAAATGTGTAAGGAAAATAAATTGGCTAGAATTTAAATAGACCAGCCTGTCCTAATTCACTGCTCCAAAAATGTGCCCTTTCACTAATGGCTTTGTATTTGTTTTATCTGACTGTATTTAGTCTTACCTCTATCTAAAAAGGGAAGCAGCAGACCCATTATAAAGAAGAAAATCTTAAAACCACAAATGCATAGAAATGAGCAAATGTTAATGAAATCTCCTTCAGGGTTAACCCAAAGTACACATATAACACATGAAACCAGTCTCTACCTCTCTAATTAAATTTTTAAATTGACTACTCTTAATATATTGGGCAATCCCCTAAGATTTTAAAGTCACCTTCTAAATCTAATTGTGAAGGATCATTTACTCTGCTGCTTTTCCTCTGTTTAGAGTATGATAAATTATTCACCTCGTAGTCACCACTAAAACTCAGTAAAGGTGATTAAAATCTGGGAAACTAAAGACTCAGAAGTGGAGTTGCAATGGAATGGATTATTTCTTTGGGGATAAAAAGCAAGCAAACTGTTGCAATTGTCATTACACATAGATTAGTACCCCATTTAAAGGCTAACTTAAAAATGAAGAGTTTTTTTCATAAAAAGTATAGAGCTTGGAACTGACTTGCTAGGTAAGGTAGTACAAGCCCAATGTCACTCTAGTATGACATTTCTATATTTGACACACATTCTCTGTAATCAATGTGTCTGATCATAGGCTGTGTGGGTTGCGATAGGAAGTTGGGAGAGTCAAGAAAAATTATGTACATATCTCAAAATTTAGAGGATCAAAGAGAGTTTTAAATGATGTAGCTTTAACAAGCGGTCAACATAAGAGAAAACCAACTTTAATCAGGTATCTGTCACACTTAATTAGATGGTCTAAAACACCACTGAGAAACCAGAGCTGTCTTAGCACTTTTTGAAAGCATAGACAAAACCGAACTTTGCCAGCCCTACCAATATCTTTATCCCTGCAATGATGTCAGAGTAGATACAAAGAAAGGAAGGGCAGGGACAGCTGGCTGCGATTAACAGGGTTTTAGTGGGCTACAGAAGGTTTTGGTGAGGTGTGGGTATGCAAGTGGAGACTCCATTAACTTATGGTATCTTCCAGTCAGTCTAAATTCAGGAGGGAGGGTTTTATTTCTAAATCCCCTTCTCTTGCTTAGCTTTTAATCTTTTTCTCCTATGTTTTCACTAAATGTTCCTTCTTCTACATCTGTGTCCCCATGCTCTCTGAGATGTAAGAGGAGCTGTAGCTCCAGTCATGAGCTTTGTCTCCCAATGACATCATGTGTCCTTTTGACCATTTATCTTAGTGAAGGTGTGGGAGACCCTGCTTTTATAGCTAGCTGCACCCAGTCCCAAGGGCTAGGAAAGGGACAGGGACTACCTTATCAAATGCTGAAAGGATTGCTACAAGGAGGACAGCAAGTTTCAGCCACATTTTGGGATGAAAGAGGGACCTTTTAACCACTAACTCTCTAACCACTCCTTAGATGCTGGCAAATCCTTTCTTTACATACATGTCAAGGCGTATCTTCTGAGAAAGCAAGTTTACACAGAGTGGAAAAAAAAGATTACTTCTTTACCAGCAAAATTTTGCCCCTACTCATCTTTGGTTTCTCTACTTTTATGAGGTTGTCATCTGGGAAACCTTTATTTCTTCTAATAACTAGTCTTGGCTTTTTGCTATGCCTAACATTTTTTTCATCTGCAGCCTTGCACACATTCTTTAAATAAATGTGATGCTCTCTCCCAGAGACTGAAATACTCTGTTTACTTCTAGGAGACATGGAGCAAAAAAGAGAACTTTTGGAGAAAAGTAAAAGTTGGCTAATTATCCACTTATTAAAAGCTTTAAGAAGAATGAAAAAGAGAAAGCAGAGAGATCTGAAATACCAGACAAAAGAGTAAGACCTTTCTATGGAAACTTTGTCAGAAATTGTCTACAGAGAAATTGAAGAATATAGCAGTAAGTGATCACAGATCTAGGGACTCTGGCTTATGAGGAAAGACTGAAAGAACTGGAGTCATTTCTAGAGAAGGCATGATGAGAGAGATGATAATTCATAAATATTTGCTGCTTCAAAGAGAGGAAATTAATTACTCGTCCCATCTCCAATAACTGTATAAATCCTTCACACTTCTTTATTAACATTATTATTTGTAAAATTGTTTCTAATAATAAGTAAGCAGTAGCATACGCTGCAACAGAGACCTGTAATATATATTAACAGAAGCTTTTGAGAATGCTACAGATACACAGCATATAGCTGATCCTGCTTTGAGGTAGCTGAACTTTTAACACCATTTCCAGCTGGTTTTCCTCCAGTACTATGTCTTCATCCATTCTAAATTTTACAGCATTCAAAGAAGCAGAAATGTGTTATCTGCTAGTGTAACTTGAAGGAATATGCCAGAATCTAATTTTTACCTTAGACAATGGGTATTACAAATTAAGTACGTTCTGGGCATAGCTGGAGATCACATTTAATTTCACTTTACCATGATAACTAGCAAAACAGAAGCAGAACTGGATCCTCCATCAACTTGGTCCCAGTAATGCTCTGCAATGCTAAAATAATCCTTTAAATCTGAAAGTGCTAATTAATGTACTAATCAGCTTACCAAGCAAATAAACAAAAAGAAATAGAATGGAGAAAATAAAGTTTTCATCAAGGGCAATGTGGTCAAGCATGAAAAAAAAAAGTCCTCACCTTCATGATGATTCTGCACACAGGTGCAGATAGAATATTTGAATTTATATCACTGCCCTGGAATATTTTAATGTATCAGTCTTAAACAAAAAATGCAGATGGGTATTGCTGTTAAATGGTAATTATTTTTCCCCACAAATTAAAACACTACTTTTTCTTTTTAGGGTTTTCACTAACTTGGCATGCAAGTACTTAACTAGGACAAAAAATTGAAGCGAATTACTGTAGGGAAAACTGCTGCAAGCTGTTAAGTATATTTATTACAACTGTTACAACAGAGAAATTCTTCAAGAACAATCTCTCTTCCTAAAAGTACAATTTCTGTAATACTGCAAAGGACCTTGATATCAAGGATGATCTGTTTTAAAAGTGAAGTGATGGCCATGAAAGTTAATTCTTGACTGCAGAGAATAAAATTGGTAGAGGCCCCTAACATAATCAGTTCATTCATTTGAAAACAATTGCTTTCAAGTGGAGCTAAATATTGGAATAGGCCTCTTCTCCATAAAGCCTTTTTTATCTCATCAGTGTAATAATAGAGGTATTCTGGCAGATTCAAGGGATTCTTTTTCCTCATCAATCCACTGGAGATAGGAAGTGCACACATTTCATGGGCAATTATCTGCTTGTAGCTGCTTTTAACCCCAATGTGGTATTTCTTTCGATTTGTACTAACATGACAGCTGTGGTAGGTCAAACTGGATCATGTTCCATCATATGAAGAGCTGTTATCCCATATATCCTACCACATTTGTTATAAAACATAAGTACGTTCTATTTCAAGCAATATAGTTGAAGGAATACTCAGTCTACGTCAAGGTTAAGACAGCAAAAAAAGTTCCTAGTATTGCCTAAAAGACAGAAATTGAAGACAGAAAAAAACTTAAGTTCAGGAACTCTAACATTTATATAAAGAATGTAAGGTTTTCTATTTTTATTCCTTTTAATTTACAATCTTTAAATCTAGCATTTGAGAAAGAACACTTTCTCTTACAGTAAGAAGAATAAACTGGTCTTTCCTCTGGAGTACATACAGCTGTCTTATTACTTTCAAAGAAGGAGATACCAAGTATTTGTGAGGGGACAAGATTTATCATTAGATTAAAGCACAATACTTCCATTGACCTAAAAATAAAATATACCTTAGTACAGAATTTAGCTAGAAGACTAACTTCAGTTGTGTTAATGCAAGGAAAAATAAAACAGTGTAACTTAGCTCATTTTCCCAGTGTTTTTTTAATTGCTGTATATTTATCATCAACTATCTTTTTTTTTTTTTTTCCCGGTGCTAGCAAAAGAAAATGTTTGAGACAAAATTTGACATCTATGGAAATGAGTTTGGTAATCAGAAGATAATGATTATGGACTGAAAACCATAAACCTGACACTGCTGTGCCTTAAATTATTATTTTCAAATTCAAAATTCCTCTTTTGAAATATTTATCTTTCATTTTACAATGTAAAATGATATTTAGGAGTGCAAGTACTTGGAAAATAGGACACAGCTAAGTAAGCATCAGGCCACAGACGTGGATTCACCTAATGATCATTGTAATCTACAAAATGACATTTTATACACTGTCTTCCTAAAAAAAAATATTCTTTTCTGTTTCCATACTGCAGTATTTTAACTGTCATGGTCTAGCATGTTAAAAAAACCATATATATATATAAATGCCTTCAGACTGATACAGAAAAGTTAGTTGTCATGGTGATCTTGTAACATAACCTCACTAAATCATTCTCAGTTCAACACAATTAGTGCCAACGCATAAAAACATAAAATTGTTTAATCTTAATTTTTTCCTTTTCTCAATTATGGCAAGTTCTCTTTAAGTTTAGCAAGAGAAGCACTCTACATTTGTCTCCCTTTTTGGCATGCATTTTTCACTCATTTTGAAGAAGACAAATTCATGATCAGAAAAGTGTAGTAATTGTGACAATCAAAAATTGTATGTTAATATATATACGACAACTATTTTTTAACACCTTCAGCCTGTCCAGTTCGCTTCCCAACTAGACTTTCTTGCTAGAATATAAAGCCATGCAGAACATACCATAAACCCATCTCATTTGTGTTATATTTTCAATTAGAAATGTGCAAGAAAGAAGCAGAAATATTCATGAGAAAATTTGAAAGTTAGCAGTTATATCTGGTCCAAGATTTATAAAGGTTACTTATCTTAAGATAAAATCATACAAAAATCAAAGTACGTCAAGTGATGGATGATAGTTTAGGCATGAATGTATTAAATCTGTGGTACTGAAAGACTGAAAGTATACATATACTATAGCAATTACCATGAGAACAATTGCATGGAAGAGAAAATGGATAATGTTAACAAACCCTTGTCCCTGGTACATTAGCCTAAGCAAGAAAAGTCTCTACACTGATATTTTAGCCAGATTTCCTAGGATGATTTTAGTAGATTTAATATATACAGTTTACTGGAAGAGATACAATCTCTTCAAAGGTTGGTTCAAACACAGAAAGTAGCTATACCCTTTGCTTTTTGTATTAGGTACAGCACTACATCTCCCTCAGCAGCAATTCAATCAACTTGTCATCAATGCACTCCAGCAACCTCCTGGGCAGCTTGTGCTCTGCAGTGTTGCCCCTCCAGCAGCTGTCAGGGTGGCTGAAGTCCCCCATGAGGACCAGCGCCTATGAACATGATGCTTCTTCTAGTTGTCTGAAGAAGGCCCCATCTACTTCTTCCTGATCAGTCTGCAACAGACATCTGCATAACATTGCCTTGGCAGTCTTTCAACAACATCCTACATCAGGCCCCCAAGCAAATAGCAAACGCCTTCAGATGACAGATTGACAGATGGCAGCCTCTGCTCTCTGCAGCAGAGTCTTCCTCTGCTATCACTTACCACTTCCTCCTGATGCTTGTGTATGGCTCAGGCTCAGCTAGCTCAGGTGACTGAATGGATGGAGCTCCCAGCAGCTCATCTCCTGGAACGGCACTGAACCTCCTCTATACCTGCAGATCTTCAGATGGAGCAGGAGCCTTCCTCTGGTGCCAGAAACCACAAGCTTCCAGCCTTTTGCCACCACAGGAATCTCTATCTCCCAACCTGATATGCACAGACTCTGCCTGCTCCTCCAGTTGGGACTTTGGCATCTTGAAACTGCAGGGTCTCAGAGAAAATCCAGTGAAGCTCTTATCTCTGATGCTGCCAAGTCTGCTGACCTCCTCTCCTATCTCCTTCAGCTGGTGACACATAACCTCAGCCTGTACATCTACTTCAGGTGAGGAGATCATCTCCTGCTGCCTTAGCCTCAATGAGAGGTGCCAGGCACACCTGCAGCCCAAGAACCGAAGAGCTGCATCCTCCCTCAGAGCTCACTGCTGCTCGAGGCCTTTGATGTTACAGGGAAAGTGATTTCAATCCCTGCTGGGGACCATGCCCCATGGCACTTTGCTGAGGATTTATATGCTGTTCTGTGCAGTTGCTGGCCCGTTCTGGGCACCCATCTGTGCGAAATGCCACACAAACTGCTGTGTCTCTTGGCTACCTCTGTTAGCTGCATCTAATGCATAAAGGCACCTATGTCTCAATCTCGTCAAAAAGTAAACAGATTACCGGTTTCACCTACAGTGAAAGGTCACCTCTGAACTATAACTTCAGGTAAAAACAAAACCCAAGCATGTAAAATCTTTTGAGACAGAGAAAAAGGATATAAACAGAAGCAGAGAGGGTGATAGATTAGCTAAGCCCATAAGGAATGACATATTGCATATTACAATACATTAATTTGGCTTTTATTTTCGAGGACAAATGTCATTCTAGCACCTGTAGTTACAAATTCAGCTAGGCACTGGGAAACTGTAGAACAAGTTTTGAGTTACTCGCTATTGGGCCATTTTCCCTGAAGGTGCAATCCTATGATCTTAATTCAGCAAACATAGTTTCACTGTGATCATTGTTCATATGCTGTTTGATTACTGCTAATCAAGCTTAATTTACATGAATGGCTTTTGCTAGGACTCGGCAAACATAACAGCCTTTCTGCTACTTATAATTTTATGGAGGAACAAACAGGGTAAAAAGGTAAAAAGAATATAGTAGTTAAACATAAAAAAAATAACAGCACACTTACATGTTCTTAAAATTATACATCTCAGAGGGGTTGCTTGGTGTTTAATCATTAATTTTTAAAGAACTAAATAGAAAAAGAGGGACATAACAAAGATACAAGAACAGGGAACTATTTTTCAAAATAAGAATGATTAGGAAAGCTCTTAAAGAAATAACTGACAAAGTTTATTAAATTCAAATATTGCCTCTGGTTCAACTTGACCTTGAGCTGCAGATTGCTGGAGGCTAGGACAGAATACCACAGAAGTATTTTTCACAATCTGCTAATAAGCATCACCGGAAAGAGCTTAATGGACTAGATGAACTTTATATATAGTAGAACTGTGTTTATGTTAAGGAATGTGAGGATGCGTTATGTGAGTGGACAAGCATAGGATCCCTTAAATTGTATCTGAAAATTATCTGTATAATTTTTGCTTAGGGACCCTTTTTAGTACAAATGTTTTCTTACAAAAAGCATTTCTGCTTAAAGACCTTGCATCAGATGACCTGTGTTTCAGCTTTATGTTTAGTCAAACAACTCACCATAGTAAGCTAAACTGAGAATTATGGAATAGCTCCCATGAGTAAAGTGAATGAAGACAGGGATTTTTTTACCCTGAAGTTTTTTTCATTTGTTTTGGAAGAAAAGGATAATTTTGCCTTTTTAATGAAAACCATGTTTTCTCAGAAAAGGAAAACTTCAAAAATTGTCATTCACTAGTTTTAATGAAAATCTGTGGGCAGCCCCTTCCCTGGTGCCTGACTTCTACATGACTCTAATATGATCTAAGAAGAAAGAAAAATGTGTTTACAACTTATGGTTGCCCTAAAGAGTCTCACTGAACACTGCAATGTTATGTGTGTTTAATGAGAAGAACCTTGTGAACTATCAAATGAGATAGTGGAAATGGTTCTTACTTCTACATTCAGTTTTTAGTGTAAGAAAGCAAAAGTGGGGGGGAGCTGAGGAAGCTCAGCTGCTGAATCCATCCATAAAAATGTACAAAATGATTGACACTTCCAGACACAAATGTCAAGTACTTGACTATGTAAAAGATGTAGCTGGATAGTTGACTCTAGAGATCATCTATGCCACCTGCGTGGTAAAAAGGACTTAGCCAGGAAACACCTAGAGGCAAAAGAAAATGCCTGCAGGGGAAATTAAAAAACAAACAAGCAAAGATGCACAATAGCATAGGTAAATAGTAATACAAGCTAACAATGCATAACAAAAAGGTTTGCATTACTTAGAACAAGAGAAGAGACAGTAACTAAGAAGAGGTGACCTTGTAGATCCTTACTATCTGAGATATTCACATATATATATGCATGTATATAGAGCAAGCCTGCTGGAGTATGAATATCGCTCTGTTGTGGTGGAACTGAATGCAATCTCTCCAGAATGATCAGTGATATCTCTGCATACCATTTAAAACTCTGTTTAGATTCCAGACACCTCTGAAGGTCTAATTAGTGCTAAACCTGCTCCAATTCAGATTTTGAGAGGTTTGCCATTGTTATAGCTCTCTGTAAAACACAATTCAAGTAACAAGCGTTGGTTCAAACATGGATTGAAAGTCTTGTCCAGCGCACACCAAGGTCTTAAAAATATGTCTTCCACATTTGCAGAAGATTCCATATTCCTTATCATTCTCCCAGTTGCCTAATGAACAGATCCTATTCATCACTACCAATCATACCCATGAAAGAAAAGTGAAGCATCTGACCTACCTCTCAAAAAAAGAATCTACCAATGTTTCCTGCTGAGCAGATATTAATAAAAGCTGATTGACCAGCTGCAATCTCACAGTTTAGACTATAGACCAAATAGGAAAAAAAAAGCAAATAGGTAAGAAATGTAGATGCACATTAGCAGAAGCTGGATGTCTGTCCTGTGAAATCACAAGAACAAATGTGATTTCCCATCCACACAGCTAACAACTTCTAATCTTTGGACAATGGGATTAATTGTAATGGCAGTTAGTACACAGTACCAGATACGAAGGCCATAAACCATTTGTTAAAACATCACAGAATCACAGAATGGTTGGGGTTGGAAGGGAGCTCTTGAGATCATCTGGTCCAAACCTTTGCTCAGGCAGGGAACTTATGTAGGTTTTTATCTCACCCTGTTATAATTTATCACTAGAATAGCAATGGGAGACAGCATGAGGAGGACAGTTAAAGTTTTCCAGTCAAATTAATATGTCCATGGTAAGAAAATATTTTCCTGAATCAAAGCAAAAGTCAAAACTTCAAAGATAATTTTTGTCTCATAACTTCGGGTCGAGTGAATTGGGGCATTTTCTTTTTGATAAATTGGAGTTTCTTCTGATTCTCTTAAAAAGGTTATTGCAGCAAACAGTAAGATGAAATATAATTTGAGAAAAAAAAAATCAAGTCTTTCAGTTTGAAACTGTTTAACTGCCTGTTTTCTTCAGTTCAACTTCCTTAAAAATTAAAACAATGTTGACTCCAGAGATAAGTTAGAACAGGTGCTATTTAGTAGTTTTGGTTTCAACTATTGCATTTTGGGGGTAGGAATCAAACATTTCCTGCAGAATTTTAGTATCTTTAAGTGCTCCATTGCTTATCATGGAACAGCCCTGTGTCCATTCCAAAGTACTGCCATTGAAAAGTGAACTGAGACAAGTGAGTGTTACTAAGAAGTTTGCAGGGCTAACAGTGTTACTAACCACAAAAGTTTATGCACTCTAATCCTGATTTGCCAGAAAAAAATGGCATAATTAATATGTTTATATGTTGAAGAAGACGTCAGATCCTAGGGTACCTCAAGACAAATACTTTGGCTTTGTTTCAAGACCAATGAGGAAAGCAGCATGCATCCCATAGACTGAATGAAAAGCATTTAGAATTAACTCCAGATTACATAGGTTTTCTCAGCATTTGCAGAGAGGATGCTTTATGCTTTAGTCAAATCTTTGTCCTTTCTTTTTATATAGTGTTCACATTGACCCATCATCTTTATCCATCCACAGAATGCTTGAGACACACAGCTACTGACAGTAGGAACTAACAAGTTGACATAAACTGTACTACATGCACATAGAGCCAGAGTGCTAACTAAGTAGATTGCTTAATGAGTTCCTGGCAGTCCTCTATGGGTGTTTAATGAGGAAGAAGTCTAAATCTCATTCATTGTAATTTGATATAGGCACATCGGAATACGCCTAAACTGGTCCTGAAAATAAGATGTAGGGTCATGTGTCACTTAGAGCATGTCACCACTACAAATTTACCTTCAGTTTTAACCTGGATCTTAGCCCAGCTTCACATATTTTTTGAAAAAGAAGTATTAGTCTTATGTTTCTGTACTTTGAAACACCATGTGTTTGTTCACACTAAGATAATTCCATTTTCTCCCCCCCCCTTTTTTTTTTTTAAGGCAGATTACTTTGTAGTGAGGATATTTTAAAAGCTTATTTGAGTAGAATGCAAATTTGTATAATCCTCTTGCTTCATCCAGCCCTTCTAGATACTCATTTCTTACTTACCTTCCACATAGTGGAAGCTGTTGTTTAGTATGCAACTCTGTTTCATTTAACCCGTTCTTCAGCAGCCTGCTTCTATGATACCAAACTTAGGCTCTTTAGCCAGAGAGCTCTAAAAAATGTCATTTCAACATGAGTTAAAGGATTACCTCAGATTCTGGTTATGTTGTCAGGTATGACAGAGAGTATGGGTTTTGGGAGAAGCATTTAAGCTCTATGGTGGTAGACTAGTATCTGGCTAGCACAGATGTCCCAGTAAAACGTTATAATAAAATATTCAAGAACTGAGTAGAAATGGTTGGGGTTTTAGCTTTAGAGACTAAAGCTAAAGGAGAAGAGAGAGAGAGAGAGAGAGACAAAGAGAACCCTGAGAGAAAGGTGTAGAAGAACAGGACCAAACTGCAGAACAGAAAACAGTGCTAGAACTGACTGAGGTCAGGTAGTGTGACAATATGAAATTGTCTTATAAATTTATATGCTCTTTTAGACATTGTCAACTTTGCCCCCCTGCCAAAAAAAAAATAAAAAATCCAACAGCATTGGAGTGGAATGAAGAACTACCTTAATGAATGAAAGCTCTAGCATTGTTACTATGAGTAAAACTGCATCAGAAATACCACTCACCTCTCATGTCTGATGTCAACAAAAGTCTTGCTTTTGGAAGCATTACATTTTGTTAGTGCAGTTCTAAGCCTTAGATCACAATCTACTTTCATGAGGCTTCTTTCCCACCTTTGCTATTTGTGAAATAAGACAAGCATAAGGGAGAAGAGAATTTTATCATGTAACAGTGACATTTTTAGGCAGAAACAAGTTTCACAAATGATCCCTACAGCATGCAAAAGCTTTATATTCCCTGAATATAAAGGAATAGAACATCAGTCAGTCAGTGTATTACAAAAAAGGATACAAATTTGCCTTAGAAGGAGGCTGCTTTTTCTACACAGTTTTCTAGTTAATCATTTAATTCTAGGAAAGATTTATACATACTGATGTTAAGACAAATTTTGCTAATAAGTCATTTTTTTCCTTTCTCACCTTCTCCGCTTCATAATGACTTGTGGGAGAGGAGTTCTGGGGTCACTTTTTTTCATCTGAAATTCTTACCTCACTGAATCCATACTGTAAACATGGAATAAAGAAATACCGAGCCAATACAAGTTTAAAAACATCAGCCACTATTTACTGTTTATTATTTTAGACAAGAAGTCTATGTATTTATTTTTCAGCTTTTTCTATTTCTGTTGCAGTGCCAGTGGATGGCCATTCACAGGGATGGAATCATCATAAAAACAAGGAATGTCCGAGACATGGTCTACCAGAACAGACATAAGACAACCAAAGGGGAAGCACAGAAGGGCCACACTTAGAATATCATCAAAGTAGGCCAAAGCAGCACATACTATTTGGAAGACTGAACTTAGGAACTCATTCTGGTAGGTGATCTCTGCACTTCCACAGGATGAGCAGCCGTGTACTGGGACTCCCACGCATACTACTGTAACCACAGAAATGCCAATACTGGGTCAAACTGA
This sequence comes from Aviceda cuculoides, assembly GCA_035590195.1. Lineage (NCBI taxonomy): Eukaryota > Metazoa > Chordata > Aves > Accipitriformes > Accipitridae > Aviceda > Aviceda cuculoides. The sequence continues at coordinate 8,075,956 of JAVJGG010000030.1, forward strand.
ACGATCCACCCCACTATATATGTAACAGTTTAAAAACAGGATGCTTAGAGAAAGGTATAATAACAGGTAAAAAATTGTAATTTTTTTTTTCTCAATATGCTCACCCAGCTTTCAAAAATCAATGAATTTCCTGAGCAACAGATTACATCTGTGTTCAATATGCCTTCAGCAGGCATTGTCTTCCCACTTAGTTTCGGGGTTGACAAACTCAGCAGAGCACTGTATTCTGTAACACTTTACATTTTCTTAACATAGCACCGCAAATTTTCTTAGCACAGCAGGACGGGTGGTAAGGGCAGTGGATTGAGGCAGTGATGCCCATGGCTGCGGCAGGGGAGGGGCTGATGGCCAGGGCTCTGAGGTGGCTCCTGAGTGCAATTGCTGTTGCATCTACACTTACCTTCAAGAAAGATTAAGAAAATAATATAAGTTGACTGTCTCCTTGGGTTGAGCTTATGAGTTCATGAGTGACCAACAGAATCACTGTATCATTTCCAAGCAATTTCTGACTTAACACACACCGGCAGTATCTAATTTGAAGAAATAGCATCAATACTTGCCTCAAAGTCAATTCCTGCACCACTTTTCACTGACTTGTAAATATTTGTTAGGCAGGTACCTGCAAGCACTGTGAAGTTGCAGCCTCCCAGATCACAATTACAACTCATTTCTGAACTGGCAATCCCTTTCCTGATGGGACCTAGTACGAGAGTTTTTCTGATGCTTTGTGTTCACCTCTGTAAAAATCTTCCTCAGATCCATACTCTAGCATCAGTGCTGAACATCCCATATCATTACAGTCACATGGAACAACCATGTGCTAACTGTTCCTCAGCTGAAACCTGAACCTACAGGAGAAAGTGCAAATGTCAGTGTCTTGCACATAAAAGCTGCTCTCTAGGGAGTCCTCCCACCTTCTCAGTGTGTAAACTGAGGTACTACCAGCACTCACAGGCTCCTGAGATTACAAACGTAAGTAGCAAAAATTAATTATCTTTTGCTGAGATATTACATGCTATTGCACTAGGCGACAAATCCCATGTAAATTTGGGAAGCCTTAGTGTTGCTCTCAGCAAACTAGAACCTCAGTGTACTCTGCAAATTAAACAAATCTCCAGGTGTTTTTGAAACCATCCTGTCACTACTCTGCTTAATGCAATTGCCTTTAACATGTTTTTATTATATTGTCAAAATTGCTATGAAAACAGTAATCACTTAATCTATACTTCTGTCTATAATTAGACCAAATCCTGCGGGCCTTCTAATTCTCCTTAGTAAAGTGTTGAGTATGCCCTGATATATGAGAATATTCACTTATCTCCTACTAACTGTAATTGACAATATTCCACCTTTTTTCACTTTTGTTATTCTCTTTCCTCTTTATTTTCTCATTTTTATTTCCCTGTTGTTCCTTTATAACACTAACAGTTCAGTACTTTACAATGGAACAGACACGTTTCATTCACTGAGGCAAAGGCACTGATATGTCTCTCAAGTTTTAGATTATTGAAGAAAGAATGGGGAGTTTCTTTGATCTGTAGAGATACTCAGGGAATACTTAATAACATTAATTTTCTTTTTTTTGTACTATTAAACACAAAAGTCATAGTTCTACAAAATCTTCACACAAGCTTTTGCTAAGACTAAGTTGATTGAGTTACTATGTCATATTAGATTATTTTGCTTTAGAAGCCCCTAGCTGTGAGCATAATTTGCCAGATAAAATCTAATATGTGTAATCTACACTGCTAAATCAGTTTATCTTCAAATTACATAGTGTCATTTCAAATCTCAGTAGATGTTTGTTATCTGTGATTCAATTTTTAAAGTTTGGTATTTTCAAAATACATTAGGCAAAATCTGTATTTCTACTGACTGTGAAACTTCTTTTTGTCCATTGTCCTGATCATAACCACTATGCAGGAGAGAGAGAGAGAGACCATTAAAAGTGCATGACAGAAGAAATGAAATTATTCTTATTTTACTCAAAGATTAAGGTAACATTTCCACACTGTCCAAAACAGGATTGGGGTCATGAACCTGCATTTTACATAGCTCCAAACTTCTTATAAATATATCTGAGTTTTGATGGGAGAACCATGCATGCATGGAAAGAAAAAAGGACTTTTCCAGCTTATCTCCTCAGTATTTTCACATTTGTGTTCGTGTCCCAATGAGTTTTGGAACAGGGAGTCACTACTACATGAAACTCTGTCCGTAAGAGCTGATGTAAAGGCATGTCATGTAAGCTTGATGCAAAAGAAACTGGGGAATCACTGAGGAGGGGATTAAGAGAAAAAGTGAGCTAACCTAGATAACATCAGATAAACATCAGATCTGCAGAAGTACTCTCAAGTTATATAGATGGGGCAAGATGGCTTCTGTGAAGGCCACTCTGCAGGATGAAGCTGCTGTTAAAGCAGAGGATAATGAAACTTGCACTGGATTTTTCTTTGTTTCAAAATGAGAAAAGGTTCAAGACTGTAGCATGAGAAAAAGGCCAGAGAAGATTGAGGGAAAAGAACCCTCATGATTATTTGCATCCCTTCTACCTTTGACTTCACTCATGTCCTTTTCCTTCTCCTGTGACCCTTATCTTCAGAAGTCCATTTGACAATTTCTTCAGTTAGCAATGTCTTCTGCGGTTTCACTATCCTTAACTGCTCACAGCTACTGAGTTCTGTCTTCAAACACCACCTCATGCCTTGGAATTACAAACTGGATATATATGTTAGGAGAGACAAATGGCAGTTTAAAAAAATAGTGAGCATTTTAGAAAGCCTGAATTCAATCTTTGCTTATATACTCTTAGACATCTCGGATGGGTAATGCATTTCCTGTCGTTTATTGCTAGGCTCTGTTGAAATGATAAGCAGCATTTGGAATATATGATTTTGTAATTCAGTCTAAGGCACTAAATCCAGACACAGTGGTGCAAGAATTGAACACCATAGCAACAGCTTTTATGTACCTGCAATTTTTCATCATCTGCTCTCCTGGCACTTTCACGAAATCAACAACATCGCTTTGGTGGTCACTTTGCCTGCTTCATTGCTGCATACTGGAAGATAAATCCCAGTGCCTGCTCTTTATTACTGGGTATTTTTAGCTAACTGTGTTGATTTAGCCCTAATTACTTATAAGCAGTGTCAGATAAATTAAATATTTCCAGGTGTGTATTTCATTAAGGCTTTTTAATCAATTTTATTAAGGCAGTAACTCACCAAATCAACATGCTTAATTGGCCAAATAAGTTATACAGAGAGTAAGAATAGTGTCACAGTCAAATTGAAGACTTGCGTAAAATAAAATCTATACTCCGAGAAAGATCTTGGACAAGTCATCTATACCTAAGACTTCACAATCAGACATAGATTTTAACTCTTTCCTATTTTCTTATCAAAGCTTTCCAATGAACAGGAATAACCCAACAAACCATCACTAGAATATGAATTGCTGTTTTTCCTTTTCATCTCCGCCTTATCAAACAACTAGTCTCAGACTAATCCTTTTCCCAAGACTATATTCCTTCAAGCTGCAGGCCAAGTGTGGCACTAGGCTATAAAAGAGAGTTGAGGGTCTCAGAGCTACTGTCAAAGAAATGGAAGTCCAATATATCTCTTCTATTCCTATCATTCGTCCAATACGTTGCTTAAGTTTGGTATCAGCCTAACATTCTAATTTGACTTCTTCAGTATTTAAAGAATTCAACAGTCCCTTATTTGATGTCTTGAGGGTTAGCCTACCATGGACAATGGAAAAACCTGGACAGTGTGTTGACTGCCTTTTCTTGCCCTGATTTGGTTGTCTTTGCACTGTGCTCTCGATTTTGTGGGGCCTTGTTGGCCTGAATTAACATGATTTTACACGGTATTTGACTTAAGTCTCGAATGCTGCTTGAAGCACTGATGAATACAGGGCAAGAATGGCTTTCTGCAAAACCAGCTCAAGTGTCCCTGCCCTCCACTCCCTGTTTTCTGTTGTGGGGCATGGCACAGGGACTCACAGACTAACTGTTCATGGAATGAGCTCACCTTTGCCTGTGCTTTTTAGCTTAAACTGAATGCTCCTTGAGTGTGACTATGCTTTCTCCTCACACAAACTACCCTTGAGGCAGTACTGCAGTAATTTCATGCCTGTGATATAAACTAGGTTATTGATACACTGGTGGCACAATCAGAGGTTTGACAGTAAAAAAACTATGATAATCTGAAGATTTACAGTCCCTTTCATGTGCTTTGTCAAAATCTATTAAAATACAGGAAAGTACTGTGAGTTTCCAAATTAGGCTACTGTCATATGAATGTAAACACTCTGGAAGTTTACAAATACTCTAACAGCAAACTATTAAAGTCCTGTATGCTTTCAGATTCCTCAAGCTCTCAAATAGCATGTTTGTCCAGCACTAGAAGCCAGTTAACAAACATAATACCTACAACCAAAAATACTGTTCCTTTGTGCTATTTTAACACCTCCATCGGAGAGCAGAAATCAGGAGAAATCCTGCAGGCTACTTTAGCAGTGAGTAAGGATGCGGAATGTATGCAGAGACCATCACCCTGGTGTGATTTGCTTTTCTCTATGTAGATGTTCACACACCTCTGACAGGTTTCAGAACAACACTCTCCCCTGAGACTATCTGCTCTTGCTCAGGGATATCTCTGTCTCAAAAAGAGAAGAATCATATACCAAACACGTAACAATATATGCATATCCATATTCTAGTGCCACTGCCTTTAGCACTTATTCCTGGGTTTTGTTCCAGCTCCAGCAGAGTTAACAGAGTTTTATACAAGCCCTATTTCACAGATTCTTATGGAAAAAAGAACAGTAGCACTAATTCAGGAAAAAAATTGTGGTAATCTAATTTCTGTAGAGACAGCCAAATAAATATGAAGAAGTTAATCTTTCCAAGAGACAAGAGCTAAATATCCTTCTGAATTCAACAGTTTTACAGCATACAAGGAAAGCTTAACTACATTAACGAGCAATACTTGAAATAAGCAAGGAAGAAAGAGGAGCTTTCTTGCCTCTGGCAGTGCACAGCACCATCTCTGGACACTGCTAAGCTGTCCATGCCAACTGTGATTTTTCTTCTTGGCTTATAAAGCTACTTTTGAGAAGCTGAATGTTTGCCTTTGGAAAACAATAGGCTGACCCAATAGCAAGGTTTTATCAAAGTGTTATGAAAACAGTGCCAAGTGCTCTCCAATGCTTTGAAATTTTTTTTTTTTTTTTTTGTTATCTAAGCCCTTTTTCACTGTGGAGCTTTTAGTGTCATCTACCTGCAGCGCAGGACCTTTATTCATAAAAATATAGCAGTAATATTACCTTTTTTGTCTATTACTCATTGATGTACAGAAGCAGAGAGGGTTTGGCAGTAAACAAGCTTGAGTCCATTCCTCCATTTGTTTTATTTATTTTTGCAGTCAATTTTAAATGGATTCTCTCTTGGGCTTCTTGCTTCTGCAAGCAGTAAATCAGGCAGTGGAGCAAAAGAATGCTTGAAAGTATTACAGCACCAGTGGGCTTAAACAGCACCATCGTTATCAGGGCAAAAAGGTCAACTCCACTGTAATGAACCCAGTGTTTAGGATGCTAGTGTCTTGTGCTTTTTCACAAATATGTTGTTTTAATGAATGTGATGTTGTTATTCCCAGTGTGACTGTGTGGTCAGACCAATGCAATTCTATTTCTTCTGAAAAGTGATACTCAACTTTTTGCTCGTAATCCAGAATTCAGATATGTGTGGTGTATAAAACTCCAGAATAATTGCCTTTATGTGCATGTGATGTTATTAAAGTTTCCCCATTAAAAAAAATATACATATTCCCAGTTTTCACCTAGCTATATATGTACATATAAGGTGTAGAAACTGGAAAATTCCACATTAGCCCTTGGTATAAAATGCAAAAGGTAAGTAGGTGATAATGCACAGACCTTTCTCTGAACCTCTTAATAGCAAATAAAATACACTTCAGAAGTAACCTGCAAGAGATAAAATGTACATTCACATGGGAAAGAAAACTTCCATTCTGCATGTTTACACACGTAATGATTGACCTGCTTTCCACAGAACGTTGTCTTCTATTTCTACGTCTTCTTATCAGAGTAAAGAGGAGAAGCTACATTTAGCTGCTGTCCAACCTATGCAGTTTGTAAAGTACCTAACCTTTCTTGTAATTATGCTAAATCTAGAGGAAGGAATTAAAAACTCTGAGGAAATGGAGTTCAAAATTCTAAGGAATTAGAAAACCCTAAGGACTTCTAATGAATATGCTGGATTGGGGGGCGCAAATAATGTAGAAAATCATTCGGCATCCCTGGTCACAGCTTATCAATAACACAGTACTTACAGTTTAATTAAGGGAATAGAGACAGCAGCCTATGTTATATGTTTCTCTCTTTAACACAAATTGCCCATATTGTCACCAGGCCAGAGTTCACTGCTTTTGAAATAATAGGATGTAAAGTGTAGATAATGCTACAAATTAGGTTAAACACATAATGATCACATATGTGGATGAAATAGTTTGAAAATGCAAAAGCAAATAGATTAAAATACTGCCTCTGGTTGCAATTGAACATTTGCTACTGTAATATTACAACCATATGTCTATCATGTGCAACTGGGGCACAAAGCCAGTTCCATTTACAGGAAAAGTAATACAAAAGTAATGGCTATACTGGGACATGTTAAAAACATCTCCACATCTACCTCTCTGACTGTATTTTAGGTTAAAACTATCTACATTCATTTGAAAACAGTAATTATGTTGTAATTAGATATTGATCATTACACATAATGCTTTCACACACAGGTGCCTAATTTTTTTTGGTTAAAGTTTCACTCTAGTAAACCTTTAGAGTCAAATTTGTCTTTATCATCTTTATTATTATTTTCCCTTAATGACCTGACATCTCAATGCAGGAGATTAGAAAGGAGGCAAGAGGGAAAAGGAATCACTAACGTGAGTCTAAAAGACTGAGCTATCAGTGAGTTCACAATTTCAGCTTCCAAAACATTTTGAAGAAGCCTGTTGATGGTGCCTTTTGGAAAAGCTTGCCAGACACATGGTACCTGACTAGATGCACATTTAGGCAGCTTATTTTAGCATTTTTTATTTTCTTGTGACTTTATGACATTGCTTTTTCATAAACTTTGTTATGAACTAAAAAAAATGCAATGGGAGGAAGCAGGTGTGAAGGAGAAAAAAAGAAAAAAAAAAAAAAAAGCATAAAAAATGCAGGCATGAAGCTATAGTGAAAAGATTGACCATAGAGGAAGGTGACAGAAGTCAGTAAGCCAGTTAGTTCAGGCCAGAGAAAATTCTGCCAAAGTCATAAAAAACCTGATCAGATACATAAGGCAGCCAGAGAAACTTTCTGATGATCGAGTTGTTGGCCATCACTTAAGCTTTTTGCTTTAAGTAAATTGAAAGCTCGATTATTGTTATACATTCATTTTAGCATCTCAGTATGACTTTTGCTATTTAATTTAAACAGCAGACTTTGAATGAATGACAGTCTCATTAATATGTTACAATCATTTGGAAAGATAGGAGATTTTTCTATTTGAGAAATAGCATGTTTATAATTTAATAGAGATTGTATAAAAGGAATGTTAAATAATGTGAGGTGAATTGTGAGGGGTAGCATTTGTTTTCATTCTGATAAAAAATCTCCTGTGATTTATGTAACAGTACCATAGAAAACAACCTGATAGGTACATTGTAGTAACAAACCACATCTGATGTCTACCTACCACTGTTGGACAATTAACACGTCGCTATTAATTTTACTAAACAATCACAGAAAAAATAGATACTATCTAGTCCATGCCACCTTACTCCAGATATCCTTACTTTCAGTTTCTTCTGTAATGAGAATTCTAGTTTGGGGATCTTTCCTTACAGGCTATTTAGAGGTGAATATGATGGCTTTTACATCCTATCAGCTGATCATACACTGTTGCAGAGCAAGTATTTGTTAGCTGGTTTACACATGGCACCCTACCAGCCATTCTTAATCTCTCCTGGGGCTACATCAGTAAAAAGCAGTATGCCAGAAATCCAAGTCTGGGCCATGGTCTAATAAAACTGTCCTGCATATCTGATCCATCAGTAATGCCTCATTCTGGGCTTTTTCACTCAACCCTCAGGTATTTGAATACTGCTTCAGAGAAATTGATTCATGTGCTTATTCTTGACACTACATTACTTAAAAAACTGTTTCACAAATTGATTCAGCATCTCTTTTAAGCAGTTAAGCTGAAGTTCTCTGAAAAGTTACAAAGCTTAAGCTTTGTAATTTATTAGTAGAAATAACAAAAATGAACAGTCACTGCCACACAAGAAAGATTTCTTAGGTACCTCGGTGTCTTCTGCTCCAGCTCTCTCCTGAGAATCAGGTATTGTTAAAATCAGACATTGACATTTCTCATTTTATGCTCCGCTTCAGCATGATATAGTTAATGTTAGACTTTAAGACCGCAAACTTTACAGTTGCCTTTTATTGCTGCTCTGTGTCTTCCTCACTTCAAAATTCTCCTGAGCTTTAATTAGGGTCTCTACATCCCTTAGGTTTTCAACCTCGTTTAAAAAGCAGCGGGTTCTCTCACCAAACACTGCCTCAGGATTTGTCTGACTATTTAATAGTTATTCACTTCGCTAAACTCTTAGGTACAAAGCATACAATGAGAAGAACAGTCTGCGCTAAGGAGATACAGCTACTCTTCCTTCCACAATAGCAGTGAGACTCCAAGCCTTAGAACCAGAGTATTACTACTGGGCTGGGTAACAAATAAAAAAACAAAAAAACAAACCAAAAAAACAGACCTGAAGAAGGACTAAGACTGAACACTGAACAAAACTTTTTTTCCTTCCCAGTCAGACGACTAGCAAGCGGCTGAGCTATGGTGAGGACAGAGGAAGCATAGTTCCTTAGATTTTTTTAAGAAAAAAAAGAGGAAAACATGGAAGTTGCAAAGGGGAGTATTAATGACAACAATTCCCTAACACATGAAAGAATTTTCCATCAACTATTTGAAAACAGTGGTAAAGGAAAAGGCTGATCTTATGCCATCAGACCTTGAGCACTAAATAATACAGACTGGTGGCAGACTTCTTGGCTTCCGATGGTATTTCTAAGGAACACATGTACCAGGAAAAAACTAGGAAAATACCTTGCATGGAAGAACTGGACAGCTAAAAGCATCACAGGAGCTAAAGTTCTCTGTAAATACAGAAGAAAACTGCTCAGGTTTTGAAACAGAAGTGCATCTGTACCTGTCAGTAGCAAGTGTCAGCAAAAAGGAAGACTTTCAGATGACAGCTTAATTTCCAACAGCACTCCTGAAAAGCTCCAGAACTTGTAATAGCTGTACCAAGTTTTCAGTAACTAAGGCTTGGGAAGCAAACTGGGAAGCTGTATGGTAGAAATGAGAGCAAGTATTTGAGAATACGCAAGAAATGAAACACAGGAGGGAGTATTTCTCAGGGAATAACAAAAAAAAAAACCCAACCAACAAATGAACAAAAACATAAGACATAAGATTTTGACAGACATAAAACTGAAGAACCAACCCAGAATCTTAAGAAAGAAAGGTTTAAGAGACAATGCTCACAGGGTGCTGGAAGATGCAGCGATCAGAATTTGCCACTCTTTATATCTGTGTTTACAGAGTGGACAGTATCCTGATGCAGCAGCTGTAATAAACAGTCTTAGATACTACAAGACTGAAGGCAGAAAGGTATGCCAACCAAGCCAGAGCCTAATTAAACAGAACATGTAGCACCACAAATTCTAATAAACACTACCTCTTCTTTTTTTCAGATAATTCCCAGCTTTGCCCAGCAAAGTAAGAGGATAAGCAAGAAAGACAGTATCTGTTCTGCATGCAGGAACATGTACAGATATGATGAAAAGAACATCGAGTCTCAACAGCTTTCTGCGAAAAGCTTAACACCTACCAATTCTTAGCACCTTCTTAAGGATTTGTTCTTAAAATATCCAGTCTGTCTATGAATGCATACTGATGACATCTTCAGAAAAATGGGCCCGCTCAATTTTGAAGCAGAGCGCCAAAGTTACAAATATAAGTAGTCATGTATCTTTAGTATCTAATATGTATGTATCTAATAGTTATGTATTTTTATACCTCTTAAGTTACTTAAGTAGGTAGTTTCCAAATAATCAGTTCTTGACTTTGTCTTAGTTATCAGAATATTGATAAAGATATACAGCTGAAAGCAGCCCTTCCATAATGCTGTTTATAACAACGACAAAAGGAAAAATATCTAGCAAAATATGAATATAACAATATACAATTCAAAGTAATTTTCACAAAAAAAAATAAAAGCCTCGAAAACAATCTGATCCAAGGTAAAGAGATTAAATAAAGGCTATTTTTTCTTACTTTATCATGCAATCTCCTTCAACATTTGTCCTGTTCAATCCATATTCTTGCAACTTTCTCATAAAGTCTACAATGGATTTCCTACAGCAGCTAACACTGTTTTGTGCTTTTAATTTTTTATGTCTTACCATTTAATGGCATCATATTTTCAATCATGCTAAACTAAGGCACATCACAAAAGAACATTGATTAATAAATGCATGAGGGTTAATAGAGCAGGTCTTACAATTTGGGAGATGAAAAAGAGACCACTACGCTAAGACTGTAACCACAGGCACTATGTTGATTCTGAAAAGCAATGTGGATTTTCAAAAAAATAAAAAAACCAGAGTCATGAGTCACAAAAATCACAGTAAATTTAGAGATATAAAATTTTCTGTTTCCTACTACCCAAGATGTCATATCAGATATATATAATTACATATAAAGCCTGCTTCTTTAGGCATCTACACTATACATTTTGAACAAGCCTTGAATGGATGCATTTTTTTCGTTATGCAAAAGCTACAGTAGTGAAATTTCTATGCAAATGGTTCTGTTCTCTGTGACTTAAGGGGGAGTAAGGACAATTTCCTTTACATTGTATTAAATTTTGTAGAATTCCAGCGAAAGGCTTACTACTCACTTCCACTGCTTAATGGTGCTTTGTACTTGACCTAGAGGCAGATGGCATTATTTATTAAATCATGTGGAAATTGCAAGTATTAAATGCCTGTATGTCCCTTCACAGCCCATAGTACCAACTAACAGAGGAGAGGTGTCTGTCATATCTTAAAACTGTAGTGATGGATCAGCAGAAGAGTCTACCTTCTTACTACACTCACACATCTCTTTCAATAAAGCCAGAGTACATAGATGTCACAGAGGGACAGACGATTCATCTTAATCTTTGACAGCAGCATAAACAATGCAGTAAAGGAATAAAAGAGGAGTTATTTCCCCTTGTATTTATCTAAATAAATATCCCTCTTATTTATCTAAATAAATTAATTTATTCTGCAGTTGCCGAGGATGACAGGTTCAGGGAAGGTAGAACGCGCTGGCACAAAAGTTTAATTACTCCTGTGGAGTATTCAAGCAGCTACAGCAAATAATATCCGAGCAGTTTTTTTCTCAGAAAAATTTTCACTGTATCCCGTGTGGATAAATCCCATGGGCACTAACAGGAGACTCGTGTGTGCAGTAACCAAAGCAGAAAATAATATCAATACTCATCACTGAGGAATGTTGGTTTTTTTTCTTTTTTCTTTTTTTTTTTTTCCCCTCATAAGTCAAAGACAAAAAAATATGCACTGGCCTAGAACTTTGTATGCCACTTTGGGTGGCAAAAGTTGTCCATGGGAGGAATAATTATTACTACAGAAGAAAGTAGTTGAGTCTCTTTTGTGAGGTAACAAAACATTCTACCCTGACAAAACACTGCAAAAGGAATTGGGCTAAGCTAGTGCAGTTCCCATCCTTTGGGAGAAAAAAGGTGCACAGGCAGGGAGGAAACTATGGTGTTGTCCAGTACATCTCACAGGCTCAAGGATCAGGAGGTAGATTAGGGCATACCTGCCCTCCAGTATAGACAATGCCATTCCCTTCCAGTCCCATTTTCTACTGTTTTTTGTTGGGTTTTGCTGGGGTTTGGGGCTTTTTTGAGTATAGGTTAAATTACATTCCACGTGGCTGGAACAATATGATAAGCACCAAAAAAAGTTACAAACTTCTTCTAAATGACAAACATTGTTTCCTTTTCACTCATCCTTTCATTAAGCTGATAGTTATGTAAATGACTTATGGCAAGACTTGCATTAGTCTATTTAAGTTCAAATCACACTTAACATTAGCTCTGTAGATGCGTTGACAGATCATCCTTTGTCATCAGAAATAGCGTTGGTTGCAATAACATTTCAGTTTTAGTTTAAATCTAAATTAGTAAAATTCTTTTAACAGTCTCTCCCGAGAAAGACAAATTACCTCTCTTGCATCCAAACTCTCCAACAGCACTGTACTTTTCTGAATATATACACAGAGAGGAGGAATATACAGTGCAATATATTCTTTCTTTATATTGAACTGCCTGAAGATCACAATACTACTATGCTGCAGTTAATACTCAAAGTAATTTCCTGGAGCTGTAAAACAGAAACAGATGTTGGCTGTTTCCCATTTAATGAGTTAGGGGTGATAGAAAAATGACACTCAACAAAACTCCTAAGTTTCAGATGTCAACTTTGCAATCATTTATTGCTTTATCTGAACACTAAACAGTAGTTAGATATTGTAAGAGGAGATTTGGTGCATCTTTTTACCATTCCCTTAGGTTCTTTAGGTCCAGCAGGATTTAAAATTATACAATCAGAGATAGTAAAGATGGGAAAAAAAAAGTATTTCATGCTTTGTTATTTTTATTTTTGTTAAAAGTCAGCTTTGTTGTATTGACTTATAAACTACAGTTCTTCAGATCCTCTTTAGATCAGTTTGCAATAGGTCTCTAATGATATAGTTATAATCCCACTCCATAAGCCTCTTTTTACCACCTACACTTCTTGTAAATGAAGAACACAAGCAGAAGCTTAATTGTAGCAGCTTGCTGAATATTTACCTCTGAGCTCAATAAATCATGATAGTTCACCTCTTCCAAAGTCAATAACTATTTAATATTCTATTAAGCCGATGGGAGTAAAAGAATAGTAAACCATGTTTCTGCTATAGCAAGGTAATTAACTAAAACAGGGAACAATTCCCCTTTCATTTAAAATGGCAACAAAACATCCGTTATTCAAGGAGTGTGATCGTTATAAAACTGTGTGAAAATAAGTGAACCCTGTAAACTTGGACTTAATTCAGTTTTCTGAGTGGAAAGTTTGAAGACTGTAAAATTATAACTTTACTACTTCAGCACCATACTATTTCTGAAGAAATTTGTATGTTGAGTCCTCAGCTGATGATAGCTCACCTAACTGGATAAAGTCAATGAGGAAATAATGTAGAGTTTTCACTCACAGATTAATAGTGAATATGCTGTCCTTTAATATATCTAAATTCTAGATAGGCTAGGCTCATTATATCTTAGAGCTTTGGAATCCCTTAATTTTTAACAGTTGGATTATTCCCATGGTAGAGTAAGACAGATTTACTCTATCCTCCTTCTGTTTAAAGAGACCTGAGAAGACTGAGGGAAGGAATCAGTTCTTCAAAGAATGTGATTTCAAAGAAAATATCATGTCACTTATTAAGAAAAGAAATAAAAAATTACCGTTTTCACAAAATCTGACTTTGGCTTCCTCCCTCCTTTGTCTCCAGGCACAGCACTGCGGAAGCAAGGAAGGACAATAATGATCACTATTTCTTTTTAATTTCATCTGCATTCTATATCTCCTTTCTCCATGAGACAGAAGCAAAGGGCCACAGCAGTCAGAACTATACCTAAACCATTTGCTCCTGTAGACTTTAGACAACTTAATTACAGACTAACTGATCAGCTGCAGATTTTTACCTACCTATGACTCTGCTCAGGTCTTATGTTTTTCTATTGCTTTTCAACATGTTGGTCTCCTTACAAAATCCATAGATTTTATGAGCATCTTTTTTAACAAAATAATCTATTGGAGGGAAACTCCGGAGCATCTAAACTGATAAATGGCTGAGTAGCACTTCCACAGGGTGCCGTACAGGTATAAATTAAATCTCACTCAAATTTATTGAATTCCAGTACAGCAAATATGCTAAAAACCAAAAAGAGTTTGTAAGTCCCTTGCAACTCAGTGGGGTGCTTGCAAGGATCTGAGCTCAAAGTATGATCAGGAGATCTACCTCAAAGTTATGTCTAACACAGAGCTCTAATATCTCCTGCTTCTGACATGGGCAAGGTGGGTGGTTTTGGGTTGTGTTTTACTAATTGAATCATTGTGCAGGCCTCTGGATGTGACTTCAGGACACTAAGCTGACATTGTCACTGCCCTCTTCCTTAAGTTTATATACCTCAGAGGAATCAGCTTTTGCTATGGAAGTCTGTAGTGGAATGGCTTTTTGAGCTGCTGGTAGTAGGCATCCTTATGAGGTGACAGATCAGTGAACTTAATCTGCATATAACCATACTGTGCATTTGTACATTGGTACGGGTACAAACCGATCAGTTCTGCAGCTGCTGACACCACCAATAGAAACACATAAAATCAGGATTCAACGTCTCTAATATTCACTGATATACATTTTTTATATTTTTCTCTGCCCAAAAACAAAGATTTGAATAAAACACTACTGAAGTTCAGTTCTTTAGTCTCTGCAGACAGTTGTACCTCTTTTTTCTTAACAGATGTGGAACTACAGAAACTGACACCACCTGAATATTTGGCATGCCGCATAGTTCTCAGTAATAAAAAGATGCAGATTATTGTGCCTCTTTTTTTTTTAGCAAGTAGTGGAAAACAAAAAATGTGGAATTAATTTTCTAAACTTCAATTTTCATGACATGGTCAGTGGACCTTGGCTGGCTGCCACACCCCCACCCAGCTGCTTTCTCACTCACCCTCCTCGACAGGACAAGGGGAGAAAATAACATGGAAAAAGCTGTGGGTTGAGAAAAAGGGAGATTCCTTACCAATTACCATCATGGGCAAAACAGACTCAACTTGGGGTAAATTAGTTTAATTTATCGCCCATTAAAATAGAGTTGAATGGTAAGGAAAATGCAAAAAACTAAAACACTTTCTCTCCTTCCCCCCCTTCTTCCCAGGCTCACCTTCCCTCCTTCACGCCGGACTCCTCCACCTCCTTCTACCCTGCTGAGGGGCACAGGGGGATGGGGAAGGGGGGTCTGGGGTGAGCCCGTCCCGGCTGCCCTCTGCCGCTGCTGCCTCCTCAGGCTGTTCCCTGCTCCAGCCTGGG
>JAVJGG010000030.1:8091399-8137507 GCA_035590195.1 Aviceda cuculoides
GCTGGCAGGGCTGTTTCTCACCCCGTTTCCCTCAGCCCTTTTGCCCTTTCTTCCCCAGGCTTTCTCTGAGGCGCCCGCCCGCCCATGGCTGAGGGGCTCAGGTGGAACCGGCGGGAACCGGCTGGCTCCGGCCCGCCCCAGCCCCTCCGCGCTCCTCACAGGCCCCTGCAGACCCCGCCAACAGCACCTGGGCACCTGCACCCCAATGCACACAGCTATAATTCTGATTATGAAGCAAGGTTACACGACCATATTTGCTTTTGAACTCTGTACACAGTAATTTTAATTTTTTTTCACTTTACATTTAGCCCCACCAGCAATAACATTATAGATATATACAGACAAGCAAAGTGTGAAACATGTATGTAGTATTTTGGGGAATAAGAGGTTGCACAAGGCTTTAGTTTTACAGTATGATGGGAAGGCAGAACTTAGGTTTTGTTATGCAAGAGCAAGAATTTTTTGTGGATTCAAAAGCTAAATCTAGACTACTGTATGTTATGCAATGATATGTATATATAATTCTAAACCAACTTTTAGAGTATATTTCACACTTATAACCATGATGGGGTGGGAAGCATGTTAAGAGGCTAAAACTGAAGCTGGTTCACAGTGGGAAAATAAACATGATTTTTTTTAGTATAGTCACCTCTTACTCACATCAGGATAAAAGCAGGTCCAACATCTCTGGTTTATTTTAATAGAGAAGTATCCTGTATGGCCAGTCTTAGGTTACTTCTCTCCTGCTACTTCTGGAGTCTCTAAAGAAAAGGAAAAGTATATGTTTTAGCCAATACATTGAGCAACAGAGTACTCTTGGCAATGCAGGTGTTATTGAAGTCATCAATAATTAAATGACAATAAAAGCACTGATTCCTAAACCAGGAAAATAAAAAAGCTATAAAATTGTTAAAAGCTGGCTGTGTGTGTGTGGGGGGGTGACTTAATGAAATGTTTTAATAGAAATATTATGAATTGACAATTAATAAAAATCACGGGTTAGTAGTATGATATTCCAAAGACTTGCAGAGTGATAAAGGAGAGCTGATGAGAAACCCGCCGCCTGCTCGGTTCAAGAAGTAAGCACAAGGGGCCAGAGCTGGAGGCTGGGAACGTGTCCATAAGGAGACACCTACGCCAAGCAGCCAGGAGGAGACACTCATGGCTCCCACTGGGCTTCCCGGCGGGCAGTCTCTGGGTGCTCTGATGCAGGGGTAGTCGCCGTGCAACCTACAAGCAGGCATTACTAAAATGATTTGAATCCCATTTAAGAGGAAATAGAAGCCACATAAATTGCAATTGTTGCCGTTACCTTTGGATTTAAATCTATTCCCTGTGTGATTCAGCAGACCCAATTAAACAGATTTAAGGACTTCCCAATTAAATACAGAAGACTTTCCAAGTACCTTTAAGAATGATATTTTTTAGTGTACAACAATTTAATGGCAATCCCACTGGCAATAAAACTGCCAGAGTCAGTAATTAATTTTAACATCTCTGACTACTAAATTAGTATTTTCTTATTAAAAATACATAATCTAACAAATTCCCAGTTAGTAATTCCACAGACAACTATAACTTTTACTATTATTCTTCCCTTATCTTATTTACCCATGTATGTTTAAGTTTTGACTGAGTTGCAACTTTGCATATAGGTCCTGATCTCAGCTAAGAAGCCATTTTACAGCAATGTAAATTTGTTCAGTTGTTCTTGTATTGTTGGTATTTGTTACCTTACTAATAGACTTTTATTATTCTGTTTGTCTTCCAGCTGCAAACTGTTTGAAATTAAACCAGGTAGAAACTCCTCTGACTTGCAGCAATACATTTATTCCCAAGGGAAAACCTAACCCTTTAAAGCCTCAGAAAGAAGAAAAAACCCTATTTTTCTCAGTTTAATTTTCATTGGACAGCCACACAGGATAGCTGGACTGGGTAAGCTTTGAAATGGAGAGGTTACAGTTTTAGCAGTCCAGTGGTATTATATAGCTTCCACCAAAATGAAAGCAGGAACATCTGCTGTCTACCTGTGAGTAATGAATTATCTCAGTGTGGGAAACAACACACTCTGAACACAGTGAAGATCCTATCTACAAAAAGTGTATTGCCCTCTGAGCTCCTTCTGCATATTGCAAACAAGCTTCCCTTTTATGCACATACGTAAGCGCCTTGGTTTAGAGCAGCACTGCCAGTATTACATGAAGTCAGAGTCCTGTACCGTTTCTGCTCTGAGGTTAATTTAGAGCTCACAGGCAGCTGGCTGCTCTATTTATCAGTTCTTCAAGAGTACTCATTGAAGCACCATTCCTGGTCCACCCAGTGGTATAAGGTGCAGTCACCAAGGCACACTAAATCTGTCAACAAATGTTGGCGTTTCTTCCTGGCTGTGCCTCTTTGTTTATCAAATAATCATTTTCAGTAATAAGGGAGAAGAGTGTAAACATGCTCTTCACTAATTTGCTATGTTTGAACATCTGATTCTTTAACATTGTGAACAGGAAGCACTGATGAGCTTTGTGACTGCACAGTTTGGTTCCAATTAAATTTTTAATGAAACAAAAGTCAAGCCCAACTGTGACTTGTGGCAGAGTTTTGATTTCAGCAGTGCCCTCTTAAGTCCTCTAATTTGGCCAGGTTTCCCCCACTGAACATAAATATTGATAGTTGACGAGACAGAAAACAGTGTGCGGGGAATGCAGTGTGCCAAGCAGTTTGCTTTTCTGAGCTTGATTTTATTTTTTTTATTTTTAGGGGCTGTTGACAGATTGGCAATCAAGCCTATCTTGAATTTTCAAGTTCATTCAAATCTATTTTCAGAATGGATATCCCAGGGTGATTGTAAGGCAAAGGAAGCAAAGTGTGCTTGCACCATCAAGCACAGTGCTTTAAGCTGATAGAAAATGTCTGAAGCTATTTAACTTCTCTGTAGGAGCCCACGGAAGTCTGTTGCTTCCTGCCACTAATAAATGCCGTGGAGGCCAGCTGCTTTCAAAACTCCCAGTAAAACCCACTGGTGTTTTTAAAGGAACACAGCAGAAGGGAGGAAAACTAATTTAAGAAATATTTGCAACAGTGAAATAGAGCTCAAAGGTATGGTATTAATGACAGTAGTCAGCAGCAGCAGCTGACTGTCTGGATTTAAATGGCAATCTGCTTGGCAGTAGCAGTTTAAAACCAATGCAGATATTGGACTGCACCATCCCTTCTGTACACATACCCAACAGATTGGGTGATCTGAGCCTTGGATACTGAACTCTGTAACCAATGAAGTTAGATAAAGGAAAAATAAATTGCTTTGGATCTGAGGCTTGCTTTAGTTAGCATTCATTCAGTGACAGTTTTGCTACCAGAAAAGGGAAAAAAAGAAAAAAAATTAAAAACAACAACAACCCCAAACCCCCCAAGCTTTATAGTAATAAAGAGCTACCAAGAAATAGTTTCAATAGTAGGGGACAGAGTCCCCAGCTGGAATAAACTGGCTCAGCTCCAGGGACTACAGCAGGATTGCACCACAGCTGTTGAGCTGTGGATGGGGCTGCACATGCCTGACATCAGGCTCCTAAATTCACACTAAATAAGTAACAGTAAGATTATCAGAAGTACAGCATCTACCTTTGGATCAAAAGTTCTGATTTTTTTTTTTTTTCTCAAGTTTTGATGAGAATAAAAGGCCACTTACTCTTGATTCTTAAATACAGATTTAGGAGGCTAACTCTAAGCATATAATTTGGAAAAAGTCTCTCTTGGAGTCCACAATACAACATCTGGATAAATTCCATGGAGTTCAAAAGATGATGGACCTTAAAGCTATCCAGCAATCCTGCGAAGTTAATTTACTTATTTTAGAGAGGCACTTTGAATACATCCTCCTACATGCCATGAGTGAAACCCCAGTAACTAAAGAACCAGATTTCAGAGGAGGAAGGAAATAAAATCTCTGTCTAGAAAAGCTCCATCTACTTTTTCATGGTAACTTCTCCTCATGCTCCACCAATAAGAAACAAACAGTCTGACCCTCATGGTTTTGTTAAAGTGCCAGATGTAAATGAAGGAATATGGTAGTTGTCAGAACGGATTTATTACTATGCTTTTCCTATTGCTTTTGACTTGTGCCAGTGCACCTGTATACACCTGTATGATATGCTACAACAGGAAAATATTTTAGAATACTAATTTCTGCAAATGTAGGTATGATTCCCAAAACTATGTTTCCTTGGTGTTTTTAAGCTATCTTCTTTGAAACCCCCAATTAATGCCTTTGGAGATTACTCCAAAAATGCTACTGCTGTGACAATTTTTCTCACAGCACTCTTACATTTCCTCATTATTTGATTTAATTTTACTATGCCTACCTCTTTCTCCAAGTCTTATACTAAATAATTTTCCTTATTCCTTGGAGTTAACACATTGTTGAAGACAGTATGTCACGTTTTCTTTCAGACATTACTTATACACACTATCTTCTTGCAAAATCAAGTCACTCCCCGAACTCTCTAACAGTATTTTGAGTTTTTTGCTGGCTTGAATCTTCCAACAGATTTAGGAAAACATGGTGTCTCTTGTATTATTGTGGAGGCAACTGTATTATTTCTCATTTAACTGTGTCAGTTTGTACAAGGCCTAGGTGCTCTTTTACACACAATTGCTTTCAGAAAGATCAAATATAGACAAAGGCATTGAGCAATATGTATAAGGGTGATAGAATCAAGACAATGGAAGGAGTTTTACAATTCCTATAAAATATGTGATACTTATGGATACCAGCTTTTAAGTTACCTTATTTGCTTTGCTGTACCATACAGTAAAATTGTATTTTGAATTTTACATATACTCCTTCAACAGGGACTTTTTGGAGATTAGCATTTTCCAGGGGCTAGCTGTATCTACATTTATTTCAGGTCTCCTATATAGGAGGTTGCTGATGCTTTAAAGCAGGTACTTGAAAAAAACAAGGGAAAGATAACTGACTTTACCTCTCCGTGTAATTAAATGGTCAGCCAAATTTCAGCTCAGGTTGTTCATAGGAACATCTCTCTATTCCTCAACTTGTGGTTCCAATCACTGTTATTCCAACCACTGTGATACCATGAATTGCCTGTGTCATAATTCATACTTTTTTTAACCACAGAGAGCTATGTCATCCTGAACCAACTCTATTTTAATTTCTATTTGTCTGGTCTTTCTGTTTGCATTTTTTTTTTTTTTTCATCATAGCCATTATATGGGGCAGCCCTGTTTTAGTATTATGAAACTTACTTTTATGCCATATATTTTCTTATCAAAATGCTTAAGAAAAATGTTAAATAAAACAGAACCTAACCCTGATTCTTCTGGAAGCATGATGCTTTTGCTTGCTCAGCAGTACCTTTTAGCTTTCCTTCCACAGGCTAATATTCTTAGGCACAGCAGTATCTGAATTTTTTGAGTAACACTTCAGTTATTACCCTGTGGCAGCTTCAGATGGAAGCTGGGGTCATCATCCCAAACAGGAAAATACTTTGTTTTGTTTACACAGTCATACTCCCAGGCACTGGCGTAACAGCCATTGTTACTGTGGCTGTCTCCCTTCTATAGAAGAAAAGAAGTTTTAAGAATTATTCTCAGTGGGTTTTTAGAGAACTTTGAGCCTCATGAGCCCACATAAAATGACTGTTTGCTGCAGTTCCTCCTATTGCCCATTTTTATTGGTTGCTTTCACTACATTTTAAGGCACATTTCTAAAATCTATTACCTTCGTATTGCTGTAAACATATACTTTAATGTGCTAAGTATTACAAATCAAAAATCTTTGCAGTTATCTCTTCAAGATATGCATATTATCCTTTTATCTCCAATGAATTTCTGTAACTCTAAGCAGTTCTAAGGTCAGGTTTTGATTGGAGTCTTTCTTTCACTGGGTCATTATGGCATCTGTAAGTTATTTAAGAATCCATTTGTTTTTCGTTGTTTTAATTGCCATTAATAAAGTACCCTGTAAAAAAAAGCCTTCATACCTGAATCCAAATCACTATATATGTGCTTGCCTGGCACTATGAAAAGACTAGAAAAACAAAGAATAGAAGTGATATATGCTATAGATTCCAGCCATCAAAAGGAAGGAAAAGGGGAGACAGACTATTCTTTCAGCAGCCAGAAAGCATGTTCTACAATATGTTTTCCTTTAGCAGTAAGAGAAAAAGGAAATCCCTCTTCAGCAAAGAAGTGGGAAGAGATAGTACAGATATCATGTCATGGTATGCTTTATTACATAAATATACTATGCCTTGAGGTAAAGCCACAATAGAAATCCCTGCTTAGGCAGACATGAAATTCAAGTCATGGAGAAGAAGTCAGGCCATTAACTCAGACATCAGACTCTACAGAGACATAATACAGTTGAGGATTGCGCACACATTTTAGGTTGCATAGCACTGACAGAAGCCAGCATCTTCCTTTGTAATGATATTACTATCTCACAGGGCTAGAGAGTTAGATTATTTCATGATTATTCTCTTTCTGGTCCCAAGAATTTTCTGTTCTTTTTTTGCATACTGACAGTCTTCAGAAGGAGGGATGAAAGGATCAAAGAAAACATTAGCCTGGAAGGGAATCTGGAAATCATGTAGACCAACCTCCTCGTTTAAAAAGTAACTGCTGGGTCTAAGTAATGTAATCTGAGGAAGCCAACACAATCTGTTCCACCGGAGCCTGTGCAGCCAGCATACCTTTACAGAAGAGGGGTAGGGGAACAGAGCGACCTGTGTACTCCAACTTCTACAGGCAAACACTAGTACCACTTTGAGAGTATTCTGCACAGAAGGAGTCTGGCAAATGACTGACTGGCAAGATGAGTCAGGTGTCTTCTTGCAGGATCCTCTTATACCACACAGGCAGTCTTCCAAATTAAGGTTCATACTTAGGACATTTGATCTGCTCATGGATAGGCTGCTAAACCTCTATGATCCTCAGCCTGACATATCAAGGCAAAACAAATTATTTTCCTTTATTTTAATATACCTGGCTGAAAACTGTGCTGCTTCCGTAACTGATCCAGTACTACAGGAGCTATGTCTGCCTTAATGGCAGGGACATGCATCACAGAAACAGAATGAATGGTACCAACTCTAAAGCTCCAGCCACCTGACTGATTTTGGTCTACCATGGCAACTCTGTTACAGGTATTACTGTTATTCCAAACCTCTTTATACACAGAAAAAAAAAAAAAAGAAAAAAAAAGGCAAAAAAAAGGCAAAAAAAAAGCCAGTGAAAATGTGGAGTTTAAGTTCCTTTTCTCTTTACATTCATACTGCTCTTCTTTTACACTGAACTTTTCAGGGAAGTCTAAGGAAAGCTTCTGAGAACTTTTGCCTGCCTTGCTGCCATGCATAGAAAGGGGTCAATGTGATCCAAGATTGTGTTCTCTCTTGGTAACTTCATCAACAGCTGTTGAAAACTAAAAACACGTCAGCTTCAGTGACTAGAACATGAGTCTGAAAAATAATTTGTGCTTGGCTCTAATCAAGGCTGATTGCAGTCTCGGTGACCTTGGACAAGTTACTCAAGCTCTTTGTTCACCTTCCTGCTCAGCTGTAAAATTAAGTCAAAGCAGGACTTCACTGGAAAACAGATGTTGCCTTAGATTTGAATTTTTCTGGTAAATAAATTATAGAAGAAAATATAATAATGAATTAATAACTAGCAGTCAGCACATAGTAATTATGTGGCCATATCCATTATGACTGTACATAAACAAAATCAATTTTCATTAGGGGATATTAATGTTATCAAGCATTGCTAGAAAGGTTTTGGCAGTTACCAAAAAAGCTTTTTTTTGTTTTCCTCCAATGAAGCACAGCTATTCTTTCATTCCTTAGGATTGTGTACTTTTATAAGCCAATCAAATCTTCATATAAAATGGATGTGTACTGAAATTTCAGCCCAATTTGAAAATGCATTTTGGTACTGTTTCATATCTTTATGCATGAGAAAGTTTTATCTTCATAAAAGGGAAAGTTTTACAAGCAATGAACAGAGTCAGATTCTGTTGCAGTTTATACTGGTGTAAATATAGCTATTCTACCAAGACGAGCGAAGCTTGCTGCAGCATCAGGATAACTTCATTTAAACGCTAGCATCTTTTAGGATATTAATTATATGCAGTGATTTTTTTTCTATTTTGAAATGGAGAAGAATGTGAGGTGAGGTTCTCTTTTGGGAATGCTTCAGTGTAAGTGAACGTGATTTTCATGAAGATTTTCAAACAAGCATGACTGATGGAAATGCATTTTTCCATGTCGCCAAGTACAGCAATAGATCAAACAAGAAAGCCTTTCCTAATTCTGAAATGCCTCTCCTTTTTTTATCGAGGCAGTGCGAAAAGGACTAAAAAAATTGCAAAGAGCTTTGGCATCCATTCATATTATTTTTTAAGGGAATCTATACTGTCATGTATTGAATTTGTATTGTCATGTATTTTGGAATTTGGCAATCTGTGGCAAAAAGGTACAGGAAGATTATCAGACTTGCTGTGATTGGTATTTTAGAAATCCAAAGAACAAGGAAATGAATTATCACCAACAATTAAACTTAGAAAAAACCGATGTACTATTAGATTACACTTTTTGTTCTCACATAGATGGGTCCAAAGTTAAAGTTCATCATGCTAGTTAAAGTATTTCAGAAACAGTCAAGACCTCTGATACACCAGTCTCTGCTGGCAGAAGTTAAAGGAATCAGTTTTCAGTTTGGGTTTCAAGACAGCTACATAGAGATTCTCTGTTTAATTTACACTGCAGAATGCAAACAATATGGTTAAAAGCCATTAAACTGTATTAAGTTTAATTGTACACACCCTACTCTTCAGTTTCCCTACTGTCTTTTTTTTCCCTGACAGGTTTTCTTCCTAAGACTATGGATTGATTCTCTGTAGCTGCAGTTCAATTGCTGTAGCTATAAAGCAGGATGGAAAGCATATGATTACTAAGCTGCTAGACAAAAACGTGGCATTGCAGAGCTCAAATTGTAGGATTAGCTCTTGTTAATACTGCTTATTTATTTAATTGTATTCTACAATAGGATTGGACAAAATGCAACAAGTCATCTACTTCATCCTAAATCTAAAACCAGCACTAATTGAAAAGAAACAGAACAGACTACTCATTTGAAATGTGCACCATTGGCCTGTTATTCAATCAATTTGATATTGAATTGGATATGGTAGATGTAGAGGGTTGCATTTGTCTACAATTTGTCAGTCATCTTACACCTGCAATTGTTTCATCTTCCATGGAATCTGGGTGACAGACAAGCACCAGAACTTCAACTTCGTTTAAAAACCAAATAAATAAAAAGGGACATTGGTGGTGCTAGAAATGCAATGTTGTGCCTATTGCATCTATTTCACACTGCAATCAATGAGAATTAAGTATCAAAATGATCAATATATAGTCATATAATATAAGCCATATTTATGTGGTACTGACAGATGAACAAATCTTAGTGCTAGGGCTTTTTTTACTCATTTTGCATCAGAAGACAAATTTGGAGGACTGTATATCTGGACCTCTACTGGATTCTTCAGTGGCTATATTTACTGATAACATCTCAGGCACTTTAGAAATGACCAATTAATGGGATTAATTTCCCTTTCTTCCTCTTCAAATCCTTTGGTCTCTCCTTGCTTTGAGATGCTCAGTCAGTTCTGATATCAAGTACTTTGGGACTAGGTTGTTGCTGAACATGTCAGTAGGGGTCTGCTTTTCACATAGAAACTTCACTGACCTTCAGGCAGTGGTGAACTCCAAAATGCTGATGGCAATCATTCTTCTTATTTTTGCAGAAGTATGTAAGTCGAACAAACAAACAAAATCTTTCTTAATACAAATTCAAAACTATTGATCAGTGTTGTGGTTTAACCCCAGCCAGCAACTAAGCACCTTGCAGCTGCTTACCCATTCCCCCCACCTGGTGGGATGGAGGAGAGAATCGGAAAGAAAAAGGTAAAATTCGTGGGTTGAGATAAGAACAACTTAGTAGAACAGAAAAGAAACAGCTAATAATGATAGTAATAACAATAATAAAATGGCGATACTAATAAAAGGAGTGGAATATACAAAACAATTGATGCACAATGCAATTGCTCACCACTCGCCAATCAATGCCTAGTCATTTCCCAAGCAGCGATCCTGCCCAGGCCAACTGCCCCCAGTTTATATACTGGATATGACATCACATGGTCTGGAAATACCCCTTTTGCCAGTTTGGGTCAGCTGTCCTGCCTGTGTCCCCTCCAAACTTCTTGTGCCCCTCCAGCCTTCTTTGGGCATCAGAAGCTGAAAAATCCTTGACTTATTCTAAACATTACTTAGCAACAACTGAAAACATCAGGGTGTTAGCAACATTCTTCTCACACTAAATCCAGGACATAACATTATACCAGCTACCAGAAAGAAAATTAACTTTATCCCAGGCAAAACCAGGACAATGAGAATGCAGCTTTATGTGATGTACTAGAGAGGAAAAATTGCTAACGTGAGCATAGGTATGCATGGGTATATACACACAGGTCACTCGAAGTAGATGAAACAATATTAAAAACCACCCAAATTAATAAAATTTGGGCTTTATCTTTTGAAATAAATGAGAATTAGTTCCACTCAAACCCATGTATTTTTCTATCTTTACATAGAAATCAAATAGTTGTAATTTGCATCACCAGGAAGAATCACCCAACTGGGCTACTATAATTCCTAAGGGTGGATAGTTTAAAACAACATCAAATATTTCAGGTTGGAGGGAGATTATGACAATCCAAGTGATAACTCAGAATAATGAAACTGAATTTTTGTGAGCCCATAAGAAGTCCAAAAACTCCAGTAGTCTTTGAGTAACAACTCTGAGGAAGAAAACCCTACAAAACAAACCGATAACACAAAAGCAACACAGAAAAGGTGCAAGTCTTCAGTAAGTCAGACTTTTGCTAAGAACAACTGAATGGTAAGCATCTACATTTAGCTGGAACAACGAGCAGCCGCACGGGATCTAATCTGCAGCTGATGGTGAGCCAAAGTGCCGTGCAGACGGAACGTGAGTGACACTGGCAGATAGCTGCCTCTGAAAGTGGTGCATTATAAAGGGGAATATGGACAGGATAATGGACCTGGGCCAAAAGTCTACTATCAGAGAGTCAGCTAGTGACAGTGCAGGAAAGTAGGGAAATGGAAGTAGCTCAAACTATCCAGATTAAATAACACAGGGAGGGCTTGCTGGGTATAAATATCAAGGGTAATACACAATTTACTATATTATTTGAGACATTCTACTAATCCCTTTATTAGAATAGGATTTTTAGACAGGAGATAATTTACTTCTTTTAAAAATCTACCTTCCATCTTCAGATATACAAGAAACATTTTTATAGGCACTTGGCATGCAGAAATTCCCAGGATTCAATGCATGTTTAGCATTCAATTCATTACACCAATGCCTCTAAATTTGGTACACAGGATAATACTCATTTCTTAAATGAGTCATGCTCCAGTGAAATTGAAAAGAGCTACATGCATGCATTTGCATCCAGAATGTAATGGATAATTTGAAGATGCAAGAATAGCTTTGCTGTGTTCGGTAACACAAAAAATTTTAGTTATTTTTCTTTTGCTATACTTTATGGCCAGCTACCGTATTTTTCAGCAAGAAAATATGGAAGAAATCTATACCATCATATATAGAGATATTTATATGTAAACTTCTAGCAAGAGCTGTTTTGTAGAAATATAAGTCAGGGTCAAATTTAAGGAGTCACTAATAAACACAGATTAAATCCTCCACATCATGGCAAAATTAATCTGAACTTTCTTGTATTCATAGAACTAATTCTCCCTAGTCACAAAAAATTTTAGTAAAGGAAGAAGGGGATTAGGAGGCTAAGATTCAGTTCCTAAATCACAGCTATTTTTTTTATTTTTACTCTGATGAGAAAACCACTGGTGCAGCTGGCTTTTCTGCTTTTTTGCAGTCTCTTCTTCACTTACTCTTTGGGTTATTCAAGATGTATTGGATAGGAAGGCACATATCAAGTTGTATCTGATTATGGTTTATGCCACATTTAAAATATTTTAATTTTTTATTCCTGCTCTATTTCAGTAGCTGGTCTCACAACACTCCCACAGTAATCCCACTCGCTAACTGCCCTAGCTGTTCTTTGCCCCTTCTTGCTCTGTTAGCTTCTACTTACTAATTAATTCAGTGTTTTTAATAGTTCCTACTATTCTAGTTGTTTACAAAATATAGGTAGCACTGAGGACCTCCATATCCCTTTTTATATACAGAAGGCTGTTAAACACATTCTAGCACCTCTCAGATTACAGAAAACCTTTTAACAACTGTTTCTTCTTTAATTCATGCACATTATTAAAGAAAGACCCCCAACACTCATTTTCTCTTTGATTAACTTTTTGCACCTTGGGGTTGGAAATGAGTGTCCTAGGTAAGAGTGACTGGCCAGCCACAAAACTCTTAGACATAATTACCCACATACTGTTAAAACTTCAAGTTTTTCTCTGCATCAGGATGTGTCCTCCACCCTGTCACTGCCCCCCCTTTTCTTTTTGCAAACCAAAATGTCTTTCAAAACAATGAAACAACCTATCCAACAACCAACCCCAAATGCACACGTTTCTGATGTGCCAGTTGGTTCCTCCATCAGATATTGCCACTCACAGTGTCCTCACGCTGCCTGGCATCCTAAAGACCAGGGAGACATTTTTCATACAGTTCACACCTCTGCCACCAGGCCTGTGTACAGAATAATGAAATCCAACAGCAAGGTATGTAATAGTGAAATTTGTGAAATTCAGGGGGTATTGACAGCAGCCAATAGGTTTTTCTTAGCACCTAAAGCTTTATGATGCACGCATTCTAAACAATGAATTACATGCAATTAAAAGTAACACACAGACATTTCAATGATGAACTACTTTATGTCAAACACACCTTCTGGACAGAGTTAGTTACTAGTTCTGAAATTCACATTGTTACAGAAGTACCTCCAAACTCCAGTGTGAGTGCAAAGTCTAAAGCTACCTGGACAAACAGAAATCTTACAGTACCCTAAAGACTCATATACATGGGGTTTTTTCTTCTTTTCCCTAAAGACAGGGAAGTGTCTACCTGTTGAAAATTGCTCCTTGGAAATGGCAAACTCTGTTATCTGGTGGTTTAAAATTGTTGGGAAAAGGGTCTTTACATTTTTTTGTTTCAATATATTCTAGTTGTATTATATTAATTCAAAAGACAGACAAACAGACTTTTCTCTATGAGAGAGGAGACTTAAAAAACAGATTAGAGTTGTTTGAAAAGGATTTCTAGTTAGAAATTGTTTTGGAAATAATTCCATTGTCTCTTTAATGGCAGTCATATATATTGGAACTTCTGACTTTGTGGAGTATGGCAGTCAAACAGTTTGTGATCTTTTATCAGTTTGTACTCTACTTTTGTCCATACAGCTACTCCCAATACACCATAGCACAAAATTGGTATATTATGTTTGTTGTACCTATAATAAATAGAATCACTAAAATATTTCATCTCTAGCAAAAGAAGGGCCTCTGAAACTCAAGGTCATTTCTTGTTGGACTTGTAATGAAGAATGTCAGCTTTTGTAATTCATCAATCTGCCACAGACAATCAAATTGCTTTAAGATCAAATCCTTGAAATGAGTATCTGAAAGCATGAGATAATATTCAAGAAGAAATAATCAGTGTTATCATCTCACTTTCTGCTTGGAGGGTTTATTTTTGTTGGGTTTCTTTTTTCTTGTATCACCACAGCTCTAAATAAACGTACGTGACAGAAAGAAAGCAGAGAGACTGAGGGAAAAGATGGCAAAATGCACTAATTTGGGCAATATTTTGTGTGCTAGCACATAGCTAGAATTCATTTAACATCAATTAAACATTCCTGTTGTATAATTTATTTTCACTTGTTTCCTGCTGTTAATCCTTACAGACCTGACTTGAAGATAGGTACTGAACTGCCCTTAATTGTACTAGGTATTTAGCTGACTAAAAATGGGATGGTTGATATGGCGGAGCAGTTGTACTAATGAGGAAAATTTTATTCTGTTCTGATCTCTTAATTTTAAATTATCATTATCATAATCACAAATAATCTATATTACAAATACTCCTGCTCACCATGGGTTGAAGAAACAAGAAGAGTTTCTTATGCATGGAGAATTCAGTCAGCTTAATAAAAAAAATAAACAACAAGCAAACAAAATCAGACAGCAGCAACAACCAAATCCAGTTCCCCAGTTTCCTAGATCCTGTTTGCAAGGCACTTCATATCAACTGAATTTTTGTCACCTTACTCTTCCTACTACATCCTGTTTGTGACTTGGGACATGACAACTTGAGGAGTACAGGTAAAACACGTTTATAAGGCAACATTAACCTAGCACCACTGACAGAAGGAACTAGAGACAAAAGACAGGAATTGTGCCTTCAGGTTGTTTGGGACACACCAGCTTCAAGGGGTACTTCCCAAAAGAGACATTGCTTCAGATAATCCTTTACTTAGAGTGTGGACAAAAGGGTAAACCTAGCCGTGAAAAGAAAATGGAGATAAACCTGGCTTTCAACGGGAGCAGAGTTTGGATTCATGTTTGGTTTAGGATAGTGCCATATAGCTATCAGAATATTTTCTTATATGGTGAACTTTCATAACAGAAATAAATGCAAAAACATAAAGATGCATGTTTATGACACATAAATAAGATGGGAATAATATTTTAAGTAAAAAAAATAGAATAAGCTGTAGATGAAAACTGTGTGAATTATGGTTTTAGTTAAAAATAGTGCAATTCAATAAAATAAGTGCAAAACATACCCTTCTTTAAAACATGCTTAGGACAGCAGTTTCATTGAGCTGCATAAAACTAACTGTATGGAACTCCTCTATTAATGGAGGAGGGGGAGTTACTTGCTCTTAACAATGTAACTAAACTTTTTTCTATAATAATTACATTACTCCACTCCTGCTTATTGATCTATAAATTAATAAAGGTATGTTCAGTGTTAATTTCTATTGTTGTTTCTTCTACTGCTAGAGTACTACAAATGTATTACATTCATTACAGTCAAATAATCTTTTTTTTTTTAACTCACTGTGAGTCTCCAGTATTTCATAACTTAAGAGATTTTTGAAGGACTTTTCCATCACCCCTTTCTTTGGCATTTCTCCTTTTGTCTAAGATTTATTTTTCTCCTCTTCTCTTTTCCTTAAACGACAAATTGTAAGTGTTCTCAAGTTATAAGTGGTGCATAACATAAAATGTGAGTTTGCAATTGTAGAGATAATGCAAAGCCAAAAACAATGTACAAAGGAAAGCTATTATTTTGTAACTCATAATGGAACATGTTTTATTGCTTATATCACTACTAATGTTATAAATAAATATGTCATATTTTTAAAATGTGTAGTCCCATTTTCAAGATGAATGCAATTGCAAAAGAACTAATATCACCTATAAAACGTGTTTTGTCTAAGCTATTCATCTAAGCTCCCCCTATAAACAATAAAGAAAAACAGGCATTTACAGAGTATGTATCTAACTATTTCTACTGATTACTGAGTAAATCTAGATGTCAAAAGTAGAGTAAAATAATCTCAGCTTGGAAGTCTAAAACTCACTGAAAATAGACTTTTTTTTTTCAATTAAAGTGCTTGAAATGTTTTTAAAATATGCTAAATATACTAATACCTTATAGCTCTAGAGTAGCTCAGATAACCAAAGGATATCAGAAATGTTTATCTCTATAAATACACACACATGTACACACATACACAAACAAAAGACAAATATATATATATACATACATACAGGATGCCTACTTCTTGCACTTCAGGCATTGAAGATGTGTTTAAAGAAGTTCACCAAGGTTTATTTTTAATGTACTGAATAAGTCTGTATAATTATAAAAAATGTGGGGGATTTTTATGTTTAATGATCCTTGAAAGAATCCCTAGGTTTAAGTTAGACTTGGGTGAAAAAGATGTGATAAGGTTTTTGTCCTTGAGCTGGTTTGGGGAAGAAAAAAAAAAAAAAAAAGAGAGAGATTACAGAGGTTAGTAAAATTATACCTCTGAAAATTCTTCCAGTTCTTAATTTAAGCATCGATAAAATGCCTACCTACATGCTTGATATTTGCCAGAAGAAAAAAATAAAAGCCTTGAGACAAGAAAATTAGACACTTGCTTTCTCTCTCTTCTTTCAGAGAAGAATCTGAGCAATAATTCATAAATCCTCCTCTTAACTCAAGTTCTCCAGTTGTATTGATCTTCCTTGCCCTTAGGTCTTTCCTAGTGAGCAAACAGACACTTGACTTCCTGTCTCTTCTCTTTCCTACTATGAGCTTGTTCTGAATCCCTGATGGACTCAGACCTCCTATTGACTTCAGACAGGAAATCTTATAAATGACTGCATGGCTGTCCCCTAAAAGAGCTTCTGCTGGTTGATTCTCTGCCACACCAATAACCTGTCTAATCACATGCTTAGCCTCTCCTTCTACTGTCTGACAAATGCACTGTCTACAAAAGTAAAAATGAAATTGTCCATAATCATTCTTTTGAATGGTGTATACTCCTCTATCATTGCTTACCCTTCAAAAAACATTTTTATAGTGGAATCCCAAGTCTTCTGCAAAATGTAAATTCTTTTGCACATGTAGAGCAGACCTCTTAGTGCCTCTTGAGCCATACATTGCCTAATGCAGAAGAAAAACCTGGGTCTGCCTATTGCCATTATGTAGAAATTTCCTTTAAGAGAAATTGAGAGTTAACAGTTATGGTTACATTTTTCATATATGAGTATTTAAAAAGTTATGTGTTAGAAATCCCAGCATATGGCACTTAGAACTAAATATACAACATTAACCTCAGTCTCAAATTAGGCTACACGAATGGGGCAGCCAAGAGATCCATCTAGTCCAGTAAACTGGCTCTGCCACTGATCAATGGTAGTTGATTATCAAGAAGCTATGAAAAATCAGGGCATGCATAGATGCAACTTAGTATCTTCCATTTGCTAATTCTGCACATATTTTGTTCAGTTACACCGGTCTAGCATCCTTTTTATTCCTGCCTCCAGTCCTGAAATTCTAAGCCATCTACTTCTTCACGTGTAATTCTTTGCTAAAGACTCTGCCTTACTGTTGCTAATTAGTAACAACATATGAGTTTACAGTCCTGCTTCCAGGCTTGCTGATAAATCCAGTTTCCTCCTTGAGTTTCAGATTATGGACCTTTCCAAGGAGTGACTGTTTCCTTTGTTGGACTTTACCAATTCTATGATCAGTGCTTACTACAGGAGTAATTGATAAACAAATCATGATGAGATTTTTTATGAGAAAACTCTTTCCTGTATCATCCTTCCAGGTTTGTTTTTAATTTATTGATCCAGACCCTCTTGTAAAACAGCTAACTTGTGCTATACCATTAACACAATCACTTTGCAAAAGGCTGGTCCCTATCACGGGTCATGAAAAAGTGTCTTACAGCATCAGCTCCCTAATCAAACAGGGGTACTAGCAGACAGCAAAACCAAACCAGATGAAATAGGGTGTGCTTAAAACACTCCCTTTCACTCTATTTTATCTAGAAGACTTTTGAAGTAACAAGAGGAATTGAAACATGATGTAAAATTGAAGAAACAGTTACTGGCAGTTGAAAAAGCACATAAAAAAGTTGAGATAAAGGAATATTTTTTCAGGAAAAATTACTTTGCAATTTCCTTTTTTCATTCTTTTCAGAAGAAGTTTTACAGCCATTCTTAAGTAGTAGAAATGACAGCCAGAGCATATAAACTAATAAATGGAATGGAATGGAGAAAACCATTTAGCTGCTTCTGTCACACTGCATTTTAGGTCAAAGACTTCTTGAAAGTAATGTCTTTTACTTAGACAAATAGATTATTTCCCAATATAGAATAGGGATTATTGAATTGAGGCTTCCCTGAGAAGTCCCTGATCACACTTAAATTCATGCATGTGATGAGGTCATAGATGGCTGCAGGCCATCTTTGCACTGTCATCTTTATTTCTTTTCTTCCTTCAAATTCACAATCATTTCTAAATACTTCATGAGGCAAGAGGGAAATTAAACAAGTCACAGAACAGTGTTTCTGGGAAGTTTTGATAGACTCTGTGGAAAGCCTTGTACAGTTAGTCCAGCAGTTTTGGGCATCCTTTTTTTACTAAGTGTTGCCTAGTAGGTAATTGAAACTCCCATCAATGTGGGTTGAAGATTTCAATTTGAGGTTCAGAGAAGTGGGGTTGAATGCTGAAAGTAATTTAAAGAAATTAGCTTAGTGAAACACAAATTAGAAGGACGAACACTGCAGGTAAAGGGATGCATTTTAAAAAACACAGTCTTAACTTTCCTCTGATATATATGATTAGAGATTTTCAATGCAAAGACATGATCTAAAAAAATATTTCTCTGTTTTTTCCTTATCTCTTCAGATGTGAAAATTATTTTTTAGATAATTTTCAACATTTCTAATATTTATTAATTCAGTGAAAACAAATTAAACTATTTAGAAAAAAACACATAAATACACACCTGTAAGAAATCAAAGTGTAAATCAGAAAATGGGTAGAAGAAGGTTTGGGTGTAGGTTTACAGTAGGTTCTCCATCAAAAAAGAACCAAAAAGAATGGGAAAATGTTTACATTACTTACAAAACTCTGTCAGTTGAGCAAATTATATTCCAAAATGATACCAAAACTTTAAAATAAATTTTCTTAGTATTTATGTTTCAGATAAAAACCACGCATGAATCAAGACTTGATGAAGGCGAGCCCTTGCCTCAGGGAAAATAAACACTTGAGTATATCATACTGTGATTTACTGTTAGGCAAAACAAACCAGCCATGTGCTTACTCACTCCTGACTCCACCTGTGCCAAAGTCTTGAAAAACCAAGATTTGACTTGCTGCCAGCAGCAGCTTTTACTATTTGAACTCCTTTTACACCTCTATTCTGACTTCTTTTCTTTCCTCAGCTTGCGTGAAGAACACGTAGCTCATGCTACTGCTTAAATCCTGGGAAAATTAAAGCCTCTGTTCTTCAGGACCCCAATCACCAGAGTAAAGCTAATAGCTGTGGTTCAAAATCGAGTCTAATGACTGTGAGTCAAATTAAAATATGGGAGCTTATTAGTGTCTAAATTTTTTGCTGCATCATCACTGGCATGGACTACTTCCCCACCCCAGCCCCCCGCCCCCCACCTGTGCCATTAAAGCAATGGCCACAGAAAATTTAGTAAGAAAGATTCCATTTACCTTCTATTTGATAGATCTTTTGTGCTAAAATACTGCAGTGAAAGGATATAACAGATTTGCTCTTGACACCATCTCTGCATTACTCTAGTTTTAGGCTAAGATTAACACAGTGGTGTTTCAGGTTTTTTCCTTCAACAGCAGATGAACAGAGACAAAAATGGTGCTGTAGTATAAGGGAACAAACAGATGCCAGCAGTTAAATACTTCTTTTTAACTTTTTCACTATTTCCACTTTACTGGAATCTCTTTGACCTTGTCTGATTGTTCTCTACGGGTGGCTTAGTAATATGGCATGTGAGTCTAAAGCATGTTATCTGGGATTAATCTGTTGCTCTACAGTACAAATAACTGTCATGTGATGCACTTCACTGGTTTTATGATGTTCCTCCCTGCAGGCTACTCTGAAATGGTACAGATTACCTTGATGCTTCCAAAAGGCATCTCAGTGCAGGACATCACTTTCTAAGAGTCTTTGCTGTGGTACTCATTGGTCATGCTGAGAAAAATTGATCTCAGTTTATACACTGCCCTTTTGCTCTCACCCTAGTCTGAAAGAAGGAAAAACCCACAACCTATACACCACTAGCTTTAAAGAAAAAAAAAAAAAAGAAGAAAAAAAAAGAAAAAAAACCAAGAAAAAAAACTAATGAGGGTGAAATAAAATTGCTATCTTTCTAAATTACACTTGAAGTTGCAAAAAGAGAAAAAAAGAAAATTTTGTAACCAGCACTTAGTTATACATACAAATAGTTTTGCACTGAGTTTAAAGACACTTCCCATGGATTTACAGGTACACATGTCAGAGGCAGAAATGGATAGAGTTATAACATTATAACATATAATTTTAACTACATTTGAACAGAAAAAGCCTTTCTGTTCTTTAAACTATGTGTGGAAAAATGGATATTTATACATAAATTGATACCTTCAATTTTTTTCTCTGATAGTGCCTAGAAGCTTTGTTCAGAATACCACTTAATGAATTTTTGTGCACACACAAAACAAGCTTATGTTCTAAACACTAATTTGATTGCATTTGTATGTCAGCTTTGTGTCACAGAAGTAAGGGAAGAAAAAAAAGGATAAGGGAATGAAGAGCATACAAGTTTTTAAATCAACAGTCTTCCCATTAATTCTACCCATATGTAAACACCACTTTCAGTAAGAATGAAGATACGTAAAGTGCAGTGTTTGTTTCTACATGTGTATACATATCTGTATGTCTTTTGATGCTTCTATGAGACTCAATAGTGGTATATAAATGTAGTAGTATATAAATGTAGTAAAACAGTGGTATAAATGTGGTAT
This sequence comes from Aviceda cuculoides, assembly GCA_035590195.1. Classification (NCBI taxonomy): domain Eukaryota; kingdom Metazoa; phylum Chordata; class Aves; order Accipitriformes; family Accipitridae; genus Aviceda; species Aviceda cuculoides. The sequence goes on from JAVJGG010000030.1 coordinate 8,112,031, forward strand.
TAACAGTAGTACCTAAATGGCTATGTATTTCTCTAATAGTATCTGGTGTAGACAAATGTTAATATTTCTACTTTAAAAACGGAACTGAAGGACAAGTGATTAAATGCCATGCTCAAGATGAAACAGCGAGTCTTCCACAAAGCTGAGAACGTAAAGACTCAAGATAAAGTCCTAATCACCGAACTGCTTTTCTCTTTATTTACCTGAAGGTACAATTAAATAGATCAGTCACTTTTCCACAGTTTTGTTTCTTCCTTTTTCTATCTAGATAACTAGTTTTTGTTGTTCGGCTGTCTCTGCCACTGAGGAATGGAAGAAAATGTGTCCAGTTGACAAAGATTTAACACCATCCATATAAAACAGGCCTACATGAGCAGTTGAAAGAGTTGCTATTAAAAATTTAAATAAAAGATTTCACTGCCACAACAATAAGTCTGTATATCAGTTTGAGAATACTTTAAAATAAAGGCTTGGAACCAGAAAGGTTGGTCTAAGCTAGCACGAAAAATACCTCCAACATAATGTATACGAACCAATGAACTGGAAAAGGCCAAAAAAGCAGGACTTAGTGCATGCAGTTTAGGTTTGGCAATCAGAGCACCTTCAGTTTGTCCGCAATTGTGATAACAACCTCTTCCAAACACTCCAGCTCTCTTAGTAGCATCTCCAGCTTCCTGCACATGTGCATTTCATCCTTTTGGATCCAGTTTCTGAAGCTGCTATTTTCTAACCTAAAACTTATGAATGCCCTCAAAGATATAACAAACTACATGCTCTAGCTGAAATAAATCGGAATTTCCGGGGCGGGGAATAAAAAATCAATTTTGTGGGGAAAAAAGCAATATTCTGTCTAAAAGTCAAAGTGATGATTATTTGGCTGCCTGTCCTTAAGGTATATATGCCAAATTAACTTCCCACTCTCAAAGGTGAAATTGGGAAAAAAAAAAGAAACCCAAAAAACATCTCAGGGAAATTGCTGTGAAGATGGAATTTTTTTTTTCTTTCCTATAAAGAGATTCCCTCAAAAAAGTCTGAAGCTTTCAGATTTTCATTAAGATTCACAGTCATTCCCTCTCTCCCATTCTTCCCTGACTTAAATAAATTTGCAACAAGGAGTAAGAAAAAAAATAATTCCCTCCTTAAGTCTAGAAATCCTGAAGGTTTCAGTACTATGAACAAATTCTCTTTAAACAAAATACAGTGGGCAAGGTTAGCTATAGCAGCAAGCCAAGCTATGCAGTAATATATTCTGTAACATTAGGAAGAAAACTGCTCTGGCTTGTGTATGCAATTCAGATTCAAAATTAATTGTACTTTTTCTTTGTAGCCTGAGTCAACTCTGAGTCCTTGGTTTTTAGTATCTAGCTAGCACTCACAGAATGACTGACAGCAAACTTAGTATCAAATAGTGATTTTTTTACTCAAAGATTTGTTGTTTGACAAAAATTTTAAGGCTGAATACCACCTGTGGTACTTTAGAATGTTTCTGGATTTTATTATGCCTTTCTAGTTTCAGATTTGATTTGCTAACAGTTTCGGTAGTAAACAGCACATGATTCTTAACGAGCTTGTCAATCATTTTGATGGTTTTTTTAAAAAGCCCTTTTTCTCTTTTCACCAAGATTATTTTATTTTTATTTTTTAACCCCAGCATGTAGCTAAATGATTAAGTAGTATGGGTTAGTTGTGACCCCAGCAGACTAGGGTCACAGCAATCACCTTCTGTGCTTCAGTTTCACTGACTGCAAAGCGAAGTTAATGACACTGACCTCTTTTGCAAAGTGCTGTTTATATGGGAACTAGTTATTAATAATCAACTAAACAAAAGCATGAGTTAGGTGTACTGATGAGCAGAGACAGAATACAGAGTTCACGGAAATTCCAACAACCCCTAGTTTGCAGCAACTTCAGGAAATTAATATCAGAGAAGAAACTTTTATCCATACTCATGACTGCATTTCTGTGCAGTTACTTAATTTGCAAGCATTTATTGATTGACACTGGCCTTTTGCAACAGCCATCAGCATCCTGAGGTCTTTGTCAAGAAGAATCTGATGTTCACGGTAGAAGTTTCTTCCCCCTTAATACTGGGATCTACTTGGATTTATTTTTTATACGTTTGCTCAGCACACCCCACTGCCCTCTCCAGGCAGCCAGGGCAGTGCCCCCCTAGGGCTGGGTCATTCCGTGATGACTGGGGCTGCTCGTGCCTCTAGGGCAGATGGTGTCACACAGCCCCAGCTCACCCCAGGGAGGTGAGAGTCACTCACACCCAGGCAGTCAAGGCAGCCAGTGCCACCCAGACCAGGACCAGGCTGGCCCCACATGCCCCAGTCCCTGTGGCCCAGAGCACTGTGGGGTCAGGGGCTTTACCAGTGAAAGATCGGCTCATTTTCCTTTTCATTCCTTCCTCAAGGTTGAAAGGGCAAAGGGAAAGCTGTCAGCATATGGCACTTCCACAAATAAAGACAATTAATTCTTTAGTCTTCCTATTTGTACCACTGCTTTCTCAGAACTGTGTATCAGATGAAAGAGATAGGTCATGCCTTCACTGAACACCTCTTGCAGTTGGTTTTACAATGATTACAGCCATCTGAGGCCCTGGTACATCACCGTAACTGTGAACAAATGTTCTAAACCCCGTCATGCTCATAAATGATACAGCTAGGGCACTGCCGCACATTGGCAGCGTTCTAGTTATCTGCAGTGACGGGACCACTATAATTCTGAATTCACATGATAGATGAGCTTTGCTAGAAACGCCTATGACTCTATTAAGCTAGGTTGTTAATCAGGGGCAGAGATAGTGTTCCTATTACTCTAGTTAGTGTTAATAATGCCTGCAGTAGTCCAGTAATATAATTCCAGTATTACCTCTTTACACGTTTGGCTCTAGGTAATTTATGGGTAGTACCAAGTGATATATCCCATAGCTATGAACTCAGTAACTACCCGTAGAAAGTTTCTTAGCAACGCATATGAAGCAATTTCATAGTATACTGTGATTTAAGACAGAACCTTCATTAAAGTCTGCTACTTTACAACTAGAATCTTTTTTTGCAATCAATACATTACCACCTAAAAGCAGCCTCACGCAAGAGCCTGAGTTATTTATAACTTACTAGCTTTTTTTCCGTCCCTGCTCAACAAAGTGTAAGAGTCACAGATATGTGTTCCAATGGACCAGAGTCTGATGTCCTCAAGTACTCCTTTTTGCTCTGCACCACCCTTATGATTTCCTGGGCCTGTCCCAGTTTACCTGGTCTCCTGGGAATGGTTTACTATGCAAAGGCCTCCAGAGAAGAGCTCTCTTACTTTTTTTCCCCCTCCTCCCCTGAGCACTATTTGTCAGATTCAACCCCAATAAACTTCCCGTACTGGAGGGAGCGGGAGACTGTCATTAAGACTAACCATAAGGAAGCCTTAGCTACCCAGCAAGGGTAATCTTATGGCCCTTTTGTGATAAAAGAAAAGTTCAAAATAATTCTCTTGAGCTCTGAATGGCTTTTTTGCCTACTGTTGAAAAATAGGGCTGGCACCACCTTACCTTGTAACCTTTATAACTCTCTCAAGTGCTACATTTATATCTGCACACCAGCTATTACCTCTTCTTTATACCCTGTGATGGAAATAGCCTACACGATTAATGTTTTATCATTACCAGAGATAGTAAATTTAACCTAAAGACGTTTACACAAGGTACCTATTTAGTTCAAGTGAGCTATCCTCCATTTCCCAGCTGCTCCAAACACACCTTCTAGATGCAGAGGAAAGTTCACGTAAGCCTCAAGGAGACATCGCAGTGACCTTAGCACCTATCCGAACTGCTCCTTTAAGTCTGGCTACAGCAGACTGCTTGAAGCGCTCAGGCAGCAGTAGCCCGCTTGGAGCTGCTGTCTTCCCCAGGCATTTCTTAGACCAAGCCACGCTGCAGCCTGCACACGGACCTTGCTGTGTAAATCCAGAAAAGCCAGGAAGCCACCGGCTTACTGCACATATGGCAATTAAGTGATTAGTTGTAGGTCCCAGCATGTTACAGGAGAGGGCTGTGGCGCAAGGAGCATCATGCTACTAGATAAGCTAAGATCTGCAAAGCTAAAAAGATCAGTCAGGGCCAGTTAAGCAAGGGCTTTTCTAAACTTGTTTAAATGTTTATTTGTCATGAAAATGCTCTTCAACCTTAAAAGAAATGATGAAAGTTAAGAACCCGTGTAACCTCTGGAGTGAAACTAAAAATTCACGAGGCATATAGGTAGGTAAGAGAACATTGTAAGAGCTACTCTTGAGCACTGCAAAAATCAGGTCTTTCAGGATAGACTTTTTAAACCTCTCTTCTTGGAAAAGCAAATGGATTTACCAATTGCTGCAAAGAATGGCTCTAAATATTATATGAAATTATAGAAGAAGAGAGTAGGTAAAGAAGCCTCCAAATTACTTTAACCCCAAATGTAATCATTTAACTAAGTCTGTGGGTTTTTTTTTTCGTGTGGGGAGCAGGGTGTTAAATGAGTCTAATAGTGATTGCTAGGAAACACTAATCCTCATAGGGTTTATTCTACCATATGGACAAAACAGGTGTTTGCCAAGGGCACCAAACAATATGGGGCAAGAAAATCTTTAATGGCTTTTGCATGCATGAGTGAGTGTGGGCCAGGTGGATCAGCAAAACATTTAAATATACCAATGGCAGCAAAAAACCCTGGGCTAACAAAATACAGTATTTCTAAACTGAAATACATTGATGCATTTTGTCCATATCTAGCGCTTCATTTTTTGCCATTATGATGAGTCAGGGTGTCAAAATGTCAGTTTAAAATGGAGTCTCAAATGTTGCAATTACCCCAGTCCCAAATGTGATGACTGAATCATATCAAGAGAAGCACAAAGAATATAAATTCCATGCAAATGCCATGCAGAAAAATAACAAGCATTATGTTTCATAATGCAGTGAGCATTATTTGTCTATAGCAAAAATGATATTCCTTTTCAGGACAGATTGTTTAATACATTTCCATAGTTGGCTAAACATGCAGTGATGCAATTTATCAACTCTGCAAAAATATTTTTGTCTTCTTTTTTTTCCCTTTTTTCTGCTTTTACTATGACATATATGTCATAATGTTAAAAAATATCAATGCAGTATCACAACATGCTCTCTTCAGTGCCTGAGGGGCTTTTTTAAACTTCAGAAAAAAGTATTTTATAACCAGTAGTATAGTAATGATACAGACTATAAATTGCTGAGGGAAAATTTCTTATTAATCTTGCAGTGCCCTGGTGGAAAACTGTCTTGACAATGGAGGTTTTCTGCAACATGATTTGACTATTTTATGTGCTAGGGTTGTGCCTTTATTTCCCAGTCGGTGACTGGAAGGAACAGCATCTTCAGCAACCTCAACCAAATGAAAAATGACTGAATTCCATGCATCTGATTTCAGTACTTTTTGTAGCTATGTGTCTCTTGTTCCTTTCCATTCTGTCTCTCCTGCTACCATCTACTCCTTCCTGTATTTTTTGACACATCCTGTGAATCCAATACTTGTTTTCTATTCCTTACAGCTCTATAATCCTCTGACAACAATACTTTTAGGCTGTCTGACATTGTTTCTGAGCAGCCATCTCTGACCCAGTCTTGACAACTTTTGTAGACTACCCTTTCCCACTTTTGCTTTCATGATTCATAGGGCTAACTGGATGTAACCTGTATTCTTGCTTATACTAGTAGAGATAATTCAAGAGCTAAACTATTAGGGAACTGTATCACTTGCTTCATCCATCTGCTCTTTTAACAAAAAAGTTTATGTTCTTATTTCTGCACCTAACTCATATATAATCGACTTGGCAGTAAGAGGCAGATTTGGTACTAGCTAACTTTTGCAAAATAAGATTCCTTTAGAAGAGTACAAAGTTAATTCCATTGCAAAAGAAAGGCCTTCCATCACATAAAAATGGCTGCAGAAAAGCAGCCTCTCTCTTAATTAAACACTTCTAAAATAATTTAATAGATAGAATGAAATGAATAATGACACAAAAGTCATTTCTTTCCATATATAGAGAAGCCTCATCTCCCCAGTCAACAGTCTCTATAGTAGCTATTTCCTGACCCAGAAAGTAATAAGCTATTTATTTTCTCTTGAAATGTTGCTCAGTATGCCTGAAAAGAAGAAAAATAGAATCCCATGTAGGTGCTAACAATTACCATTAACCGCTCCTGTGCAGAAAAAAAAAGATTTTTTTTGTCAAAAATACTGTATATCCTTTACAGTCACTTCTCTCCTGCACTTACAAAGGCTGCATGTATTTTATTTCAAAACAGATGGGAATGGACAAGAAGAAAATGTTCTCTCATTCTTATTTCTTTTCTATCTCACAGAAATCTATCTACCCACTGAAATCTCATTCCTGCCTTGATTTAGATACCATTTGCCAACTTGTTGCAGAATTTCTCACTACTCTCTGCAAGTAGAAAAATTAGGATAATACAATGAAAGGCAAAGCTGAATTTAAAACATTTCGTAAAGGATATTCCAGGGACACAGGAGGCAGGAAAGGACAGTGATACAAATATTGAGTCACCCCAGAAGTAAGATCATTTGTGATTCAAGAAAACAATATAAAATAAAACATTTAGATCTCCTACTGAGATCCAGATGGGACTCACTGACTGTGGAGATTGGTGACAGCAAAACTAGGTAGACAAAATTGACCTGAAAATGTGCTTTCAAAGGCAAACAGCTGCCTGAGGTTAAAAACAACAATGACAAACCCCAAGCATACAACCAAACAGAAGCTTTCCCCCCCCACACATACTGCATCCAACTCAGCAGTAATTAGACAAAGCTTACCTGCGGAGCTTCCTCCTGCTTCTATCCTTTACCTGCTATTGGCTGGCTTAAGAACATGGGTGATGATCAATGGGATGCTAACACTATCCTTTCTGTCTAGAAAATACATAAGATGGCATGTCCAGAAGAGGAAGATCACTTGTGAAGGGGCAAATATACCTGAACCAGACAAGATTATGCTCATTTAATAATTTCTGACACACCACTACATCAGTAATCAGGATTGTTAGATTAAACCAAACCAAAGGGAAGTGTTATTCTACAAAATACAAACGTATTTTACAGTCTAAGTCTTGGAATGAAGGATTAACAGCATGTGGACAGTACAGACAAGAGTTCCCAGGATCCTCATTTTAGCAATGAGTACTCCCTTTCTGTGCTTGGAAAAAAGTATTTTAGAGTCTGCTTGTACATTTTTCATTTAAGAGTTGTCATATAAGACACAAAGATAGCAAAGGATGTGCTTTGTAATGCAGCACTCCTCTCTTCCAACACAGTCTCCCATTCCCTACCCTGGAGAGTCAGAAGCCTTTACTTGATTCTGTTCTCTCTTATTCTGAAAAACCCTGCGCTCCCGGTGCACACTGAAACACCATGACTGTGTGAATGAAAAATGACCCTATTCACATCTCCAACTGCATGGCTAGAGCATCTCTTCCTCCACCACGCTGTGTAGGTTGAGGTGAAAACGGCTTCAACTGGTGGCCTTCCCATGGAGCATCATCCAATCCAAGCAGGTGAGCTGCGACATGAGTATTCCTAGCTGTTACCAGAGGAAGGGATGAAATTTAAATAACTCCTCAACCACTCAATGGGAAGCAGGAGATAAGAATTTATACCCTGGATTTTAAGAAATAACATAACCAGTCAGTGTACAATCCTCCTAACAGCTCTGACGTGTGGTTATTTTGTGCAGCCAGGTTGACTGGTTAGTTTCCTCCAAAAACCACAAGAATGTTCCTACTGAATACCCTACCAGGTCCTATTGAAATGAAAGTGTGACTGGGCTGAGTGTGTAATGTTAATCTATAACAGCAGTGTTCTGCCCTTCAAATATACATTAATCTCAGGGCAGACACCTCCAGCTATACCAGAAATAAAATACCAGAATTACTTATAGAGTTCCAAGGAACAGTGTAGCAAAGTTAAAAAAACAGAAAGAAGAAAAAAAAAAAGAACAGAAAGAAAAGGGACCTTTGCTTTATTTCTTCCTCATATCAGAGAATGACTGCATCATATAACTTGAGCTGTGACAAATTTTATTTTGTGTCCTATTAATAGGTACAAGCTCCAATCAAAGACTAACATCACACTGTGTTGATACTGCTCTGACAAGCAATCCTCTTTCTTAAATAGCTAGGTCAGAGAAACTAGGTCAGAGTTTTCTTTTCCCCAGCCTCCACCTTGTACCACTCTGAAAAGCCCCTTTCTCCTATTGGAGAGGTCTTTTACTTTTACTGGAGACTCAGCCTAGTGAGACGTATCCCAGGGTTGAAAGAAAGTGGGAACATGAACAATCAGCCAAAACGAACAGAACGCGCACAAAAAAAGAGGCCGTGGAGGCAGGACCAGGGGATGAAGAGGGCTGCACTGGGGCAAAAGAGAAAGGAGCAGTGCTCACCCCGCAGAAGGAATCCATGGCAGTGGAAGCTCCTGCCTTTTGCTGCAGGCTCCAGAAAGGGAGCACCACAGTAGAAAATAGCTAGGAATAGTTAATTCAGGAGAGTGGTTTCTGGCAGTCCTGAGCTCACCCTGCTCTTTGGTTTACATTCCCACTGAAGCCACCTACATGTACTGCAGTTCTAACCAGAACTCAAGTCAGTAAGTATCATTCTCAACTTTATTAAAGAACACCCACTGCTTCACCAATTGTCAAAATACAACTCAAGTACTATCCCACTTAAGAAGAGTTCTATAAGTTTTTAACTTGCTAGTAAATAGACATCATGTACCCAACTTTTGCCTGGCATGACTGTGCTAAAGTTGATGATAAATAATACCTGTCCAATTGCTTAGAAAGGCTGGCTTTGTTGTTTGTGGGGTTCCCAGCTAAATCCCATCTTAGCACCTGCATCTGATAAATGCAGTTGTGATAACCTCTGCTTACTGCTATAATTTCTATAATTGACTGTTTATTCAAGAGCAATTGATCGATTATTCGATTCATATCCCATTGTCCCTCTTTCATAACTGTGAGTAATATTTGGAAAGATCCAAATAAATCAATGTGATATAAATGACTCGTATCACTATTGGCTAAGCATGCCTGATTTCAGTTAATTCATAATTAACATTTCCATCCGACTGAGTCATAACAGTGTGTATTGGAATATCTGAATTGCAGGTAATCGAGGGAGTTGCTGTCTCCAGCAATCTATAGGTCGGATAGGTACAAGAAGATTTCATGAGAAGTGATGAAAACATCCAATTCTTACTACTCAATATCACACAGGCCAGACAGTAAATATTCTTCAGCCTTTAGAAGATTACATTTTCTGAATTTTTAATTTTTTTTATAACATTGCATGTGTAAATTTAGTGTTTGAATCACTGTGAAAAACATTATAGGGAAGGTACCTGAAAATCAAGGTAGGAAATGTTTTTTCTCCATGTTTCTCCTTTCTTGAGTATTGGTGAATACTAAGTAAGCTCTCTAAAGAGTAAGTCAGTCAAATGGAACGATAGTATAGATACATATATCACAAAAGATTTCTGTTGAGAATCACATGCACATAGAATGTTTTGGTGTAGTAAGAAATGGTAAGACAGAAATAATATGTTCTAGGATATTAACAGAAGCAATTGTCAATATGAGTATCATGATGAATAAGGTTTCTGCTTACACAAGAAACATGCTCAGATGAATGTGTAATTTCTGTGCTCTTGCTGAGATACTAATTAATGTAATCAATACATGGCAGGAAATGGCAACACTTTAAAAATCATTATTCAGAGGTTAGCTATACAGAATGAGCATTAACAAGAAATGGTACTCATCTAATATTTTCAATCCATCTGAAGCACTAATTCTAGAATATAGTGCTATCACTCCATTACAACTACAGGAATCAATTAACATAATGTCATCACAGCTCATCCTTCCCTTCTTTGGTTGAAATTTCAAATTATTAATTGACTCGTGCAGTAGATGGCACACATAATCCTCTGTAGACTGGAAGCACCAGTTTCTCAAAGAGAAGCTGTACCCTAAGCTGCCTAATGGCCCTTGTCACTCTAGCAGGTAATTAAAAGGCTTCTCACTTTGGCAATTAGCCAGCAGAAAAGCAGATGGAATGCTCCACTTGTAAAATGAGGAATGAAGCTCATACTTTGAAGAAGAAATGATAATATTTTGTAATTCCATAATGCCTTTTCTTCAGGGATTTTAAATAAATTAATAAGCATTAATTAATAGGACCTTGTAAATTCCCTGGGAAATACTTGTGCTACCCATTATAAAGAAGGACAAAAAGGAATTCACTGCCTCAATTTCCACAGGATCATTCTTTTGGGATGCCTCAGCCCTGGTGAACTTAGTTGGATTACTATGTTGAAGGAACTGTTGAGCATTTCTGGTCCCACTGAAACAAGAAGAATTTTTCATGCTCAGAAACACTGAAAGTCAGACTTCGGATGTATTTTTTGTGACAACCAGAATTCACGCACAGTACTAGCACCATTTAAAAGACAGAAACTTGAAAATTAACCTGGTACCGGGAGAAACCTTGCTGCTAATGCAGATACAGTAACAGATAAAGTTATTATACTGTAATAATGTTAAACATAATGGTGAACATATCCAGTCATTCATTTTGGGACACTTAAAATTATCTTTGTACGCAAAACATTTGAAGAAAACCAAATATTAGTGTTTTGATTTGTCATCTGATCGAATTATGTGTTCCAGTTATGCAGAGGAATTCTGTGAGACTTCTCCTTTCTGCAACACTAGGATGAGTCTGAGCTATTAACAGAGATAACATCCACGACTATAAAACAGCAAATGTGTTATAAGCACTCTGCAGTGGAGCTTTTATAACAACTGTCATAGTTTGAATTGGTTTTGTTTGGGTTTTTTTTTTATGTTTTGCATTTGTTCTTTGGGTAAATTGTCTAACAATTTTTTAACTGACCTATATACATCACAAACGGATAAAAAACAAAAGACTGTAAAGAAAGAAATTATTTTGTCAACACACTAGCAATCAATATGTGCATCTCCTTCAGGAACAAGGCTCCTTGAAGAAGAATAAAATAAATGAAACTCAAAGCAGTTTAGCACAGATGTAATCTTTATCTCTACAAAACAGTCACTGTAAGACAAATATGGTTTTAAAAGAGTTCTTTAAAAGAGACTGCAAATCTCCTGAATGGAGATTTTCTGTTCAGGAATTATGCCTTGTCAGAGTCATAAGCCATATCACTAAAAGGGCCTTTTTTTCCCACTGTGTCCCTTGCAAGGAGAGCTGGTAAATAGGGCTAAAGTTTTTCTAATATGAGGTGTTTGGGTTTTTTCCTACAAACACTTACAAAAATCTTCAAATTTTAATCAATACACTTATAATTGGGGAAATTTTGGAAGATGTTCTGCCAACTACATGCCCAAGAGCATACTAGCAGTTATAAGAGATGACAAACACCTTACAAAGTGTGTGATTATAGATATCATATACCTTAATGCAAATATTTCTAACAATAATTACTTAGGTTAGTAAGTTATTAGAAAATGAAGTAACTTCTATTTAATGCAACAAGGTTAAATCTGATTACTACTGAGAGGACACATTTCAGCATGGAAAATACTGCTACTAATTAAAGAAATTATCTAAGTATCAATGCTTAGTTAATTTCCTTAACTAGCTCATAGAAAACAAAATAGTCAACTTGAAAAATTCTTCAAAAGAAATGAAAACATCTTATTTCTGTCATTTTAACTTCTTAGAAATCAAATAAGGAAAAAAAAAAATCAATCCCCACACTATTTTTTAGATGGTTTATTAAACAAGTCTTTCTGAAATTACTAAGAGAAAATTTCCAACTCCTGTTAAGAAAAAGAAATCTCTCAGCAAACGCTTTAAACAAAAAAGCAAAATACTAGGAAAATTTAAGAAATTGGTACTGAAAATAGCAGCAAGTAGGTATATACTATATAGTCACCTGATTACATATTGATAGCTGAAGTTAGCTATTTTGAAAAGGAACCGAGGTTTCTTCTCATGGCTGGAAATAAATTAAAAACTTGCTTCTCAAAGACAGAAGTCATATGTCTGCTTACTCTATTCTTTTGCTGATTTTATCCTGACCTGAAGCTTATCTGATCAAAACAGTAAAATGGCAGAAAACTAACCCAGGAAAAAGTGCTTTTCTGTTTTAAGGAGTGGGTGTTTGTTTCTTTGTCAATTTAGCAAATTTAAGTTACTACTGTATGTTCAGATAAGCATCAGAATTGGTATAGGACACAGAGTAGGAAAAAAATATCTGCAAGCCAGAATTTGGGAATGAGATCTTTTGATGGAAGTAAGCTGTCCATTCAGCTGTAATAGGAAATAGCACCCTGAGAAAGAATACTCTTTTCTTATTAGTTTATGGAAGGAGGAATTATAAAACCCTCCTGAACTGATTAAGTAAGTAAGTCACTCTTTCCCTCACATTCTTTTTGTTCCTGTTCTAAACTTACTTGTAGAGGGCAAAATAGCTGTGATAAGTACTGGAAGAAGCAACCAAGTTGCTAAGCGTCAGGGGAGGTAATCTTTTTGTACAAAATTCACCAGGAATTTAATGTGGACAGGCAACAAACAACTATTAGCACTACCATGGGACTATATTTACTTTCTCATTATTATTTTAGTGGGTAATGAAATGCCTTTTGAATTAAAGAGGTTAGCAATTTTTAAACAGGAAACTGTTTTAATTGTGCATATCTGGACTCATGAGGTAGCCTACAGTGTAGAAGATGAATAGAAGACTTCAATTCACACTTAGAGGAATTTTTATGAATTCATGGGCCTATCTTAGAACAATTCCTTTAAAGGGTAACTGGTTTTAATGTTTGGGGATTTGGGGTATGTTTGTTTTGAAGTTGTTGGTTTTAGTTTTGTTTGGGGGTTTTTTTTTTGTTTTTTTTTTTTTAACTGACCTCATGCTTTTGATATGAACAAATGACATTTAACTGTGTTTATGCTTAGCGGGGCTCCAACAAGCGTGGCTCCGAAATGACTGGAAACCACCCTTTCTCATTGTCTTGGAGCCCTTTAATGCAAATGCCTGCCTTATAATCAGGGTTCATGTGTCCAGCTGTGGGACTGCTTGCCTGCTGACACTTTGTGCAGTGTGCCTACCTTACAATCAAAGTTCAGATGAAAAGGGGACCTCTGCCTGGCCTCCTCTGGCTCCTGAGCAGCACAGTTTCCAAGAACTTAAGGACTGTTAAGCATCACATAGTTGAAGAAATTGATATGAAGACCTAAGGAAAAATAGAGGTGAGAAGACAGACTGGCATATGCAAGAAAAAAGCTGAAAGAAAATACTGACAAAGGAGATGGGTTGCAATAAAAGATGGAATGATAAATATGCAGGATACATAAGAGAAAGAACACGATTTCATATTTATTTTCCTAATCTCCAAGCAGGGAACTTAACTCATATGTAAAATGTTGAACAGACTTTTGAATATATGTAAAAAGAGAATGAGCAACAACCAAACTATCATATTTGTGTCTGGATAGATATTTTCTGCCCTTCTGGGTAGAGGGCTATACTTTCTGAAGGTACTTTTGTCCAGGGCTTAAAAGCTTTTTAAAAGTCATGTGTGGGTTGGGAAGGGCTGGCCGTTCGTCATGGTATTTAGCATACTCCATTATTGTTCTGACTGACTTCTGTATCCTGCATGTTTTCCCAGAACAGCTGTGATGTGTTAAGGCCTTTTTCTTCCTGTATGAAGAATCATTTTATTAAATCACTTCCCAGGTGTTATTTTGCCAATTAATCTCATGCATTCCTTTATACCAGTGACGACATTAAATGCTCATTTTTATGTTTCTTGTGTTTCAGTATATGTGCAGAGTGCCGCTGTGCTGATTCCAGATAAGAGCTATATGGTCTGTTCTTATTTACAAACACATAAGCAAATTCTGGTCAAAATAATGAAAAAGAAATCCTCCAGGGCAGTGAACAGAAATACTAGCATAATAAAATACAGAAGGCAAAATAAGTGGACAAGTAAAGCATAATACCTAAGGGTAGTAGCAGTCTGCTAAATCTGGTAACTTAAAATGAAATCAGGGTAGTGAGAAAACGAATCAAAAAGCACAGAGATAATGAAAGTTTGAGCTTCTCAAATAGGAACAGTGTGCATTCAGCTCCTAGAAAAAAGTTTATGTAGCCTTTTTAGTAGCGAGTAAGATTCAGCAATATATTGTAAAAGTTTTCATCAAAAGTGTTAGGTTAACTATAGCTTCTTTAGTGGTAATCGGCAGAAAAGTTGTCTTCTAATACAACTGTAAAGAGCCAAGAACTCTATAAACACAATAAAAACTGATACTAAGAAATACAGCTAGATTTGTTTCTCCTAACTTTTTTGTGCCTAGCAATGATCACTTACATAGGAGAAAATTTAATGCTGGCACATGTGAATGGATATGGATACAATAACTGGGTCATCTTCAAGACAAAACTTTACATTAAGGTAGAAGTCTTGCTCTGCAAGCCTATACCACAAACCTGCAAGCATTCACCTGCATGAGTATGTGTACACATTATTTTGATAAATTTTCTATTTTATCTATGGATTAAGAAGTGTTTCTACTATTTAGTATGGAAAGAACTGAAGGACTTTGTCATATAATACTGGCACACAGCACATAGGCTTGGTGACTTCCTAATACAGACCAGTTCTCAGATTGACTTTCTTCATTCTGCAAAGAGAATATACCCAGTCCCAAAACACATTGCTGTCATTCCTCAAAAGGTAGTTTACATGCAGTCATTATTACTACAGCTGTGTGGTAAATTATTTTCCTGAATTCAAAATTACCCCAAACTTCATAATTATAAAAACAATACACTATTGTGTGTTCAGAATGGAGACCTCCATTATTTTGATTAGAAATCTACCACTGCAGAAACTGGCACACTTGCTTTTGTCATAAACTCTGGTAACAGTATACACATCAATGAAAGAAACTTTCCCTCAGAAAATTCTGATCACTTCTAGCTCTGACTTCATATCTCAGAGAAGTAGTTCACTGTGGCACGTATGTAACATCTTGAATTAAAAACTTGCTGGTTCTTTTTGGCTAGTGGGAAATTTGGTGAAAAATAATCTGCAGCTGCTTTATATAAGCCTCCTACATAACAATGTAATGTGTAGGGAAGGAGAAAAATGCTGGTGCTTTCCACTGTCCCTTCCCTCTCTCAGCAGGGTAAGGACAGGGAATGAGAAGGGGGACGGCAAGGTGGGAGTGGGGGGGAAGGTGATTATTAGTTTTTGTTTCTCACCATCCAACTCAATTTTTAATTGGCAATAATGGAACTACTTTTCCCAAAATTGGGTCTGTTTTGCCCATGACGGTAATCGGTCAGTGATCTCCCTGTCTTTATCTCAACCCACAAGCTTTTCCATCTGAATTCCCACCCTGTCCTGTTAAGAAAAGGGAGTGAGAGAGTGGCTGGGTGAGTGTCTGGCATCTGACCAGGGTCAACTCACCACAGTTTGTTAGAACTTATGTTAGTATGAGTACTGCATTAAAGCAGTTGCTGAATCATTTGATCATCTTTTACTTTCTACAGCATCACAGTCAGGATTTTAAAGGGGCCTCTATAAATCAAGAAATTTGAGACAATCTGAAGACTCTGATGAGAACTGTTTGGGCAATTTTTTTATGATGAATCATAAGATTTATATTATGAGTTCACATTATGTTTTTATCACCAGATTTAGTAATACTGTTATATAAAATTATATATTCTCTACTTTGGGGGATTCACTAACCTGTGTTTCCTGAAGTATTTTAGTTGCAATTTAATTACTTTTTTCTAAGACCATTTCTCTAACTAGGGAGATTTTTGCTTCCCATATGGCTCACAGGGTTTAACCCAATTTAAAACTTCATAGCCCCTTAATTTCCCTCAACAGGATAAACAGAAAATATTTACCTCAGGAAAAAAAAAGAAAAAGTGGTGATGAGAATTTTCCTACGCTTTTACAGGAAGATGTCTTTGCTTTTCATTTTTTCCTCAAACAAGATAAAATACATATAAAGGTCAAATGAACAAGTCATTCAAACATCCCTTTTGGACTTGGTATTCAACCGTCCTTCAGAACTGTCCACTGAGCCAAAATAAGCTCTACCATCTACTACAGATTAATCAGTTATGCAATGTATAACAAATGCTTTCACTAGGGTCTTCATGTCCTGTTTACCCCGATGCACTAAACTAATGCAAATTACATCTATTCACTGTTAGTTCAATATGGTATGTTCTAAGTATACTTAACAACAAATGACCGAATCGGTTTAGCAAATAAAAACACTACTAAAAGCCTAGGATAAATTACACAGGCATTCCTTCTGTTAGGCAGATAGAGTGTTTACAGGTCCAGTAATGTTTAATAATGTTTGCTTATTTGTTAAAAATAGAGGGAGGAAAAAAATGGGGTTTTATTAATGAACTAAGCCTTTTTTGTCAAAAGTTTCCAGGCCATACTCAATGTCAACTTTTTTCCCAGATATTAACTAAGAAAAACTTTGAATGAGAAGATTACTTTAATAAAGCAACAAAAATCTGTAAGATTTAATGATAAACATTAATATTTTATAGCCATTTCCATTAACTATGCATAATTGTTAACTAAAAGCCAATGCTTTAAAGCCTTTTTTGTCATGTCCTCAAACCATGAGATGAAGAGTACTCAACACCAAGGCTGTGTCTATCTCAGTAACTATCATGTACCAATAAGAGCAAATTTATAAAGAAAAATAGTTAACACTGAGGACCAACATCCACACTGTATGAGAGGTCAGGGGGTGCATGATACTGACTCTGTTTTGTTTCCATGGCCTGAATGTTCATTAGTGGATGCAGTGTACCAGGTGTGCTCCTGAAGCATACCTGTGGTTTAGCATCATCCAAGAGAAATACAGTTCATGAACTCCAAGATCACTTAATTTTAAAATCAAAATCATGTAAGTGGGTGTGAATCAGGAGGTTCACAGCAAAAGATGACTCCTGATCCAAACCTAAATGCTAATGCAGATGCACTCAAAATGGAAGGAATAAAAGCAGTATGGTTTTCAGACACAGCATGGCGAGTAAGAGTGTGAGTTTTCCTGCACTGCTCTGCTGAGGGACATCTCCCCTTACTGGCAGGATCACCTTTAAAAGAAAACATTTACATTCAGCTCCTGACTCTCATAAAACCAGACTCAAAGATGCCTATAGGTGAAATGTTCCATATATCATTTCCCTCCAAAGTGGTGAGTTTTAATGAACCAAACGTAGCAGCTATTTTTAATATAGAGATGTATCTGCTTCTTAGCAGAGTGTCATCTTTGGCTGCTCAAAGCATTCCTTATGCTTCTCCTGTCCTAATGCATTAAAAGGCGCCACGGATGCATTGTATAACATAGCCTTCCATTATATATGATCACAGTTTAAATTTCACATAGTAATACATTTTTTATGTAATTATCTTCTCTACTTATCCTAGCATTGTAGACCTTTTCTTCATCTCGGTTTTGATGACACTATATTTCATCTAACACTTGAATAAAACTTATGCCAATATATACTTTCTCTCAGCCTTATAACCTTTTGAGCCTCTTATATTCCATTAAGCCTTCTACTAAATGTGACATCTCAGCTTTATTTAGATCTCCCTTTCCCTGCAGTATCTTTAATAGCTGTATTACACTTTTATTCCACCAAGGAACAAGGATTTTTATTACCTTTCAAGCAAATGGATTAAAAATATTTTTATTAGCTTCTCTTACAGCTGCATTCACCTCATTAGTATTAAAAAAGTCAGTATCATCATTTGTATATATCTTATTCAATTGCCTATAAACCTTCTCATTCAGTCCTAGGTGAAAATGTATGAAATTCTGTTTTAGAGAACAAGTTGACTTTTTCTTCTCGAACTGTCTTTTGAATAAGTTTTCTAATGGAGGGAAGGGAAGCCCAGCAGAAATGCTTACAAATATTTGACTAATGGTTCTGGCCAGTGGTTCTGGCTTTCATGCATTGTGTCCTTGCATTCAAAAGAACAATGAAGTATGACATAAGGCAGCAATGTAGCATTATTCTGTTAAATTGCTGCTTATATTCAGAGTATTTTTATACCTCTGCTCCAAGTGTAAGACATATAGCCAGAAGAATGCCATAACATACTCTGCTTTGTAAAATCCTATACCAGAAAATTATTGCAAAACTCTGGACTCTGGCCATATCCTTTCATGTACAATGTCAGCCCTGAAAAAATATGTACAGATGGATGGAAATAAGGCTACTATAAACCCTTTGTCTACACTGCCAAATCTTCAATAGACACGATCTGGTTAAAAGTGTTTTCTCCTTGTATCACTGTCAATGCTGTCTATACTAGCCCATTAATTTGACAAAACCCCATTAGAAATTTTGCAGTGATAATAACAAAAGGAGGAAAGTAATAGAAAGACTCTGGACACTTTTTCTTCATGCAGTTGAAGTGAATAAAGAAGAATTTCCTATGTTGGCTTCACAGCAGCTACCTGAGTGCTAATTATGACCAAATAGTTTGGAGGAAAGAGCTGATATTGCTCCATGCAATCATAGAAATTCCTTTCCAAAACCCCAATTTTGGTCTTAAAAAAAAAAATAAATCATATTTCAAAACAGACTGATGATTAACAAAACAGAACTTCATATTTTTATTGCTTGTCAAAGAAAGTTTTTCTCTTCACCCTCCAGTGGCCATTAATAAAGAAAAAGATGCAAGAGAGATCAACTTTTCAAAATAAGGCTAGATGCCACTGAATATTGCTTTTTGCTACATATACCCTTGAATTGTTATTAAATACAAAGTTCAAGCTATGGAAGATGATTCATAAGCAAAGTTGTATCTAAAGAAATAATTACATTAACAGAAAATCTGTTTCCTCTATATAATTACTCCCCACACAATGTCCAACAAACCATTAAACAACAAAACATCTTGTTTTCACGCCTTACAATTAAGATATCTCATCTGATTGCTATCAGAGTTTATCAGATAATTGCAGCTATCTAACTTAGGAAGTCTCCATGACAGCATGGCACACACATACAAACAGGAAAAAAAAAATCTGAGGAGTTATTGAAGTTTCAAATAAATTAAAAGTAAAGCTAAGAAACTTGACTGAAAAAAAAAAGGTAAGTGATATAATCTTTGATTCTCTTTACAACAATTGTATTGCCAATTTTCCTATAAAAGCTCATGCAAACATCATTGTCCCAGATGAGAGTCAGACTGTACTCCACATATTTCAAAATAATACTTCAATGATCCCATTAATATGGAAGCAATGCCATACAATTAGTAAATACAGGTTGACATCACCTTATATAGGCAGGGAAGTTATCAACACCATTAATTTAAAATCAGAAACAGAGAGGCACAGAGAGGGTGATTTACATGTCCAAGCTCAGAGTGGGTATCTGTGGAAGAGACTTTTTTTGACTATGAGACCATTTTTTCTCAATGTTGTTCAGCAGAAAAGCAGAATGTGTTCAACATCACCTCTCTTGTGTAGCACATAAACATTAGCGTAGTACTCCCTAGATTTTTTTCGAACTTAGAGATAGCATTCACGTCTGTGCATCTACCTCATGATTTTCATCAAGAAGGTACAATTTAATATGATTAAATTGCAAATGCAGAAAAATACGTTATAGCTACATTCACAGAAAAGATAATTTCACCCTAAGTGAATCTCTACTCTCCTCAGACTTTTCCTGTCTATTACAATAAAAGTTAACTTCATAAAAAGGTAGAAAATATTGAGGTAAACATAAAAATCATGTTAAGATGCTATTAAAATTGTGCTTTTCTTTGATACTCTGTGAAATATTCCCTGACATAAAGATGGCAAATTGTTTTTGTCAATAAGAACTGTAAAGAAACAATTGTTTTCTAAAGCCATCATTTTAAATTATCATTAAGCCATATTTGCAATGTCTTATTAATAATACAGAATTGTGTTTGTTAATAATTTACACAGAGACTTGACAGTTTTCCCCCAAGCAAATCAGTCATTATTGCTACCAAAACAATGTAACTTATTCTGATTAGCATTGCTCTTTTTGCCATGTTTAGGGAGAAAGCAAGCACTGATGTTCACCACAATTATACTGACATGAGCAGAGGAAAAACAAAGGCTGCTATTCAGTATTTGTCTACATGTATGAAAGAAGGAATAATGGCATTATAAATGAAAAAGCTAGTCTACGACCAAGAAACATTTGTTCTACTGTATTTTCATTATCTGCCTGTATAATGTGACTGAGTCACTCAAAAATCAGTTATATGTTTTACAGATTTATATTAATCTCTAATTTCTATTGCACATATTTATTTAAAAAAAGAACAAAACACACAAAGGAGATTTTAAAATAACTTTATAGCTTAAAGAAAAAAAAAACAAACCACAAAATATATAAAAAAACATGTATTCTGCAAGGAAAAGGATAGCGCAAATTTTCTAGAATGCCAACAGACGACATGCACCTCAAGTATGGGGCACCCACACACCAGCTTCTCTAGCCTTCCCTTACCCCAGGCACAGAGAGCAGAGATGAAAGTGTTCCAGCCTCCTAGCCCTATATTGGTTTATAAGATGTCATCTTTTTCCATTGCCTTCAAGAATTTCCCTGTTTCCCTCTGGTCATTCCCTGTCACTAACACCTGGCTCAATGTGTCTGCAGAGAATTTGAATAACAATATACCACAGTAAATTGTTACCTAAAGATGCCAAGCTGCAGATTTCCCTAAAATAAGTAAACTTAGACAAAATGGACAGCAACTGCTCTCTAAATAAATAATTAACGAAAAGAAAAAAACCAGATCTGATTATGCTATATATGTGGAATCTAGTAGAGACAAATATTAGTAATAACAGATTAAGATATGCTGGCTGTTGAATTATATATTCCAATGGAAAAAAAAAGGTTCTGCATTTAATAAATAACTATACATAAATATATATGTATTACGTGTATAACAGCTGAAGTGCTTAATGAACAGTGACAGAAGCAGATTTTGACGCAAGTAACTAATATCATACTTCATCTACCTAACTGCAGAAAGGTTGTCTATCTTTACCAAAATAGACAACATGATCCATCAGTGGTGGTAGACTGGGCATTGGAGAGCCTCTTCTATTTCTATTTGTCCTCACCTCTTACTCACTGGCCCAATGCAGGGATGTAACACCCTGTATCAGCTTCTTTCTGAATTTCACATAAGGTTCATCTCATTTATAAAGAACTGAGCTGAGTACTGAAACAAAACTTTAAACAGTCTTTTCCTTAGCCAAGCCAAATACATTAAGATAAGTATGTCAAAACCAAAAATATCATGGCTGTCCCTTAAGCCACCTGTTATCCTTTCTTCCTTTCTGTTCCTCCTATAAAAGGTGCTAGGTACTGTATCCCAAATGTTTTTCCATGTTTATTCTAGCTCTATGTGTAATAAAGATTTTTCTCTTGTAAGTAGTGCACAAAGACAACTCTGTATGTAAAAAATAGTCCATAAAGAAAACACTCTTTTTGATGCATAAGCAAACTCTGCTAGGAGGTCATTACAGCTCACCGACAAAATTCTATGTCTTTGAGAACTGCTACAGCAATAACTCCAATGTAAACCAGTAATAATTAAGAAAATAAGAAACAAAAATGTTAGACACATTTCATCTAATAAGAAATCCCCAAGAGATTTATGGTCTTTTCTTCCAAAGGAAAGGTTTGACAAATATGCTATCAACAGGTAAAGGTAAGAAATAAATTAATATCTTCACTTATATCTCACGTATACAATTTAAATAAATGTAATAACATAAATATGTAAGCATGATAGTGAAACTCAAAACTCCTAAATATTCCTAAAGTCAGAAGTTATAATTAAAGTTAGATAAGAATTTGTCCATAATTGCCTCTTAATTTGCATTTTGCTACTCAGAACTGGGTTTTGCTACTTTTGAGGTCTGCTGGTAAGTCATTATCAGAAGAGGTAAAGGTTTTGATTCTGGCGGCTCTTTTTTTCTTTGTAGCTGTGTATGGATTAAGGGATGAAGAAGGACGTATAAACAAAGGATATCTTACTTGTAGCTAGATAAACAGTGATTTTTTTTAATAACCTAATTTTAACTGTCTGTGATCCCCATTTTGATCACTTCCTGGAATTATTCTACTGAAGAACATTTACTGACAGGAATACCACGAAATATTTCTCTAAGACAAATTTCAAAGTCAAACCAGACATCTCTCCCAGTAAGATAATCCCTAGATTTATGTTTAGCCAGTAATAAAAAGATGCATAACACTCATACTTCACAGTATGTTCATTAGACTTACAAAGTTTGCAAGCAATCCAGAAAACTGTAATACTGTTTCAAATAATATAAATATTTTTGTGGGGGTTTTTGGTTTTGTTTTTTTTTGCTCCATGATGTGTATTGAGTAGGGAGAAACACAGTCTCTTTCTTTTAAAGCTCCATTTCACAATTAAGGAAACCAGCCACCACATATTAGTATGCTTCGTGGATCTAACAGCTTTTCATAAATATCCATGAGATATTTTGTTATTTAGTCTACTTATACTTCCCCTTAAGCAACATTACCTTTTTATAAGCAAGTTGGTTTCACCTTCTATTGTTGGCCAACAGATACCATGATATGATCCCATTTCCAGCTGCTTACAAATTCATCTCACTTCGACTTTTTTTTTTGTCAGTGTAAGAGAAAGATTTGAATGCACAATGAAAATTAGATCACAGGTCAGCGGACAAGTCTTCAAATAAAATTTGGTGGGGTAAAACTATGACCAAGAGTTATACTAGAGGGTCTGAGCCTTTCTGGAGAAGAGTAGGTGCCTAGAAGAAGGCTAGAGCTAGGAGTCTGAGCAGGGTTGTGAGAAATAGTGAGCGTAAGGAAAGCCAGTTGGGTACAGAAGATTTTGAGATGAGAGAAAAGGGAAAGCTGAGAATTAAGAACAACCAAATACATTTGACAAATACTACTTTAATGTTTCTGTGTTACTTTAAGCACTCATCCTAAAGATTGTGTCCATATAAAGAATACACAAAACATAAACATGAACAAAAAAATGGAAGACCAACTTCCAAAAGTCTGAGAAATAAGAAACTTTTTACAGTACAAGAGGAATGGAAACGGAAGCACTCATGTCAGAGCACAGGTGGCCCATGGGAAGTTCTGTCTGAAATTAAAAACTTGCTGATAAAGGATACCCAGTGGAAGCTAGTAAGAACTGTAATAAATCATGAGGATCAGAAGATAATCAGCAAAAACTCCCAGAGGACAAAATAACTGAAATACTGACTTCATATGAAATGTCTCTCAAAACTGCCCAGTGCTGTTCTACACGAGGGCAGATGATGGGTTGTCAATTACTAGAAAAGATTCTAGGCAGCTTTATGAGACTCCAAGCCATGAAGTCAAAAGTTTGTACTAAGCACATCACTAGGACTAGTCTGGAACTATTAGAATTACTGAGATAATGCTTGCTGACAGTACTGAATTCAAGGTAGTAAAGCTGTTACCCAAACACGATGAAGTTGCAAAGGAATCTCATAACATGGAAAATTCTGTAATAAAATGGCAAATCATTTTAGCATAGATAGATATGAAATGCCATACCTCCAAAATGAGTACCCTAATTTTATGTAACAGAAGATTGGCTCTGAGCTGGTGAATGCCACTCAGAAAGGAAACCTTGGGCAGAAGGTGAGTGAATGTTAGATATCATCCAAGAAGGAAGAGAGGACAAAAGAGAAAACAATGCCATCCTACAATTGTGCGTCAACTTTCATCTTGAACACGTCCTGCAGTTTTGGTGCTTCCATCTAAAATGAGTATACTAAAACTGGGATATGCTCAAAGAAAGTAACAATGATGATCACAGGTATGAAACAGCTGATGTTTGTGGAGTGGATAGGCTAGAGTGCTGCCATTTAGAAAAACAAAGGATGACTAAGGTAGGAAGAGACAGCAGTCTAAAAAAGTATGAGAACTGTGGGCTACTTATTTTCTAACTCTGATAAAAACACCAGAGGATATTACAGGAATCCAAGAAGTGACATTCAAAGCACAATGAAGGATATGATTCTTCACACAGGATCTAATTAATCCAAGAAACTCCCTACCATGAGTTATTATGAATACTGAACAACTGCAAAAGCAATTAGATAAATCCATATAATTAAAAAATAAATTAAAAAAAAAATCAAGGATTATTTACACATAGGTAGCAGCTCTGTCTCAAGAAGTTCCTAAGCTGAAAATCACTGGTGGCCAGAAGAGTGTCATTATCTAATTTATTTGTCATAGTGATCTTTCCTAAGTATCTATTTATTGTCCACTCTTGAAAATAGGATTCAGGGCTTCTTGCACATCTGGTCTGAATTGATATGATTACTCTTATATTTTTATGTCCCAGTAAAGGTGGAATGTGCATCCTAGCTTTAATACTTTCATGTTTATTTATTACAAAAAGTATTATATACAATATTACAGTCTGTAATGAATCCTATTCTTTCTATTTAACCTCTGTTTCATTAAGTAAGCTGGATGGATGGCTGCAATTAAAGAAAAAATAGTATATGTTCATGTAGTTTATCCCATAATTTGCTCTATTTCTGCACCTATCATGGGTGTAGATGGATAGCAAATTATTAGCTTTTAAGTTATTTTGATTACTAGCAAGAATTAGCCTTTGAATGTTTAATCTAACACTCTTCTAACAATAATATTTTTCATGTGTAATTATAAAATACATAAATATCTCTATGAAGGAAAGAAAAAAATGAAGGGAAAAGCAATACTGAAAGTGTTCTTCCTACTTGGTATTATTCTCTTCAGACTGAAACATTCACTTGTAGCAAAACAGGCCTGTTATTTGGAAAGAAACTTTCTCTCAGACAGCTGTGATCTGGTAGATGTCAAACTACATTACCATGGTGCCAAACCTGAGACCATAAACCCCCCTCTTCAGCTTCATGACTGTGCTAATCAGGCTAGATAGCTATAAGAACTGACGCTGTTCATAGACATTTGGTTCATAGCATAGGAGTATGAGTAGGACTACTTGCACTCATCTGTTCAGGTATCTTTGTACATTAAAGCACTGTAAGGTAACGCGGTTTAACCCCTGCTGGCAACTAAGCCCCACCTGGCCGCTCACTGCCCCCCCCTGCAGTGGGATGGGGGAGAGAATCAGAAGTGTAAAAGTGAGAAAATAAAGACAGCTTAATAAGTAAAACAAAGCCATGTGCACAAGCAAAGCAAATCAAGGAATGCATTCCCCAATTCCCATGGGCAGGCAGGTGTTCAGCCATCTCCAGGAAAGCCGGGCTCCAGCACGCTAAGTAATGGTGACTTGGGAA
>JAVJGG010000030.1:8137607-8161061 GCA_035590195.1 Aviceda cuculoides
TGTCCCTGCCCATGGCAGGGGGGTGGAACTAGATGGTCTTGAAGGTCACTTCCAACCCAAACCATTCTGTGATTCTAGTGCAGTAACAATAAGGGTCTAGCAGTTGTTCTCCTCCTCCTTGTACTCCATAAAGTAGGGTTTAAATACTGTGCACCCTTGCTCAGGATCTCCCTCTGGGTATTTCAGGCAAAATTTCTACCACATAAGGTGGTTACAATGTGCTACAGTAGCTATTACTACTATGCAAAGATTGCAGCATAACAAAGTGAATGAACTCCAAGAAATGCTAAGAGAAATGTTTTAATGCAGCAAAACATTATGTCCCTTATTGCCTACTATTTATTAACCACTGGCACAATTGATAAACACCCACAATGTATTTTCCATCATCCAAAATGTATGTACTTAAGATCAGCTGCTTTATTCAAAGCTTTCAGTACTGCATCAGGACAAAGGTCTGTCAAGATGAGAACTGCAGTAGAAATGGATTTTTGGGAAGACAGTGTAGGAAGTGGAGTGAGCAAAACTATTTTTCCCTTCTGTTTCTACCACAGATCCCTTCCTTCCTCTTTTCCATACATCTCCATCCAGAAAATGTTCCCAAATATGTGTCTGTTAGAATTCTCACAAAATACACTGGCCTGCGTCATGCAGAAAGTAAGAATCAAAACTCATACCGGTCCCTTCTGATGCATGACTATGACACTTACATGCATTTACCTTGAAGAGATTGCTTGAATAACTAGTATTCTACCTTTTAAAAGGTATTTGGCAACACTAGCAATGGTGACTATAAACATGTGAGGGACAATAGTAAGGTAATACGATTTTTCTAATTATGCTGCTGTTACCCCTCAATAATTGTTTTTAGAGCACCACAAAGCCCTAAAATAGGGTAGAAAGACATCGTACACAAACTATATGAGGTGGAGATGGAGGACAATACTGAATTGGCTGAAATTTGTGATATCTGTGTGAATTTGAATTATACCTCACTATCAGCTATGAAGAAATCAGAGGTTTGGAATGGATTTGAAGACTTTGGCAACTTTAGGGGAAAGAACAATTAGAAATTAGTTTACATATTTTACTGAAAACCCTCCAAGAATACCCCAAAAGTTCGCCCAGTTTTTCTCTTTTTGGTCATCTGATAAATATGATACATTATTATGTCCCTTTGCTTAAGGAAGCCAGTGTTTTGTAGAAACACAAAGATGGAGCTCTCTTACTGTGACCAGATCTACCAGATTCAAGCTACACAAACTCGGAATGTAAGGGGCCACACAGCCCACTGCGGTAAGTTAGAGTAGTTCAGCATATTTCAACAGAAACACTCTTTTCTGCAGCATCTCAGAAGATGACACAGCACCCAGGACTTTATATCCCTAACTAATATTGTGGATTTCTCTGTCCATGAAGGCATAACCTCTCAAGTTCCCATATAAGCATTTTTTTCTGCATTTTTAAAAAACATTTAAAGTGTGACAAATTAATAGCTAATATGGACAAACATAAGCAATTATCAAGGTTAAAAGATAAGAAAAGTGAAAGGAAAAGTAAGCTAGCACTACTTTGAACTTTATATGTCATGAAATTGTTGCTGCTTTCAGAAATGATAACATTTTGAAACGGAAGATTGTATCTCTTTTTACACTTTGGTTTTTGAATTCTCTCCAGTGTCCAAGTTTACAAAGGTTAGATGCCAGCATGATCTAGAATAAGACCATTTGTGACTGATTTTGAAAGGTTACTGAGAGGGAAATCAGATGTGTGAGAACCCTCAGGGAATGCAGCTGACTCCTATTGTTTCCTAATAGATCTGGTATCCCAATGAAAGACAAAATTGCTGAATTCTTGCCTGGATTTCCAGACAACATATCAGGATATCTAAGCAGTCAAATTAAGAACACATTTTGACCCCTCTGTATTGTGACAGATTTTTGTCAAAATCTGATGCTTGTCAGGGATGCTGTGAATACTACCTGGATATCATACACAAAATCAAACAAATAACATGTGCATTTATTCTCTACAACCACAGAAAACAGTTTAACCTTCACAAGCCCTGCTTACTAAAATAGGCAGTATATTACAGTAGAGAAGCAAGGCCAAAACTGACATTTGTCACAGTATTTCTGCAACTTCCTACCCTTATACTGTCAGGCTGCACTGATAATCAGGGTTGACCTGAGGAAGAGAAAATGTTATCCAGGTGTCTGACATAGCGTGGTCTAGTCCCACAAAAGGCTTTGAATATTAAAGTCAAAATCCTCACCGGGGTCCCTGCGGGACACCAAAGCAGAGTACAAAGAGCTTCTACCACGTATTCACAGTAACCTGACCAGCCAAACAGTGGGGCTGCTGTGCTTGGGACCCAGCCGTTTCCAAGGGAATGTATATAATTCAAAAGGCACAAACCAAACCAATCAAGCTTCATGTATTTGGACTTCAGGAGACTAATATTGTGCAGTGCTAATCAGGATTGGGAGAAAATTTTCAGATGAATGATTTCTTTGCCCAAAGTCAAAGTAATCTGAACTGTTTCTGAATAGAGAGATTTATTCACAGAAGAAATACGAATATAAAACATCTGCCAATTTATGCATTTCATTTGGGTCAAATGAGATATTTTGTGTGACCTGCAACAACAACAACAACAAACCAAACAAAAAAAGGTCAATTTGTTATTTCAGCCACCAAACTAACCAACCATCCACACAAGCACAGTTGACATCTGGCAATTTGCCATAAAACACACATAGTTTGTACCTTTGATAAGAACGGATACCCCCAAACCACTGTGGAGTCCAGACTAGCAGCATGTAACTACCGTTTAGACACTGAAGGGTTTTGTTGCAGGGATCTTGTATCCAATTGCTTCTTCCCTTCAAATATCATTATCTCTACCTTCCCCTCCATTCAGCTTCAACGAAGCTGCAGATTCTAGTGTGACTTTGGGAAAACTGGGACAAGATACACCTATACTTGATCTAAGGGAAATACAGGGATGCCATCTGTACAGATAGCATGGAAACTTGCATTCTCTTACCCCATCTCACAATAGCTTCCTATAAATCAGGAACAATAGAGAGGAAGAAGACTGACTTCAAGAAGAAGAAATATTGCCCAGAATGAAGTGTACTGCTGTTTGTGCAAACTCTTGCAGAGAAATCACGTACAATTTTGAAACTCACAGTTCTTAAAGTTTTAAGAATGCTGTTTCTGCACCATCTTTTCTCCTCCATCATAAGGAAAAATACTTTTAGTGAAAATTTGAAATAGAGAAACTTTTAATTATGATTATTGAAATTGATATCCCATAATAGGTGTTACTTTTAAATTTCAAGTATCAATTTGGGCAGGGAAAAAAAAAAGTGATGGTACTTCAAGAATCTAGAGACATGTTAACTTCTTGATTTAATTACTATTTCATAAGTTATACAAATTTTCATGATTACTTAGATCTACATAAGTATCTATTTTGGCCATCTAGGAGTCTAGACTGGCAAATGCAGGGTTATGTCAAGCTCCTCTTATCACTGTACCAAAATGTTTCTTGCATTGTGCCTGTCAGTCCAGCAGAGAATGAAATCCCCAGACTTTTCAGCCCTAATCTTTAAAAGTAAATTATTTCTGGTAACCATTTTAAATTATTTTAGATAATGCATGATTCTGAAAAGGCTCGAACTTCTTGTTATTATCCTTTATTATATGAGGAACTTTAAACTACAGTAATAAAATGGTAGTCTATTTTCATGCAGTTTCTTTTATCGACCTAACCATATTTGAGTTTTTACCTTCTGTCTGCCATTTTAGCAACAGAAGGGAGTTTGGGACAAGCCCTTTTACTTAGAGTTATTTCAGCATTTTACTTAGGCTCAGAGGAAGATAAATTAGTTTGAGAACATCCTGAATATTTTATTTTGAAGACTGGACATAATTACCTCATGCCAAGTGATTCACCCTCCTGAAAGCTGAATTGCACCCACAGTTCCCAAAACAGAGAGAAAGTAAAAGAGCAGAGAACTGAAATCTCTGGTTTCCCTGATTTCTCCAAACATTTTCTGAGTGGCTGTGCTGCTTCTGCTGAGAAATGCTTTGAATTTGAGTATGTCATCTAACCAGGTTACTTGGTGAGATTAAACAAAACCCACAGTGGGCTAATTGTTGCCCAGTCAGGCTTGAATCAGACCAAGATATATCAGCTAGTAAGGTGTTTTGTTAAGCTAACTAATCATACAGACAGGCTGTAGCAAGTGGCAATCTTAACTGCACTGCATGAAGAATTA
Organism: Aviceda cuculoides; assembly: GCA_035590195.1. NCBI lineage: Eukaryota > Metazoa > Chordata > Aves > Accipitriformes > Accipitridae > Aviceda > Aviceda cuculoides. The sequence continues at coordinate 8,141,897 of JAVJGG010000030.1, forward strand.
TCATAGTTTCCTTTAAACATAAAAGATAAAAAAGAATAATCACTTTGCTTCATAAAATAACATAAAAACAGAGTACCATCTTGGTTTGCGGTAATGCATGTGGTATATAAGTTATTAACAGGCTTCCAGATGGCACAATGGTTACATTTTAGCATCTTAGATGGTGTGAGGAAAGCTTTTTTGGGGTGAGGGTTTGGACTCAATCTCTCACTTAGATCTCTGATTGCTGATGCAAAGAGATAGAACAAAATGAAATAAAGCAGTATGCTTCAAAACAGTGTGCCACTATAGGGAATTTACATTTATACTGAGTCATAACTTTTATTTTTGTGCTGTACAGAATTCCAGGACATACTGCCAAAGAAAGTCTAGACCATGGTACGACCAAGCTGGATGCAAGCCTGAATGCTACAGAAAGTTCCAACTGCAGAAAAAAGCAAATGCTTTCCATGTAAAGGACCTGTCTATATTCCAGATTCTAAAGAACTTTAAACAAAGATTGATATAAAACTGCTGTATCTAGGCAAAACATTTTGCCTGCAGTAATATGTACTGTGAGCTGCAGACCTATTTATCTGCCTGTCTTTTTCCGCAACTTCTGAAGCATCTTTTTTTGTTCACCGTGTGAAAGTACGTTGATGCTGAAAAACTTGGCGACTGAAATTTTGAGAGTCTAGTCAAAACAGATTTTGGCCCTTAAGGTCCCTTGCCATTTATTCCAATTAAGGGTTTGGAAGTAGGGGAGAATGTAGGACAAAAAAGCATTACTAAAAAGAACATTTACATTAAAAAAATCGAATGAAGAAGCAAGATATGCTGCACTTCAGGTGTTTGCTGGAATCACAGGCAGAAGAGAAGCAGTAACAACTAAGGCCATCTAGTTAGAAAACACTTGAAAGAAATAAAGACCAGAAGTATAAGCTCACCAACTACACCTTCCTGGAGACAGAAAATGCTGCTCCCAACAACACAGTGACTTGACAGGAGCTCATGCCATCACAGCCAAAAGGTGCAGTGGTCATGCTTATACATGAGACAAGCTTATGTTAACCCAGTGTTTTCGCACAGCTATTATTGCCAGCTAAATATTGCCTGGTCTACTTTTCCTCACCAATAATCAGCAGAGTGGCAATGATGATTAGCACACTGAAGGGAAGGAGTTTTATCCGATATCACGTATTTGCTTTATGCAGTTGGCAACACTAATCTAGATATTATTTGTTAATAAACTAGATTTCTTGGTGATAATTTTAATTTGAATTAATCCCACTGTGGTTTGAACACATGTAGTTAAACAGGACTGAAGATAATTGTATCCATTACTCTTACCTTTCAAGGCACCTGCAAGTTGGTAGGTAGACATTAGATGTGCTTAACGTGTATGTTATGGAGACAATAGAAGGACTGAATCTAAGGGGATATTGGTTAAACTTTAATTTTAGTTAGGCTTACTCTGCTTATTTTGAAAAATGGTTATGCAGAACTTAAAGTCCAGGCCCCTATTTTAATTTTTCAGGCAATTAGAAAGTTACCATGATCTGAGATGAACACTACTTAGTGTTTATCTTCTCACAGCTTAAAAAAACAACTTCAAGTAATGCAGTTATGTAAAAACCAGGATAAGAAAAGAAGTTTCAAGTAATATGCAAAGCTATTAATTTTTGGTTTAGCTGTTCCACAGCTACAAACAACCACTTGCTGATGTGTTATGAAGCTGAAGAAACCTGCACAATTCAGTGGCAGTAATTTACTAAATAGTTTAGAGGACATTTAGGCATGGTTTGTGAACTTACTGACTTCCACTGACAGTTAAAGAGAAGGCATCAGTATGCCTTCATTTGATGACTACTCTAAACACAGTTGTAGAGACTGGGTTCAATCTAGAGCTCTTCAGCCATACTTTTTAGTGATATGAAAACCTTAAGGTTATTCTTACATCATATTATGCATATTTGTAAGAAAAAGGAAAGCATCCTATTATAATTTACTTATTCAAAAGATATTTGCTTTGTTTTTTAGTTTAAAGTAAAATTCTGTGGATTTGTATAGATGGATAGTATGAACAGATGTAGTAGAGACAAGGAAAAGTTGTTTTATGCAACTTGTTTTAGTATTTATTGAAGTTATCTAAAATTAGAAACAATAGCAAATTGAATATAGAATTAATTCTTAACCTTATCTACTTCCCTTCTGACTAAAGTCAAAGCCTGAAATGTTCATCCCTCATTTAGAACTTCTCTTGACTTAACCTCAGCCGGCAGCTCAGTCCCAGTTAGGCACTCACTCCCTGTGGGTGGGATGGGGGAGAGAATGGGAAGGGTAACAGTGAAAAAACTCGTGCATTGAGACACTTTAGCAGGGAATGCAAAAGCTGTGCATGCAAGCAAAGCAAAATAAGGAATTAATTCACCGCTTCCCACCGGACAGCAGGTGTTCAGGCACCTCCAGGAAAGCTGGGCTCCATCACACATAACCATTACTTGGGAAGACAGACACCATGACTACGAATGTCCCCGTTCCTCCTTCTCCCCCCAGCTTTATATGCTGAGCATGACGTCCTATGGTCTGGAACATCCCTTGGGTCAGTCGGGGTCAGCTGTCCCAGCTGTGTCCCCTCCCAGCTTTTCATGCCCACCCAGTCTCCTCGCTGGGGGCGGGGGGAAGGAGAACAGCCCTTGGCTCTGGGTAAGCACTGCTCAGCAGTAACCGAAACATCCCTGTGTTATCAACACTGTTTTGGTCACAAATCCAAAACATAGACCCATACCAGCTACTATGAAGAAAATTAACTCTATCCCACCCAAAACCAGCTCAGGTGAAATCCACTGTAGTCAGAAAATGCTCGAGGACTGCTTCATTTTAAACACTGGATTAAAACTCGCAAACTGTTAAGTTATTGGCTAAATGCCAATGGGTTTTAATAAGGCTGGCAGAAAGAGAAGAAATGGTTGGATTTTCTCTGCACTGGAAAAAAGGAATAAATGATTTAATAAATGTTTCTAAACTAATGGAGATTACATATATCAACTTTAGCCAACTGATTTCACTGGCATACTCTGATGAAAAACTGGAGTGACATTAATGGTGAACAAGGCCTTTAAATTTTGTCTCAATAACATTACCTTAATCAGCATTGGTTTATGCTGTAATTTCTTCCTGTTAAGCCTTTCTACGATTCAGAAGGTTTTGTCCCCCAGTAGCCCACCTATGACCTTGCTTTAGAGACATTATCATCACCAGTCTTTGTAGCATCATTTTGTTCCATTTAAAAAATCAAATAAAAGTCAGTATTTATTTGGTGACATTATGTAGTTCAGTTAGGCATATTTATACCACCATCAGTCACAGAATGTGGTTTCAGAGATGTTCAAAAGCTGCTGATCTTTCTGAGAACTAAAAAAAAAAAAATGACCCTATAAACTCTGAGAATAATAAAGGATGTTCTGTCTATAGGCAGGATTCTTATTACAGAGAACATCACATGCTGGAACCCGAGACAATCAGGAGGGTAATAAAATAGCTCCACAGCAGCCAAGATTTCTTACTTTACCTACAGCACGTTGAATTTGTATGTAATAAAATGCTCAGTGAAATAATTTTCCTCAGAATAAATTGCTGGTAAAATACAAATACTTTGACAGACTGGCAGAGGTAAATACATTACATTTGATTAAAAATTCCACAATGATCTATTTTTTCAATTACCTCCCTTACTTTTGAGAGATTAAAGAAGGTCTGTACCCTATTAATAGTTCTCATGCTGATCTTTTTGTAGCATTTTTAGAAACCAGTTATTCTGCATGATACTTCAAAGTGCTATCTATTCCATTTGGAAAAAGAAGTGACATACATGTGACAGATTCTAACACTTGTCTATCAAAATAAAAGAATTTAAGGTTAAGAGACCCTTTTTCCCCCATGAAATATTCTAACATTACTGAATTAATTTGCACATTGAAAAGATGAGAGAGAAATAGGTATGAATCCACTGTACAACTGGCAATTGAGGTTAAGGAAAATATTTGAGGATAAGTAAATCACAATGATATATCCAAACCCATATGAGTCAATATAGGAGTTATGCTTATTTTAATAATCTTTGTGGAGTTCTGTAGTTTTCATCAATTAAAACAAAAAAGAGGGAGAGTTCAAAAACCTCAATCAGGTTTAGTAATTTAATTACTTCAAAGAAAACAAGAACTTTGTTTTCATTTCCTCTTTTATTCTGTATTTTAAGGAAGGAGTTGTATTAGTGTAGAAATGAATGGGTTAGTTTAGAGGTAGAATACAGGTACCTTCTTAATGACAATTCTGTCAGAAACAGGCCCATACTCACATTTGAAAATAACTAGCATTAATTTTATAAATATTCTTTCAAAAATGTAAATGAAAGTGCTCTCATTTTTAAGTGCTACAAATTGCCCTAGGAAATCTGGTTCAGCAAATAACATCTCTCTCAACTGACTGCTCCCAAACAGTAATTTTTAGCACATATCAGAAACAGAGAAGGAATACTTTAAGAAAAATGCATTTTTTCATTAAAGAAAAGTTTTGAAAGAAAATTCTGGTCTGCTTTCTGGCCACCACCCTTTACAGTATTGCTGAGTGAATTGCATGGTAAACTATCAAATGCTGACTTATGAATAGAGATTATCTCAGACAATATTTCATGGACAAAGATTGCACATGCATAGTGTAGTAATTATTGCTTTTAAAAAATGCTGTATTCATCACTTAAAAAACCCCCCAAATGAACAGAATACAGATTATTAACTATAACTTGAATTAACAATGGTTAACCTCTTTATTAGAGTACCAAAGTAATTAATATTTTCAGAATATTAGTTTCCACAGCTGTATGAGAAACAAAGTAAAAAATGGAATCCTGTTGCTTAGAAACCTCTACTTACAACGATCAGCCATTCAAAATGACAAAAAGTACAGCTTTACTTTTATCTTAATAGCAGTATTTTGGAGAGCATGGATGCTACCTTCTATAAAGTTTTACTATGATGAGCAAAGATGAATCATCCAAATAATTGTAATTTCCTCTTGCTATTTTTTACTACAGGAATTTATACCTAAATTTTACTTAGTAATATTAACTGCTATTCTGTTACAGTTGCCTACTGACAGCTGCAATTTATTCACCCCATTTGCCTCATACAATAGTTATACTGTAACCCAGTCCCTCCTGCATTGTTTCTATAATGAGCTATTAAATTCCCTCTCATTAGAAGTCAGTTTTAGTCCCTTCTCTTACATGTCACACTTTTGCTCCCACTTACTCTCAATCCCCATTTTCAGCAACTTGATCACTTCCATCTGAGCACCAATCTCAAAGGGTATTCAGTTTATAATCTAATTAATTATTAGGTGAGATTTTTTTTTTCTTGGAAGTTAGAATACATGAATGTTAATGTTTTCTTGACTTAATAATCCTATTCATATTTTGTAAGTCTGAAGTATGAACAAGTTAGTCATTCAAGGAAGAAAATCCTGTAAAATTGTCTCAGCCTTTCATTGCTATTTCACCAATGAATAAGACATCAATCTTAATACAGTTTCATAATATTGAATACTTTATTCATATTGTAAGGAACTAGCAAAGATCAGAAGAAAATGCATACCATACATAGTTCCTTTTCTTCACTTGAATTATATCAGGGGTTAATTTTGTCATGACATGTCTGAATGCCACAGCATAGATTAAAGAATGCAAGCATAAGGGTGGAATTTTGATTCTGTTAGAGAGAGAGGGAGCTTTGCTTTAATTCTAGTCAAGCTAGGATTTTACCTTACAAGCTTATCAAATGATATAAACTACAGTAAATGCCAGGCTTATTTTCTTCCTTCATTGCCTCATTTTTACTTCTCTCATTAATTCTCCTATGTAATCCTCTCCTTTCAATCCTTTCTGGCATTTACATTTTAATTGTCATGATTTCCATCTATAGTATACTTGTGTTTTTACTTTCTTAAAGTTCCTTTGATTTACAGATATACATTTTCTTGCATATAAATTTCTTATAAATGTAAGTGCATGTGTATAGACTAATGAGCATAAAAATTACTCATACCACTACATGTAATTATGTTGGAATTAAACTAAACTGTCTAATAGAATTAATTTATTATTTTGATAATAGTGTTCATTTTTCTTTACTCAATCATTTTATTTTTTACTTTTTCCTACACCTTGAATGTACATTTGGTTAGATATAGGATATTACTGTGTTAGATGGAGGCTATTATTGCTTGCAACACCCCTAAATGAGCCTAGGTATTTCTCTGAACAACACTAAATTCATCTGCACTCAATATAACTGCAGTTTTGAGAGGAATAAACAGCTGTTGCATTAGTAATGGAACTTAAAAAATATTTAACGAGTCAGAGATTAAACAAGGAGGAATGTCAAACCCCATGTATTATTAAAATAAAGGGCTTTTGAAGTGATGCTGTCCAAAATGCTTCTTAAGGAATTGGTGGTGAAAAATATAAGTACAAACAATAACCTCTCAATGTATATTTATTGTTTAATTATTTAATTGTTTAATATTTTAACTTGATCAGATTAAGTGATTAATAAAATTTATGTCCTTTATGTTTTTTTATATGTCTGATGGAACCTGATATCTGCTAACTTAGAATTTTACTTAGTTTTAAACAAATGACTTATTCTTACAGGGGAATATGATTACTGAATGATTCTCAGATGCGTCAATTACAAGGAAGCATATATAAATATTTGTCCATTTTTTTTGTTCTGAAAAAGCCAGGAAATACATACATCAGCTTCATTCCTTCAGAATGAGCTTGACATATACGATCAGATGACTGGAGCAAAAAATTCCTCCTCTGGAACTGATGTAAACAGTACCACTGAAGAGGATGAATATTTAAGGGCAAAAAAAATTTCCTATAATGAGTCCTTGGAATATATTTTTATCAGTTATCATTGCTCATGCCATGTTTTACAAATAAATAAAAGCAATGGATTAGATTTTTTTTCTTTACATTATCATTACAGATATTAAAGGAGACACCAGCAGTAGTAAGTTGGGGTTTTTTTCCCATTAGGAGTCAAATGCTCAGAATCTGGACTTGAAATTTCTTTTGCAAGTATGTTTACATATGAATGATATTCTTCTTCCTAATTCATGCCTAGATTCACGACAAAAATCTCAGACCTAGACTTATAACCTGCAGCTAGTTAGCTCAGTGAGGCCATGTCTACAACAGGAAACAGTCATGTTAGACCATGTGAACTGAGATGAGTTTAGTTATTTTAAACAATGATATAAGTTTAAAATTTCTAAATAAATATTTTTAAAATTACAATCTGTTCAAACAGTTCTGAAAATAAAGTTAATAAAACTGCTTAAAATACTATTAGTACTTAGCATATTGTTAATTAGGACATTGAAGAGAGTGGCTTCTATTTATATATATATCTATATCTATTTACATATGTATTTACATGCATATGTACGTAAATACAAGTGTATATATACTTATATGTGTGTATCTGTATATAAACTGTGTGCAAAAGATGCATCCATTCTGTTGCCAGAAGTTTTCACTGCATTTCATTTCACTCCTAATAGAAACATACACATAACTTAAATTCATGAATGCAAACTTAGTTTCTATATTGAGTAGATTTATAAATGTTGATGAAAGTATGATCTTCAAGGTCTATCTGAAAACACCTTCCAGTGAATAACAGAAGTACAATCTGTGGTTTTGTGTATTCTTTGCAACAACACTATGATTTTTTTTCCCATTGAATTTTAGAGAGCAACAGTGGTCTATGATCAAATTTTATGTCTTGTGTCTTGAAACTCAAGTTTAAGCATGAATAAAACTATTCATATATGAATTAATTTATAAAATAAAATTGGAATTTACAGATTCAACACACCAAGAGAAATGTCATTAAAGGTTTTTGGTTTTGTTTGGTTTTTTTCAACCAGTCCTTAAAGCTTTTTTAAATCTGACTTCTTATCTGAACTTACGTGTAAAGGTAATTGTCCTTACCTACAAAGTTAAGGTCCTTTTAGTTACAATATACAAGGGATTTAGGTTATTAAACACAGTAAATGAAAACATTCCAACACCAAATACTCAACCTGGAACGTCAAATAGTTTGATGTTTACCTAGGTATTGTTGCATATGAAGCCAAACTCATAGTAATGATATACATTGCTAAGGAATTCTCCAACTGCAAGTTAATATATAATTTTCCTTTAGAAATTCTTTCTGAAAACAAAAACAAACCCAAAACCACCCAAAATATTTCAAGCACTAATGTTTCTTTCTTCAAAATGTTATTTTTTAATCTGTTTTTTTTTACAAAAGCTTTTCAAAATCAGAAGGCCATTTTTCAGCAGCGACAAAGAAAATGCCCATAGAGAATGTTAGCATTACATATCTCTGAGTTGGGACGTTTTCACCCAAGAATCATTCTCTTGACTATAAGCCAGACATGACATTAAGAAATAGTGTTATATGCTGTCTTCTACTCATCAACAAAGACTCACCACATCAGCACCTACTCAGGTTTGCTCTGTTCTCCTCTCTCCTTATTTTTATACTTCCAGGAGGTCACAACCAAAACACTCTGAGCCCAAACTAAGTTGACAGGCATAATTTTTTTCCCCCAAAATATTTCAAGAAGTGTTGTGGTGCTTGTCAGCTGCTCATTTTTATTTATATCTGAATTTCTTCTCAGCTGTCAGTTTAAGTCACTCTTTTCTTTTACAGTGTTCTTGTGAAAGAGAGCATATTATCTAAGCAATTCAGTTTTACATCTGTAACCTAGTGCAAAGGGTTTTGACTGGATACTTGGCTGTAAAGAGTGTCTCACCCTTTGGGTGTGGGTACCTAAATGTGAGAGAATTTATACGGTAATAACTTTTCCTCTATTTGTTTTGATATTTTGCTTCTGAAATCAATACAGAATGCAATGCTATACCTGATCTTACCAAATATGATAGGTTCTTTAATGAAAGAAAAATTTCAGCTAGCTCCTTTGATCCAAAATTGTGATGAATTATTGCTTTGTAATCCAGTAAACATCACTGAAGTTTAAACTCCAGACAGATACACAGAACAATTTAGAGAAGACAACAGAGTAAAAATGTGTAATAATCTCTGGTTTTAAAAATACAGATAGGCCACATTCTTTAAATAATGCATAAATCATGTTGGTGTATTTTTTTACAAATTTTATGAAAATAATTTTTGTGTAACGTTCTATTTTAGAATTAAACATTCAAAAACAAGTAACTTGAAAATATTTAGAAAGCAAGATCTTCAGCTACTCTTACCACAAGCTTTATAGAAAAGACTATTCAATAGCAGTTATAAAATTAGGTTCACAGTTATCCAAACTTTTTCTTAGTAATTCTGTCTTTACCTTATTCATAGTGCTGTAAAAGATTCATGGGTCTTTCCCTTAAAAGAGTTTGTTAAGCACACACCCCCCATTCTCACTGTTACATGTCTAGTTCCATTTCCACTAAAATGCAAATTTACTCAAGTACAGGTTGTTCCCATACCACCTCTTCACCTGGAAAAAAACAGTAACAACACGAATGCTGCTCAATTGACTGAAATTATGAATAGGTTGACTCAAGTGCAAGTTTACAATATAAGCTTATCACCAAGAGCTCTATGCAAAGGGCTACAAAAATAAGCCCATGTAGTATGAAACAAAACAAATTCATCTGTTCTTTAATGAACAAACCTGTTAGCATAGCTTGCAGAAGCACATAGGACAGACTCTTCCTGTTATAACATTTTTTTTTTCATTTGGATGTCTTTTTCCTTAATATTCTAAAGATGTCGAGGTGTTTGAAGGTTCATATTCTCTGTGACATCTTTCCCTCACTAGTCTGACTGACCTCATCTCAGGACCAGAAGAAACTCTTCCCTACCAAATTGTCAACATACATGCGTACACATTCATACACATGCATATGTACATATATTTGCATATACACATGCACACAAATCCAGAGTTGTCTTTTTTCCCCACTTTTATTACAGATGACAGAAATATGGTTATTTGTTTATAATAAAATTTTAGATCATTAGGATATAAGTCACCAAGCTGATTAGAATGCTCAAGTTTGTCAGACTTTTTGTCCATTTTCAGCACAAATATGAGCTGAAAAGTCATCTTTCAAAATTAGAGGCCTCAAAATTTCCTGATGGACTTTTCTTCATGACAGTGGTAGAAGGCCTGGCTCTGAAGTCTTCAAAGACTGAATTCTTCCATCTCAATCTATCTGCATCCTTTGCAGGAAGAAGGGAAATAAAGATTCAGAGCCTGAACTAAACCTTTTGAGTAAACAAAGAATCCATTCATGCTAGGGGTGTTGTGCTAGTAGTTTTCTAGCTTTTGAATGAGATACAGTCCTTGTATTTCTGTACGCTGAGATAGCAAGTTGCAGTCTACTGCCGTCATGTATTCATCAGTCTGTTTTCAGCTACTTCTATATACAAATCCAAGAAGGTGTACAGAGAGAGAGCAGAAATGCTCTATATATGTGTTTCTAAAGGTTTTTTAAAAATAGAACGTGGCATGTTTAAGTGAACAAGTGAATGCTTGCCTACAGTAGATGAAAGAGTTCTAGCATCAATTTAACATTATCCCAGCTAAAGTTGTGCTAAAAGGAACTTATAAAAAAAAAATCCTTGGTTGAACATTATATTAAAAGTGCTTCAAAGAAATTACATGAGGGAATCCAGTTGTATTGCTTTTCCTTTTGATAAAATTTGATAAGGTCATTTGGTGCTAAATTACATATTACCCCAAAGCAAAATTAAAGTTTTTGACACAGGGTGGCAGCTGAGAAATGAAAAGCTCTTTGAAAGGGTTTCTAAACCTCTGTTCAGGAATATTTGGAAAATTATTTTATAATTCAGGTTTGCTTTGGTTCTCTAGGGAGGTTATTTGTTGTTCCTAAAGTAGCCTTCACTGCAATAGTGCTAATGCAGCAGTGTGTCCTTGTGCTGAAATAGGCCCTGTCTATACTAAGGATTTACAGGATCAAACCCATTCACTTGAAAAATCTATGCTAACAAAATATAACTCCATTAAGATCAGAACTGGGCACTTTTTTCAGTAAACAAAATGTTTAAAGATAAACGTATATCCTGGCATTGCTGATTTTGAAAATAGATGTAAGGTTTGTTTTAAAAGTTCTATCTGGACCAAAAAAGGCAGGTATTATTAAAACATTATTTCCTTTTTGCTCAAGAGCCAAAAGATTAGAGCTCTATTGCAGGACATCCAAATTCACTTTCCTCATCCACCTGGTGATATTTGAAGCCATAGTGCTAGGACTGCCAGGCATTTTTGCTAAAGATTTTTTTAAAAAATCTCTTATTAGTGAAGCAACATACTCCATGAATGAATAAACATTAATTCTAGCAGAGTCTAAAGTCCTGCTTCCCAGGGGAGAGTCTTAGGATAAAGCTAGGAGGTATTCTCATTTTTGCTATGGGAATATCTTAACTATTTTAAATAAATTGAAGGAACAACCTTGGAAGATGCAGTGAACTCTCCTACCAAACCAGAATGTACAGGCATGAAGACATTAGATCCTGGATCTCTAAGATTCCAGCACAAGAAGAAATTGAATGTATTCACGACAATGAGTGCCCTAGACATTAAGTTACCAGGAAAAAAAATAACATCACAGACATCTTCTTTTATCTTTTGTGAAATGAAAATTTTTTGAAATTTACTCCTTTCTTCTCTTCAATATTCTTTCAAACATCCATCCCATCAAAAGACACATTTGCATTTTTGAGTAAAATGGAAGTTATTATTTAATGGGAGTCACAAATTTCAGCATTATATTTCCACAAGGAAGAAGTGTATTTATTTATCTATTGGTCTTGTAACAACAATAAATGAAAAAAAAAAGTTATTTGACTAAGCAGGATGGGATTTTCAATAAGTATCAGTGCATGCAGTACTGTTCTTGTTGTAAAACTGATCAGCGTGCTGCCACAGACTTCAAAGAAATAGAAAAGGATAGTGTCCGAGGGGGAGATCATATTATATAGGGGTCATTGTCCCTGTATGAACTTGTGAACTGTAATTTCAAGCTGGCTGTCTACTGCTACTTTTTATCCTAAGTGTTTGAAACCTTTTTCTCATGTGCAATTTCCTCTTTCTCCCCTTCCCACTTCTACCTGTCATATATGAAATCTTTGATTAGTGCTTTAAAAAAAAGGAAAATTATTAGAAAGGCTATGACTTTATAATTTATCACCCAAGTAGCTGTAGTTCATTTAATATAATATACTGTAGCATCACACAGAGCAGGGCATGTGAAAGTTTAAGTGGTTTCAGCACTCACAAAAGCAGGAATTACAGCAGGATCAAAATCCCACTACTTTTGCCCTGCCTGTGATGAAAAATCTTCATGGGGACATTTCATAGGTCATTTGTATTGCAATTTAACTCGCAAAATACTATCTACACCAGAAAATAAAAACAAGTTGCTATATCTCTCATGGGCTTGTACATCTAGTGACCAATCTCAATTATCCAGTACTATTTTTCTCCTCTGCAAACCATAGCCTACCTGTAAGGCTCTTTGCCTGATGTATGGGGGAAAAAATCAGTGAGCTAAGTGTTTCTTATCTCCAAATTTTTAATTTGCAATCCATCTCCATTGTCCCTCAAAAAACTTGCGCATGGAAGACTGCATTTCACTTATTCAGTAAAAATAACCTGAGTCCAAATGCAGATTGAGATGCTTTGCAGAGATAGAAAAATATGCGTGAAATAATGTTTCATGTGCCAAAACCAAAGGAAAAATCATTAGCTAAAGATGTATTAGCTTCTAACTCTTCTAATATCATCACTCTCTATAAAAATGAATCACCTATATTGCTTATCTGCTACACACTCATTTAGCAAGTGGTCTACAAAGTGTTTTCTATTAGGTGCAAGATACTTCAACTTAAAAGAAGACATAAACCATGGTTTAGCTGACTTTTATAGCAAGCCTAATGAAACTTTCTGAACCTTTGTGGATAATATTTTACAGAAAATGGAAAACAATGGCTGCATGTACAAAAAGGTTGCAGGATATACAGGACACAGTAACAGTTTCAATTATGGAATATACAACAGTGTGTTCCAGCATTTGAAGATTGTAAATTTCAACATTATTCTGGCTGGCTTGTACCATCTGCAGGAGCTAAAGAGCTAAAGCAGACATCCAGAGTAAAGGGATGTGGCCAGACTCAACTAGACCCTGTACAAGGCAACATAGTTTTGAGGACAAAAAGCAGAGTTGGGAATGAATGTTATTTGTGAGCCTATCTCCTGTTTGTCTCTTTGAAAATGCTGCATTTAGTCTTTGACAACTTAAGGAAAGGAGGGCAAGGGAGTACAGATGAGGACTTCTGTTATTTTGGTCTAGCCTAGACTACAGTTTAGAGTGTCTGAGTGTCTCCTACAAAAAATCACTGCTATTATCTCCCATTTCCCTAAGAGGCTGGGAATCAGTTTCCATTGGGGATTCTCTGGTGAAAACCACATCTTATTTCACAGCTAATTTTTGAATAGGAGCTGAACAAACTGGCACTAGAGAGGTCTCCTATGGATATGATTTTCATAAATATTATGCATATTGCATGGGGTTTATTTTTGATGAATTACCATGGCAGAAAGCTCAAAAGAATCACTTATGTATAAATATCTTAATTAGGTTTGTTACTATGATCTCCAACAACAGAAAAAAGGTGGTTTGCAAAAACTGAGCAACTAAGTTTTGCCTCATGATGAGGACAATCTGAAAGCTGCCAATAGATGTAGTCTGACATGGGCTCAGATAGGCAGGAATTATAACAAGAAAGTTATTGCCTGATGCCCAAGAGAATAATGAATATCAAGACTGAATTAGTTGTGGGGTATGTAAACAAACATATGACAGTGCATGTACAGGGACTTTTATTTTTAAACTATTTCAAATGATTGTAACTTTTAGGAAAGCACTTTAGTTAGGAGAAGCCACTCTTTGTGTCACCTCATTGCAACATTCAAATTCCAATGAAGTTCAAAAGTTTCCTGAAAGAAATTCCTCAGATTTCCTGGTAAGTTTGGCTGACCAAGACATGGCTGAGAAGTGACTGTTGTTCAACTCTGGTATGAACATTCCTAATATCGCCTCTTTTTTTTTTTAAGCTGACAGCACATCCATTAGCTGGCAGGTGGGTAACTGTACACCTGGCATGTTCCATGGGCTTACTTCCTACGATCAAGATAATAATTTGAATGACTCACTGTCAACTTCACGTTGTATTTGAATAAAAGCGGGGAGAAAGACTGACTATTGTGTTTTTGCTGCTACACACTGGCTAAAGTACGACTATGAGGCGGTGGAATGAGACCGCATCTTTCTTGGAGAGCAGTGGACCACACCAGAACCCAGACAGGCAGGGACACCACTGGCCATGAGAGAAACAAATTTCCTAACATGGCAGCAGAGCAGCTATGAGCCAAATTTTGGTGTGACAAGAAAAAAACAGACTTTCCTAAAGACCCAATGATGACTATGTGAAGGCTTTAGCAGCCTAGGATGCCCTTGACACTTGATAAATGAGAGTAAGTTTGAAGGTGATAACTTGGCCGATTACAATGTACAGGGTTCAGGTAGAGGGAGGAAATAATTTTCAGAACCTGTATCTACTAGCAAAATTGAATTTTCTTTAATTCAATATTAATTTCAATATAGACTATGTTGTAATAGAACATCATTAAATATGAAAAACTTTCTGATGTCTCTTGGTGTCCTTACTTTAAGGAATATACAAAGTTCTACCTCAATGCTCTGGCTGGTCTGGGTTCTCATCTTAGACCATAATAAATGCTCACACAGCAAATTCCTATAAAATCAAGTGTGCCAAAGTTTATACAGACTTAAATTACTGGATTTAAAATAACAAATATTTTTATATTATATAGAATTAAATTACTGGATTTAAAATAGCAAATAAATTTATATTAGGGGGGGTTGTCAATTTTTCTCATTTCCATCATGTCAGCACACAGTACTGTACTAAAATGCCAGGGTAGCTAGGGCTGTCTGCGCAGCCTGTCAGTCTGCTGCTGCAGATAACTTTCTTGTTCCTCTTCTACAGTGCAGATCATTTGACAACACAGTGCCTGTCAAATCTCAGCTTTGCCCGCAAACGCTGTGCTCAGTGTGAAGCAGAGTTCTTTTTAATTAACTTGGATATTGCATTTTGAATAATGTCTTAAGTGAGACATTTTTAAACAATCTTTTTCTTAGTACATTCCTAGTAAGCACACAGGGACATGGAGATGTGTTTGCAAAACATTGGTAATTCTCAGATCTCTGCAGTTTGATATCACTCCAAAGAGGTGATCTGTCTAACTAAAGCCACTCAGATGTTTGCAAAGCCTCTCTGGAGATGTAGTTGATTGAAAGGCTGTAGGAAGCACTGACCCTACTGCTAATGACATGGTGCTGGGGAACAGGAGAGTGGAAACCTGGTTGGCAAAATGCTGAGCTGAAAGACATTATCCATTTGATTCTTAGATTAGCAGCACTGAAAAACCTGGGCATTTCAAAGAATAGAAACATAAGCAGTTTTCTGACATGTTAGCATTATGCAACCTAGAGGTATTTAAAAGCTTTGGCTCTCCTTCATAAATTACTCTTCAATTTAGGAGGAAAATAATATGCAAGTACAATGTGGGGATAGTTTGAAAATAATCACATCTTCCTTAACATGATATTTCCTTAATGTGATACTTTCTCAGTTATACCTGGATGATGATAACATATCTTAGGGTATTTGAGATGCATGCATTCTTTGTAATAAAGCCTGCATAGTTTGATCTGTAGTTCAACCTCTGAGTTACAGAACTCAGGAACATCAGGAATAAGATGTTCACCATATCATGAATGGAAAAGTGGGAGACTGGCAGAGATAGAAGTTTGGAGCTTTTTTTAAAATTATTTTTGTGAACATTCCCAGAAGCACCAATTACAGTCATTCTAATAATTTTTACCAAAAAAAAAAAAATCTTCCTGGCTAAATTCATATTTAGTACACTCAGCAATGACAACACAACATGCAAAATGAATGGCTTGAGTATAGACAGAGTGCATGAATCTCAGCATGTGGAAAAAAAGGATTTAATTAGTACCTCCCTCTGTGACATAAAATATCAGAGCAAATAAACACATTTGTCAAATGTGGGAAACATTCTATATCTTCAGCAATTCTACCCATTTCTCATGTTCCCTCCAGGCAGCCATTCATACAAAGGAATAATTTCTGAAATTATGAAACTGATTTGGCATGACAGATATGTAAGGTTTAATTTAATATTAGACAAATAAAAACATGTATAGGAAGCAAGTATAAAGGCCAACCCTAATGAGAACAACATGTATAGTTTGGATGACAGAGAATATGGTAGTAAGAAAGGTGACTGATGACAGAAAAAATGTACTAACAAGAAATCCTTGGAATCATAAAGGAAGAAGAATGCATCATGTAGGGAAATACAGGTATTGACAACTTCTCATCATAGTGCTGTGAGTCTATATGACTCTTTATCATGATATTTATACTCATTTCACCTGAATGTCATATACAAACATTCTGGCCTGGTTTTTTTCTCTGTGAATGGAAAAAAGAGTTTGTCTGTATTTCTTCTGGAGGTGGGTGACATGACAAGACCTATTTGTTAGAATAGATTATACTGTTAACTTGGATGATCTGCTTCATCTAAAACAAGGGCTTCTCTTCCTTTATTAACTGCCCAGAACAGGAAATGGAATTTGGAAAATGCATTCTCTCACACGGGATGTCAGATGTCTCATGTGTAATTCACTGGAGAATTACTTCCTTCTTCGTCACACAAGGGAGGCATGTCTAGAAATCCCATAATGATTCTGCTACTGTGTAAAAGGGCAGACAAAGGTTTATAGCAGCCCAGTCAAATTATCTGACACTGCAGAAAAAAATCTGAATTACTTTTTAAGAAGAATTAACACAACAGTGAAGATAATAAAGTTGCAGGCAGCTAAGCTTCATTTGTATAATCCTTTTTTTCCCTGAAAAATCTAGTGATTCAGCAGGACTAACCATATGCTTAAATATATGGTTACATGATTTAGTAGTTCAGAAGAAAGTCTAATATACCAAGTTTGACCTTAAATGCAGTTTTTGCACGTACCACAAAGAAAATTAATTTAGTGGGGGTTTTTTTTGTTTGTTTTTATAACACCCTTTAACTAAAAAAATTATTAAATTTTCCACTTGGAAAACTTCTCAAAGAAAATAGTTTATATTTTCTTTCTAGGGATAAAATTTTGTTGACTGTCAACTGATATCAGAATGATAGATTCTTTCATTCAGTGTATTAGTTATATAACTATTGTGTGTCATCACTGCAGGTTACTGTACATGCAAATATGCCAATAAATAATTGAAATAATTCATTACTTATATGGCAGGACATTTAAATATTAGACTATCTGTATTAAGTGAAGAATTAATCAGTTGTCTGACCATCCTTACTATACTGATGAGGGTAAGAACATTATACCTCAGCATATTAAGGAAAAAAAGACATCACCTTTTTTTGATAACCACTCCGTATTAAAAAATACCATTAAGCACCATGTAAACTTCAAAATATTATTCCAAGAGCTTGCAGTATCTATGCAGAATATTGGCTTTGGATTAATTTGAAACTTAGTTTAAGTTCCTGTTAAGATCTAATGAAACTAAAAGGGTATCTCAGAGACTACACTGAATAAAAGGAAGAATTAAATGCTTTTTAAAGGTGTCATGGAAGCTCCTCATGATAAAGAGAGTGTGAATAGAAAATGTAAAACCAAAGACAACTCAGTTCATATATAATAGCAAATTTCAAGTTAATGAGATTAAGTAGATGCAATAGCTATCCACAAAAGTGTTGAGTCAATGAAAAGTAACAGCTGGTGGTATGTGAATCCAGTGAAGCTCCTGAAAAGAATTATTTTTTTCAGATTTAATGGGACTATAAAAAGAGTAGTATGTATTGCTCTCAATTTGAATAGACTGTCTTACATTCTCATGCTCTTGATCACCCACAGTACTGCCATTAATCTGTTGACTGACTGTTCATTCATCATGTATTCAAGTCAACACCAGTGTTTCCAAGAAAATAATGGCAGAATGCCACATCTAAAAAGTCACAGCATATCTTCAACAAGAATAATTTTTCTTTGCAGCATTACTTCTGAAAAATAGTAACGTAAGAGACATCACAGTATATTTTTTGTTTGTGGAGGATTCCAATCTGCAGAAGCACAGTTAAAGACTAAATTAAAATTGTTTTTTTCTAATAGCTGCTATCGCACTGAAATGTTGATTTAACACAACACAGCAAAAGCAACTTTTAAATATTTCTGAAAGTTTTGGTCTAAATACTGGACTTTGTGTTGAATAGATTGGACAATACTTTTGCTTGTGCCATTGTGTAACCAGTGATATAAGAGCTATGATATTGCCTCTATTTCTTTATTAAATGACCTCTTTAAATTAAGTTGGTTTGGTGGTTTGGTTTTTTTTTCTGTTGGAAATTGGTCCTTCAAATTCTCATGATAAATAATTCTGTTGAGCAAATAATGCATTTCTGTTCAAAATACTTGTGGAAGAATTTAGTAAACCAGTTTCACTTTTAAGCATAAAAGCTCAATGGCAGATTTGGTAGGACGGCAGGGAGAATAATACCATATTTAGATATTTTAATGCAATTACAAAATTGTAGTTTGACAAGAATTTGAATTAGAGAAAAAAAATCCCCAAACCATTGGCCAGCTTTGCTTAAATGAACACAGATAAGCAAATAACAGGGTCACAAATTAGTAACTAAATCTTCTGCAACAAAAATATCTAAGTACTTTTTCCTGCATTTACACCAACCTACAAAAAAAAAAAAAAGTGCAACTTTTATATCAACAATATATAACAAATCCAAAAGACAGGTGAATAAAAAGCGGTTGTTTATCAGCCTAGGAACAGATTGGAAAAGTGTAAAACAATTAGCAACTGACTTTCCTATATAAATAACCACACTTAAAAACCATGTACAATAATCATAT
>JAVJGG010000030.1:8161151-8183063 GCA_035590195.1 Aviceda cuculoides
ATATTCTCTTGGCCCACTTTTTAAAAAACATTTAGACCACTGTACCTTGGAAGATTTTTTCCTCTCATTTTATCTCCTTTTTGATCTGCATATGCCATTCACTTCATGACTTACTAAGTTCTTTTCATTTGAATATTTAAAGTCCACTTCCTTTTTTAATAATTTTTCTTCATATGACACTAGCATGTTTGTGTATTCCACATTATATTGATTTTTAAAATTCCAGTCCTGTAACCAAAATTTCATTATGGAAAGAGTAGGGGAAAAAAATCTGGCCATTTTTAATCATTTTGATAAATCCCCCAAAGTCTTTGCTAATGTTTCAATTGCTTTCATTTAGTAGCATGATTTTAGGAATTGTCAGATACCACCAATAAAAAAAAAAAAGGCATTTGACACAAAAAAGACAGGTATTGAAATGTCTGGTTTGCTTGAAAACTGTTGGACAGTCTGTCATTTTGGATTTTCTAATTTATTATTTCTGTATTGTTACTATTAAAGTTGGTAAACTGAGCAAGACTATTATGAAAATATAGAAGCAGCAAAGCTATGAAATTAGTAGTGCCTTGAAATATAGCTGCACACCATATGACCATTTAAACACATACAAGAATCTGAGTGCAGTGGAAGAATGAATATTCTAATGGATGGAATAACACTATACACACACTATACATACAAATATGTACTTCTGGGAAAATCTAAGACAAAACTATACAATGGATATCATATTAGCTAACCAATATTATACTACTACAAAGTCAGATCGTGCTTAAAGCATTCTCCAAGTCTTTCCTTAAGGAGCAAAGTTTCTTGTTATAACTGAAATAGTAGAAATATTACATGTACATACCAGATGCTTGTATGCAAATGAATATCTAAACTCATTTCTAGAAAGAAAAAGCTCTCTGTAAGTACAGACGAGTCTGCTGTGAACATTCTACTGTGATCTTTGATTAAAAACAAAAACAGAAACAAAACCAAACTGGAACAGACACACAGTTAAAGTTTGCTTATCTAGGGTTTCCATAAATATTTTGAACCATCCAGAAGAGCAATACTACAGTGACATGTCTTGTACCAAGCTCAATTGCAAAGTCCACAATAACAAAACACAAAACAAAACAAAAAGTTCTCTATAGAAAATATATTGAGCTATTTGCAGTATTAGGTAAAACAAAAAACTAAAAACATACAGCATTTTTCCACAGAAGGCAGAAAGAGAAGGAAAAAACTGCTAAAAATAATGAACAAAAGATTACTGCATTATTACATTTTCTGATCCCAGCATTTCATTCTAGTACATTTTTCTTTCCTTTGTAAAGTCCTCTCAGAGAATATCTTTAAACATTTACTTTCACCTTTTTTTTTTAAAAAAAGAACTTAATTGAATGTTGTTCCACCTCCCAAATGAGCTTTCAAGTCATAAAACCTACAAACTCTAAAGACAATGTAGAGTAAACACTACTAAAACTCATAGCAAATTCACAGTTCAATGTTCTATTAACCATTAGAGTATAGAAATACAATTTTTACCGGCAGCTGGCTAGGGATTTAGAGAAATTTATTTTAACTTACATTATACACTATTTGACTACACAATGACAGACAGATGATTTTAATTCCAGCAGAGAAGCATTTTAGATTGCTTTTGAAAGGCTATCTTGTTTCTCATCTTTGCTTTAAAACTGGCTATGAAAATTCATGGAATTTCTGCCGTTTTCATTACTTTGAGCAATGGAAGCATATTTATCTTTTGTTTCTGGATAACTCCAGAAATAAATTTCCTGTGTAAGGCTAAATCCTGACAGTGTACTTTACTTTGCTTTTAGGGTGGGCGCAGAAATGCTTCATCCTAGTTTATTGATAGCTGAGGTTGACCGGAATGGTGTGCCTTGCCAGGAAACTGTCTGAGGAAAACCAACATTGCTAGACAAAACAAAACCATAAGGAAACAACAAAGAAAACATCCTAAAAGACTTGACTTAAATGAAGAGAAGTGTAGTGCTGGAATTGGTTTGAACATAGTAGGGTCTATCAAATGTTTTTCTACAACAGCCTGTGTTTAGAAGCCATCATTGACCAAAAGATATATTAATCTAAAATGGGATTTAGACAGAATTAAGGCACCACACTAAAAACGCAGAATGTGACCGCAGTTCAATACTCCAGAACAGCTAGCAATGACAGATTGGTGGTTCATCTGTTTTTTTAAATGAGCTTTTTTTCATTCTCAGTCTTTTAAGAAATAATATTAGGTGTATTATTTCAGCCAGTTCATAGTACTAGGAATATTTGTCTGAACTTTACAGCGTTCAGCAAAGACAAAGGCAGGAAGCATTGCTGCAAGGGCACAGGCTAGTGGAAGGGACCTGGAGGCCTTGGAAGACATCAACTGAGCATGAGCCACCAGTGTGCCCTGTCTGCAGAGATGGCCGACAGCGCTCTGGGAGCTATTCACAGGGACACAGACAGGACATCGAGGGGAGGGACTATCCCCCTCTGCTCATTACTCATGAGATCCCATCTGGATACTCTGAGTTTTGGACTCCCCCCAGCACAGGAAGGATGAAGGGCCCTCAAGTTGGCCAAGGTCTGGAGCACTTGCCCTGTGAGAAGAGGCTGAGGGAGCAGGGCTTGTTCAGCCTGGAGCAGAAACAGCTACAGGAGGAACTAAATGCAGCCTGCTCGTACCTTCCAATAGTTTATTGACAAGACGGAGTCGCACCCTTCGTAGTGGTGCATGGTGGGGAAATGAGACAGCAAGCATAAGGAAAAACAAGACTAGATGTAAGGAGAATCTTTTTCACCCTGAGGATAGCCAGGCAGTGGAAGAGGCAGCCCAGAGAGGCCATGGTCTCCATCCTTGAAGATTTTCAAGACTCAACTAGATAAAGCCCTCAGCAACCTCATCTGAGCAATTTTCCTATGAACTTGTGATTTCAGAGTGAATGAAAACTAATGACACATTTTTTCTACAGCTCTAAAATTGCCTGATGAACATCTAGATTTTCAAATGACAATGCTGTGGAATCTGAATGCCCTATTTATTTGAAACAAACCCAGTGCTTCTTTCTGGATTTTGTTTTTCTAGTGAGGAGGTGCTAACCATTAAGACACTGTGGCACCTAAATTGTAGGTGCTTAAGTTCTTCGTTAGATCTAGTATTAATCCTCATTGCATGTAAGCTTTATGTCATTTGTGTAAAGGTTTTATCCAGAGGAAAAAAAAAAATCTATTTTTTGCTGTCATTGGCAATTTAAAAAGCAGATTTGCAGAGTAACTTGTGCATTAATGCCAGGCCTTAGGGATATTTATACGAACCCTTTAAATTAAACGCTTCAAATGAACTTGCTAATCCTACAGAATTGACAACCGTGCATTCAGCTAAGTTTATTATTCAAGTCATAATGATTTATGGATATTTTAACAAGTTACAGCCCATGTGTTGTGTTGTCATGTCTTTTTGAAGATTGGTTATTTGGATTAGCTATGCAAGTATATGGATATTTCTTATAAGATGCTTAGCAAGAAACATCCTTTAACTCAGGATTTCCTCCAGCTGTTTGATCAGAGACCATGTTTCTGTAGACAGTTGATCTCTAAACTGCAGCTTTTTCTTCAGAAGGGATGTTCCTGACACAGCTTAACTTTTATTTTTATTATTATTCCTATAAACCTGTAAACCAACATCCCTTTAGCATTATAAATTCAAATGCAAGCTATGTAATTTTAAACAAGATTTCCTCTAAGAAGATTTATAATAAGTAGCTTGTTAAACTGTCTGGGAAGTTTAACTGACAAACCTAAGAGCTCTTGTTAGCAGTTAATTCTTTTGGAAGAAGTAAAATAAGGTATGGATTTGGGAGACAGACAAACAGAGGAAGATAGACACAAAAAGAAAATGCTTAACAATAGTATGTTTAGGGACCAATCTAACTTTAAACTTTACAAATTGTGACAATGAAACTTGTCTTACGGTTAACACTAAATATGAATAATGAATACTGTATTTGTTATTAGAATATCTAGACAGACTAAAAGTTCCAAGGTACCTAATGCAGATCCAACAAAAAGGTTTATAACAATTATAATTTCAGTTTTCACCTAGTTCTTCCACTTTTTTTTTTTTTAATTCAAATTTGCAGCAGCCATTGTGCTAGAACTGCATTTAAAATTTCTGGTATTTTATGTCATGCTGTAGACAAGGCATACTCACTAGCTAACAGCAAGTCAGCAGAACACACCTTGCTGTGATAGAAGAATAACCCCTCTGACTCCAGCCCAGCACAGTGACCTCCCTCACCCACTCCCACCACTGCTTGTGAAATGCAGCCCTGGCTTTGTGCTGGGACAAGGGGGAAGTGCCACTGTTCTTTAATGAATGTTGCTAGTTTGTATGTATATTTAATGATACACAGAGAACTCAAAACAGGACAATTCTGCAGTTACTTGTACAGTAGTTGCTTATGTTCAGTGACATTACACTACAGCAACTGTCCTTTCAAACCATTTCAGAGAGCACACAGTACTTACTGAAGATATCATCTTATGAGCTTCTCCCTTGCCATTCACAATACTGCAGGCCCCACGGTGAAATAAAATTATTTTCCCAACAGTAGACACTGAAATAGAAAATTGTTATGCAAACACTCTACATGTCCTATTTGCCTTTTAATGAAACAAGCATCAAACCAAAAGAACTGTCATACAGAAAAAGAAAGAACGAGAGAGTCTTCTAGCTTTCTGTAGATCACCAGCTGTACTGGGTCTGGCTGAGATGGAGTTAACTTTTTTCACAGCAGCCAATATGGTGCTGTGCTTTGGATTTCTGACCAAAACAATGTTGATAACACACCAATGTTTTGGCTGTTGCTGAACAATGTGTGCACAGAGTCAAGGCTTTATCTTTCTCCCAGCCTGCTCCCCCAGCAAGTATGCTGGGGGTGAGCAAGAGATTGGGAGGGGACATAGCTGGGACAGCTGACCTCAACTGATCTAAGGGATATTCTGCACCATATGATGTACCCAGCAGTAAAAGCTCAAGGATAGGAGACAGAAGCAGGGATGTTGATGGTTACAGAGTTTTTTTCCTAACTGCTCTGTAGGCTGACACTCTGCTTTCCAGGAAGTGGCTAAACATCTGCCTGCCGATGGGAAGCAGTAAATAATTCCTTCTTTGCTTTGCTTGCACATGTAGCTTTTGTTCCACCTATTAAACTGCTTTTATCTCAATCCACAAATCTTATCACCTGCCTTTTTTTTTCTCCCTGACCCACAGGAGAAGGGAGTGAGTGAGTGGTTCTGTCTGCTAGGTGGGGTCAACCCACCAAACCAAATGCCAAGTGTCCCACCATTTAATGATATCTGTTGCTGAGATATGGATAGAAACAGACTCACAAGACAAATATCATTCACATAGAAAACATCCAAAACTGAAGACCAAAGGTTCAGAGTGAGCAGAGTTAAACATTTGGATGTCTTTTCCACAAGTAAAATCTAAGGTCTTTTCACATATTATAGTTGCTTTAAAATGATGTAGGCTTGCAGACATCCCTTACAGAATGATGGCTACTATACTAAATATATTTGCTGCATATTTGCTGACATATTTGTTCCTTCATTGTGCACAGAAATAGTGTCAGAAAATTGTCACATAATTTACATGATTAGTGATAACATAGTTACAAAACACCTTAAGTGCTATAAATTTGATATAATCCGCCACAACTAAAAAAGGAAGCTAGCTGTACCTGAAGCCAAATACAACATCACAGAGGTGCACCACACTCCAAACTGAAGAATATCTGACCTTTTGCACTCAAACATTGAAGCTGTTGCCAGACTCTGCAGCCAGAGAATTCTGCACTTTTGGTTCAGTATCAAGTTATTAGTCCCAAAAGGAAGATGATTAATGGCCAGTCATACCCTGAGAGGAGAAAAGAAACTGAACGGTGTAAAAGTCAACTAGAACTGCCCTAGCAATCTATTTAATTCCATTTCCAGCCAATGTGAATCACTTATGTTGTTACAGGTAGATGAGTTAATTTGTCTGAGGCTGTGAGACAACATGTCTACATAGTGCTCAATAGGAACGATGAAGGATACTTAAGAAAGGAAGAAAAAGAAGTGCAGGAAGTGAGGACCCTGCTTTCATGACTGGTACAAAACATGAAGTGGCACTTGATGTAGAAGAGGTGAAGAAGGACATAAGCTTTCTGTGTGTATCTGGTCCACATCTCTCACCCAAGTGTTTACTCCAGGACTGGGAAGTTTTGTTTAGGTATGCCCTGTATATTACAGACATACCTTCTTTCTAAGTCCACTTTGTTGCTATTTGGTGATGGCATGCTATTTCATTACCTTCTTTCAGTGAGGAAGGGAACTCTTCCATAATATAATTCTTCTAAAACAATTTTCACTGAAGAAGTAAATATGAAAAGGCGGCATAAAAGTGAAACTGCTGAGAGGCTGTCTTCCAAATAACATTACAGATTTCATGTGGACAAGAAAACACAGGATTTTGATTCGATGCTGCATGTAACATCTACATAGAGAATAAACCAGAGGTAAATCTCTTCATCTTCTGCCTTTAATACAACATCCAGTTGGAGACTAAAAGTACTATTAATTGAACTTGTCTACACATTAATGAAGATGAAAAATTTGAAATGTTTTTTGACATAGTCATGAACACTTTAGAGTCACCTTTTAAAATCTGTATAAACTGTATTTTTTCAAGAAGGAAAATACCAGCTATTTCACTGTTTAAAATCATCTAATTTTTAGTCCTTTCAACAGAGAGAAGTGAAAAGAGAAGTGACCACCACAGAAATTAATAATTAATTCAGCTTACTTCTATTATTTACAATTGTAGCTATGAGTATTCATCACCATAGTATCTGAGCATCTTAGAAACATCAGTGAATTATGCCTCAGTCCACTAACTTGTAGAGAGTTTCTGTTACTCCTGGTTTACATTTCTGGAAGCCAATGCACACAGAGATCAATAGACTGATTTTTCAGAGGCACTTAGCATCTGACTCTCCTACTCATTCATTTCATTTGGCATTGCAAATCACAGGTCATTATTTTTTCTCCTATAACTTAAGGACTTTGAAAGTGCCATTTATAAGAAACTTCCTGACCTAAGATAAATTTCCATACACATTTTGGAAGCTAACTTTGCCTAAGTATGAGGATGGAAAACATTGAAAGTACCGGAGAACTTATCTATTGACTTCCAGCTGGTAGCTGGTATCTTGATAGCTGTTGAAGCCATCAGAAGCAGTGAGTAAAAAATGAAAACAAAAATTAAGCCTTTGAACTGTTTCCCCTTTTTTTTTTTTTTTTGAAAACATGGTTTCTTGCCTGTCCAAGAAGAAATGTTTCATATGGTATAGCAAGCAATGCTTATGCCTGAGGTATAGGCCTTAGAAATTAGTACGAACAAATGAAACTAGGACAAGTCCATAACTAAAGTATCAGTTACAGGTGCCATTGTAAATGAGCCTCATTCCCACAATATATTCCATTTATTTTAAATACCTTGTTCACATAAGCTGATTCTTATTAGATAACTGATATTTCTGGATACTCCACTGATGCTCACACTTATTTAGCCTAACTTCAGAACAGACTCTGAGCAGTGAAGTTGCACAAGGTGTAAGTTATTGCAGAAACTGCTGTTACATGTGATTGAGCCTCAGTCATCAACTACTTTGAAGACTGCAGTCTTCAATATTACAAAGCCACAGATTCTTGCTTGTCATTAGCAATAGTGACACTTTGGAAAGAATTGGTAAGATTTGATCAAAAAATTCCAACTGAAATAAATATTAGCTTTGAAAATGTATTGTATTTCCATTATGTACCTCTAGAAGGAGGAAAAAAAGGTGTATTTTGAAAATATAAGCAAACAATTAACTACCAGACAGTAAAATATTTGTGCAAACATGAACGATAAGATTGCAGTGTACAGAGTACAGCTCTCGCACTGGAAAGATCAAAGAAGTGATCCCTGTCTATTCTCTCCACACCTCTCACTGTGTTGCACAGTGTGTGTTAAAACCATGGTGCAGCATTCTGTCATATATGTCCCATGTACTACTAAAGATGTTTAAGAAAGAGCAAGTGGAGAACTGAGCTACCAAAAGATGACAAATCCAGTTTATTTGTATATTATTAAGGATTTAATAGAGTATTTCTGCACAGAGGAAAAAAAGCACTACATAAATATTGCAAAATGTTTCCTATTCTCAAATAAGCGTGTCTGTTACAAATGTGGTCTCATGTGATTTCATATTTGGGCTTTGTACTAAAGGCATCCAGATGGTTTAGTAAGAGAGTGTTCCAAAAACCATAACTGGCATCCTTGCTGGCAGTGACAGCTTCCAGCTACTTTAAGTTGTTATTTCCTTATTCTTCAACAAACAGAGTTTTGTGACAACACTGGAGAAAATGAGAGTCTTTAAGAATTTATGACATGGTAATCTTCACCTTTTTCCATTCAGCTGAGAATGTCCCCTTTGGAGTTATAGAGTAGTTGTTACTACACACTGCCCTTTTCCTTACCTTCCCCTTTCATAAGAGCAGTTTCTAAATCTGTCTGCACACAAAGAGATATTTCTTCAGTCGGGATAAGGAAAAAAATGGACATGATTACACTCCTGGACATATATCCTCCCTTTTATTACATCCCTTCATTTTAACTTCACTAGAATCATTATTATTGCCTCATAAAACATGGCAATGGTACCATTATTGCTTCTACTCTACAAATGCTGTAGATGTTGATAGCACAGAGAATAATGAAGACATAGATTTCAACACACTAAAATCAATTGGAAATGCTTTCAGGTTAGCCGAGAAGCAAGCATGTAAATTATTAGACCAGTTATGGACCAGTTTCAAAGCTAGCTGCAAACACTAGAAAGTCATCCTCCCACATCCCTGGTTTTTTTAACTTGTCCTTGGTGACTGAAATATGTTGTCAGCAGTATGATCAAATGAGAAGTTTGGATTTGAAGTCTCACTTCAGTTTTTGGAGAACTTCAGACCTTTTATGAATAGGTTTTTGTAAACCTGTACAAATGTGGTAATAATATAGTGCCTTTTTTCAACTGCTTATGAAAATAAGACTATATATATATATATATTTTTAATGACTGGCACATGAATTTTTATTTACATACTACAAATTTGAGTGGCTACGTCTATCCTATGTGTATCTATGACCAGATCTAAACTTCCTGGCTTTTTATATACTTTGAGTTCTACTGAAGATACTATAGTGTAATACAAAAAAGAACCTAATTGTAGTAAAAATGCTACATCAATTTATCCTTTCTATACTTGGCTGACAGACCAACTGAGTTAGCACGCTACCCTGAACTAAGATCACATATGAAATACACCTTATTCAGTGTCACTCTCATTGACATGTTCAATATGCTTGCAAGGTTCTGCTCTAAAATATTCTATGAACAAATAGCAAGAGTTACGGAAAATGTTGAGATTTGTTGGCAAAAGTATTAGCTAATGACTGTACAATACTCATACCTATGCATGACTTACATCAGTGACATGAGAACATTTTTTAATCTTGGTTACATGATGCTTGACATTGAAATAAGCTGCCTGCTACTCAAAGGTATTCACCAGCTTGTCTACAAGTGTTCCACAAAAAAGATTTTTTTTTTTTTTTTTTTAGTCATCAATGTGAACACAAGCAACATTTATTTCAAGACAAATAACAAACTTTCTGACCTTGGTTATGTTTCATAATGAAGCAAAAAAAGGGCACAGAACCAATTTTCTTCTCTGAATCACCTTTAAGTAATTGTGTTCGATCAGCATATCTTTTTTTCAGAGCTGCCTAAATTAGAACTGGCTTCCTTCTTATTTCATTAATTGATACTACAATGATTATTTTCCTAACCTCGAATAGTATAATAAGCCTTATGGGTTAAAGCCTATCTGGTCTGCCAAGGACAAACTTTAGAGAAGCAGAAGAAGAAAACTTAATTCCTGTGGAATGAGGTTCCATGCAGGCTCTGATAAAGCATAGCCAAGCAGAGCACCAGAAGAGCAAATACCTGATTAGAGGGGATCCTGTTACGTGCATCTGCTAATTCATGTCTGTCTCAGCACTGTAAGGACCAGTTTGTCACAAAGTATGGAAATATATATTGTAATTGCACCTAAAGCAAATCATGTTATTAAGAAAAAATAAGCACCCATTTGGTAACTTTTCAGATTGTACCATGTTTCTAAATATATTCAAAAAGTGTTATCTATCACAATTATCAAATACATGATATTTGATCTATTATGCACGCTCCATCCATTACTGCTTACCAATACCAGGAAGTAATGTTAGAAGGGACATATTCTATTCTAGTAGCAGAATTTTTTGGTATACCCTTTATGTCAGTAACAGACAGCAATTTTTCTAGTTATTCTGTAAGGCACAACAATGTCACAGATTATTGTTGTCAAATCACAGTCGGATTTATTACAGGATGTTTGTGTTCTTACTCAGATGACATTAGTTCTTTATTCCATGAGTAATTCCACTGAAACTGATGAAACCACACCTTGGCTAAAGTGCTGCTTAGCCTGAGAATCTGGCCCTAATTTCTTCAGATTACAAAGTATACGTAACAAAATTTGAAAACTTAAGCAGAAGCAAGAGTCAGAAACCAGTAATAATGAAGGGCTTTTGAAGCAGGTGACAGATTAATTTATCCTATGAAACAGGTAAAAGTCACTAACTGTTCAGCTGACACATCAAAATATTTTCTTTAATCAAATGAACCTGTTTTGTCTCTTACCAAACTAGTCTGTCAGATTGAATCCTTTTAGAAAGTTATGTGTCTATTAGCAGTGAAATAATGTTCTAATCACTTAGTAAAGGTCAATCCTTTTTATTTAACCAGTGCTATTTACCACATTCTGTAGATGTTCATCTGTGTTTTAATGAGCATGAGTGACAGCTTTACTCTCACTTGACTTTAGCTTATACAACTATAAAATAGAAGTATTATACTCATACTGATTCAGTGAATAAGGAAATTAAATCTTGACTATATGATCTATTCAACATTTTGGTCTGACTGAAGCAAATTGAACAATACAGAAGTTTGCATACGATTGTCAGATGTTTCAAGATAACTTTTTTGCAAATAAAATAGAAGAAGTTACATTTTCATTTGAAAAAAAATGAAGCAGGTTTTTATTCCAGTCACTGTATCAGGTAATTTAACCCATGCTTACAGTGACACATTATTGTAAAATCAATATATTCACATCCATCACAGGCTAAGATAATCACCTGGAATGATGAAGCTACCACACAAGTATTTATCTTCTGATTTATGCTGATGTCTTTCAAGCCCAGTAGTATGAGGATAAAAGCTTTACTGTTATTCTTAGAAAAGGCTGTAAATCTGTAGAGAATACTAAGTCTACAATTCTGATGGATTAGCTAGGATTAATACTTAGTCAGGGAAGACACTAAATGTTGACACATCTAGGAGTGCATTCATGTTAAAAGGTATTTTTGCTTCATATAATGTTCATTGAACCTATCGAGTTTCTCTGAACTGGACCACTGACTGAACAGTGATGCCGAAAAAAGGACGAAGAATGTTACACATACAGACAGCTTTTCTGAATGCTCTAGGAACATCCTTATTCCACTAGAAGTAAACAAATGCACTTGCTGGGCTTTTTAGGATTATTTTTTTCATTTGAGTAACAAATAAGTAGTACTTTTGGAATGCAAATAGTGAGAAGACTTATCAAAAGCCAGCAGAATTTGCTTAAGCAGATTTTTAGAATGGATCTGTGTAATCTGTGATTATGTGAGATGCAAATTTCTGGAATTTACAAACCTCTCATATTGTACAAAGTGCACCTTTAACAGTGCTATTTATGTACCATTAATTACTATGGACGTCACCTGGAAACAACCAGCATAAATGGAATTGTTTCCTATACTGAAACAGCATTTAAAATGTCTGTGTCTAATTTTATAGAAACCAGATAGTTCAAGACATATGTCTCCATGTCCTGTGTTTTCAGGTTTGATTTAGTGACTTTCTAATCAAGTAACTTACTTTTAAGTAGAAGCTGTACCTTGAAGCCTGATCCACTCAGTTCCACTTGAAAGCATTCTATCATTCTTCATCACATGCTGTAGAGGCTGGCACGTGTTCCCTAATAAAGTCAACCCCCCCAAAATCTGCAACAACCTATTTTAACTAAGCCCTTTACTGAAAAACAAAACAAAAAACCACCATCACCCTTGCTAAGGGTACTAACACCATGACAAAAAGCTTTGATAACTGTATCACAGGTATGTAGATAATTTGTTTCACTGACAAAGAAATGTTCCCTTCTATTGTATTTCTGACCTCTCTCCTGCTTTCCCATTTATTCCTACATGTAACCCAAATCTGATTTTTCTTCAGGATCTAAATAACTTCCAAATCCTAACACTGAGACTTGCCTCTGACATTTTTTTTATTCTCTAGGTATCTACTTCCTTAGCAAACATCTCACTTGCCAAATAAAACAGCTTCCTTGAACTTATAAGCTGCATGATCTCTCAACCTTCAAATGATTTTTTTCATCTCTTATTTTTTACTTTGTTTCCAATGCTGGCCTATTCTCTTTCAAACAATCAAAATCCCTATTTCTATCCAAATTTTGCAGATCAAAGCCCTTAATAGTAAATCAGTAGACTTTTCAGTTACACATAAAGATACTCACATCACTGCCTACCCTTAGGCACACAGCCTGTGTGAGGGAGACACAAGCCTGTATTCCAAGTACATTCAAAGAGGCATGCTAACGAGGCTTCTAATTCAGACACATACACTAGATGTCTTAAATTGGACAATAAGAATTTCACCCATACCAGCAATGGGACTATTTTTCAAGCAGATATTATGCAGAACAATAGCAGAATCTGACTTACAACATATAGCAATTGTAGCAGTTCTAGGACGTTCTGTACTAAACCGTAATACAGGCATATTATTGAGAAAATAAAAAGATTACCTAAACAGCATTAGCAACTGCAGGAGAACATGTGTCAAGTCTAATGATTTTTTTTTTTCAGAATACAGTGAATGTTCTGAAAGTTGCATTAAATATTGATCTGTTTCTGAGTATCAGCACCCAATCCCTCCGTATGGTTGCTTTTGTGACTCATCCTGTGAGGAGCTCAGTAATTTATTTAAAGTGATGTTACTTTTACCAGACCAGGATTAGGGTACACAGTGCTTCTCAGAAATATTTTTTTTTAAATGTTTGGGACTTATTAAGAGATAAACTAACATATGCATAGTTTATTCCATTATTCTAAGACTGTAAATGAAAAATGTACTTACCATGACAAAATTACCTTTGAACTATTCCTATAGGAAGTTAAATTGCTTGCCATTCTCCAAGCGGAAGGTTGCTTTGAAAAATACTCTGCATACTTTAATTGCTCTGCAAGAAACAACATATAGCGAAATAAACAAAGATGACTCAAACACAATTATTTACTAACACTTCATTTTAGTCACAATTTTATTGATGGATTGTTGTTGATACTTACTACGCATTCAGAGAAATTGGTTATATTAACTCAAAGTGCTTTTTCTGTGAACATTCATGCAAACAAAATACTCGGTGTTCATATAAAGCAAACACAAAAGATGAATACATAAAGTAAAAATTAATTAATTTTAAAGGTAGTGGAGTGGTCTTATAAGTTTGGAATTGCTGAATTCTGTCACTAAATCACCTTAGGTGGTGGCTGATTAATACTTTACACAGTGACTGGAACACCTTGTATTTTAAATTCATAGAGGACTGTCCCAAGTATAAATACCCTTAATTTTGTTATGAAATTTGCAGCT
This sequence comes from Aviceda cuculoides, assembly GCA_035590195.1. NCBI lineage: Eukaryota > Metazoa > Chordata > Aves > Accipitriformes > Accipitridae > Aviceda > Aviceda cuculoides. The sequence goes on from JAVJGG010000030.1 coordinate 8,175,068, forward strand.
TGTCTCAGGTAATCAGATAAGGGCTACTCCCAGGCCTGCATATATGAGGAAAATCTATGTAAAGCTCAGACAGCTCAATTTGCAGACTTTGCACAATGCATTTAACATTGGAGTTTTATTGGCAGAAATCTATTTGCTGCACCTAGTGCTACCAACTTTCTTTAGCGGAATTCCACTTCAGACCTAGACTAACTGTATTGTATATGGTTTCCATTTACCTTTCTAGCTCGGGTGAAATGGGTATTTTGTTATCAGCACAGGAAAGGCCGTCCTAAAATCATCTCAGCTATGAATAAGGCATACAGTGGGAGAAAATTATTTGAAGGACAAGGAAAGTGAGTAAGTGGAGATCTGAGAAGGTGATTGGAAATAATTATGGAAGAGTCCCAAGTTGCAGGTGAACAGGATTCGTGAATATGGAACGACTGAGTAGATCTAACAGAAGATTTTCTTCTCCAGGTATCTACCTGTCCTTGTCAAACTTTATGTTTGTGCAACAACAGTACTAGGGTCTGACAGACAATTCCAGGACACAGAGATTAAAGATCCAGTAGGAACATTTTGCTGAAAAAGCCATTGAAAAATTAGAAGTATTTCAATAGGATTTTTTGCTCCATTGTGTGAGGTTTTTCAGAAAATATCCTAGTATTTACCATATAATAATATGCAGTTAGAACTTAGGCCGTTTAGTTTTCTAAACTTTTATATATATTACTTGATTCTTCACAATCTAAGACACAGCAGGTGGAAAAATAAATTATATATCATGAATATACTTCTTTTTTGGGGAGGAAAATAATCAGTTTAAAAACTTAACACATCTCTCATCTTTAGATTCTCTTTGGTGCAACATAGTGGAAAGTACTGTACAATTAGCTAAGTAGTGGTGGAAAGTACTGTACAATTAGCTAAGTAGTGAGTGCTATTGTGCCAACTGTGGCACACTTGCCATCATGAGAAACTTCCCAGAAATCCAGAGAGTTAACAATGAGAAGTTTTCAGGCAGGAGTTTGTTATTTCATGTTTAGTACTGTGTTCTGTGAATTTTATTTACGTTTGTTTTCAGCTCCTTTTTTAGACTGGCTAATAAAAATTTCTGTTAATAAAATTCTGTGGCTCTCTACAGAGTACTCTGCTTGTACTTGAATATTGCCTGCAAGTAAACTCTGTATCACCAGAAAACCATGTTTGAAATTAACAAGGCAAGTGATGAACTGATATCACTGTCCTCCATCATAATAAATTCCTACAAGCATTTTTACCATGATTCTTCCTAACTTCTGCTAAGAGTTTGTGTATGCAATCTAGAAAGTAACCATTTATAATATAGTAATTGATTATCCTTGAGCAAAACTATGCCTGCATTCATACTCTGTCCAAAAATTGCAACTAATAACAGGGTTAGAATAAAGCTCAGTTCTTAGTATTTTATAGTAGATATGGGAAGAAAACAGAAGGCAGTGGACTAAACTTTGGAAGACAGTCCTGTTTGGTGTCAGGAAGCTCAGCCTTTACATGAGGCAGCAGTCTTCAGTAAGACCCCTATCTGAGAAAGATTCTGGGTTTTTGTTCTATGCTCATACAGGTTGATAAAACTGTCATCCACCAATAAAGCTCCCCAACAGTACAGTAATGTTAAAAAACCATATATATGAAGAACTGTAATATAAGGCATTTTAATATTTTGCATTCATTTTACTACAGACTTAAAATACACAACAAATAGCAGGAGATTTTTCTGCTTAGTATGAAACAGTTGTAGAAGGTACAGAATCAGAATACTGCATTTTTGCTCTTTGTATAAAAAAATATTTCAGGACTGCCATCATTCACAGGAGTACTAGGTTAATCTGATTCTAGTTGAGCAGAGTAAGAATAATTCCTAACCTACTGCTCTAAATTCAGTAGTGTTGCTTCAGATGTATACTAATATAAGAGAGATAAAAATCTGGCTCACAGTGAAAGTATTCTATAATTATTTTTCATTTAATTTGACCTGAATAAAATAGCCTTACCAAATCGATTTTGCATTTTATATGATTGTTATAACCTGCCTTCTATTTTTGTATTCACATGGAATATTTCTATCAGATACAAAGGAGACAGCCCAGGATGCTGTTGGCTGCCTTTGCCACAAGAGCATATTGCTGGCTTATGCTCAACCTGTTGTCCACTAGGACCTCCAGGTCCTTCTCTGCACAGCTGCCCCCAGCTGGTACTGGTGCAGGGGGCTGTTCCTCCCCAACTGCAGGACTCCAACTCCGTGAAGATGCTGCCTGCCCATTTCTCCAGCCTGCTGAGGTCCCCCTGAATGGCAGCACACTTATCTGGTATATCAGCCACTCTCAATTTTCTATCATATGCAAATTTGCAGCGGGTGCACATGATCCCATCATACAGTTCATTATAAAGAGGTTAAACAGTATGGGACCCAGTAATGACCCTTGTGGTACACTACTAGGGACTGGCCTCCAGCTGGACTCTATGCCACTGATCACAGTCCTCCGAGCCTGGCAGTTCAGCCAGTTTTCAGTTCATCTCACTATTTGATCCGTATTTTATCAGCTTTGTGAGGATGTTACGGGAAAGAGTGTCAGAAGCCTGACCAAACTGAACATAAATGACATCCACTGCTCTCCCCTCATCTACTAAGCCAGTCATCTCACTTTAGAAAGCTACCAAATTGGTTAAGCACAATCTCCCACTTGTAAATCCATGCTGAATACTGCCAATCACTTCCTCTTCCTTCCTGTGGCTGGAACTGTTTTCCAGGATTATTTGCTCCATCACCTTCCAAAGAATTGAGATGAGGCTGACTAGCCTGCAGTTCCCTGTATCCTCCTTATTGCCCTTCTTGAAGACAAGGAGGAACGTTGGCTTTCTTCTAGTCCTTAGGAACCTCCCCTGAAGCCCATGACGTTTCAAAGGTAACTGAGAGCGGTGTCACAGTGACATCAGCCAGCTCCCACAGCACTCATAGATGCATCCCATCAGGCTCCATGAACTTGTGTGTCCAGTTTGCTTAAATATTCTCCTCTATCAAAGCTAAGTCTTCCTTTCTGCTGACTTTCTCTCTTGCCTCTGGGACCCACGATTCCTGAAGGCCAGCCTTATGAGGAAAGGCCAAGGCAAAGAAGGCTGTGAGTACCATGTTCTTTGTCATCAGTTCCCCTGCTCCGTTTAGCAGTGAGACCACATTTTCCCTGGTCTTCCTTTTGCTGCTGGTGTCCTTGTTGAAGCCCTTCTTGTTGCCCTTCATCCTCCTCACCAGATTTAAGTCCAGGTGAGATTTAGCTTTCCTAAGGCCATCCCTACATGCACTGACTCAATATTACTCCTATGTTTTTATCCTTGAGTAGTCAGGAGCTCCTTGTTCATCCATGCAGGCCTTTGCTTTATTTCCTGCTCATTGTGATGGACCATTCTTGAGCTTGGAGTTGGAGGAGGTGATCCTTGAAAATCAACCAACTCTCCTGGACCCCTTTTCTCTCCAGGACTGTATCCCATGGGATTCTTCCAGGCAAATGCCTGAAAAGGCTAAAGTCTGCTCTGCTAGAGTCCAGGGTTGTGATCCTGCTTTTTGCCCTGCTTCTCCCTTGTAGAATCCTGAACTCCACCATCACATTGTCACTGCAGCCAAGGCTGCCTCCCAATCTTCACATCCATAATCACAAACGTGAAATGATCCTAAAGCTTTTCACAGACCAATAAAAGCTACATCTATCTTATTTTAAAATATTATTTTTAAAGTAATAAAGGTTTCAGTAAAATGGTTTTAATGTCGGCAAATTGTTTATGAATTTTACTTCCTGACTCTTCTGGAGACTATTAGAAATGGTATAGCTAAAATTTTGCAAAAGATATGATGTCATAGAATATCTAACTTGTGTAGAGCAAAATGGAGAATTTTGACTTAATTTAGCAGATCTCTAAAAACTGAGACCAAACCAGATTTTTTCTTTTCAGAGGTATTAAGCTTTTGCATTGCATATATGGATTCACTTTGAATATGATGCAACTAATTTGTATCAATACGTTGAACTTCAGACAAATCAGGTGACAGAAAACATAAGCACTTCACTTAATTGTCTAACATTCAGCATGACAATAAAAAATGCTAAATCAAGGATAAAAAATTTATTTGATCACAGATAAGAGTGAAAACAAAACTGAAGAGTTTAAAGACAGTCTGTATTTACACAAGGATATTGGTTATTTTCATAATTTCTTTATAATTGCCTGCTTCCTCTATATTATTATTATTATTATTATTATTATTGTTTAGTTGATTAGAGATCTGGTTTTTGTAGTGATCTGTAACTGAAAAATGCATAGCAGAATTGAGAGACTCAGATCTTGCAATACCTAGAGGGCAGCAGTGAACCTGTTTGTATTCATTAAGCTACAGTAGGAAATGAAAAGTTAACTGATCATATATATTGCAGTATCTCACACTCAAGTTAGATCACCACAGAATATTTGTTATTTGTGCCAATAGCTAACATATCTAACAAAGTAAATGAGAGCAGGTGAAATTTCACCTACTGATGAAAGACCCAGAAGGATGCTCAAAGCTACTCCAAATTAAATATTCCAAAAATGTGATCAGGCTCAGCTTCTTTCTAAATTTTGCTACTAATCTTGTCAAAAAGGAATGGCAGCTGTTATATTAATGATGTGAGGGACATACATCCGAGACAGCAAATTGTATGTAATCACATATTCTGTTTGAAATATGGCCATGAATAAAATCCAGTCCTCTGTATACAGATAAATGTATTTTGTCACTGAGGCAGATAGGTGTCTTTTCAAAATCCCAGTAGTTATATATATATATATATACCTGCATTTTAAAATATACTTATTTGATATCTGCCCCAAAGTAATTTTGTCTGGTTTTTTTTTTCAGTACACAGGAATTGATTTTTTCACCTACATACATCTCAACCCCCCCCCCAGCAAAATCCCCCAAATCTTTATTAATTTTCTTTTCATATGTTAAAATGTTTTACTTCCAACAGTACAATGTTGTATACGTTTTAACCAGCTCCACTGATACTGTCCAGGTGATAAACTTAACAGCTCACTAAATTTGAGCAACACCTGGAATTAACAGAAGTTGATTGAAATATCCACATAGGAAGCAGTAAAATACCCGCAGTTGGGATAGTAATATGAGATCTTTTGGCTGTTTTGGACTAGACCAGTAACCAAGATACATATTGTGCTCACAATTATGTTCTTTCTTGGAGTAAACTAAAGCTGTATTAACTGAGTTTATATGAGCAGTACCTATTTAAAACCCCAAACAATCTGCTTGGAAAGAATCTGATCATGGCTACAGTATACTCTTGAAATTGCAATTTAATCTTGAAAGACTTCTGGACTCAAGAAGAATATAGTACAAGGAAGTTGAAATCATCCTTGAAAATACATCTGGCAACAAGAAAGCCAAAGTTTCATATACAAATTAAACCACCTGTGGTGGTTTAACCCCAGGCAGCAACTAAGCACCACACAGCTGCTTATTCACTTTCCCCTCCACATTGGGATGGGGAGAGAGAATCAGATGGGTAAAAGTGAGAAAACTCATAGGTTGAAATAAAAACAGTTTAATAATTAAAAAGAAATAATAACTTTTTTAAAAAAAATATAAGGAAAAGAGGAAAAAAATAACAAAGAGAGAAGATAATAAAACCCAAGAAAGACAACCGATGCAAATGAAAATAATTGCTCATCACCAACCGACTGATGCCCAGCCAGTCCCTGAGTAGTGGCCCTCCCACCAACATATCCCCTAGTTTTATTGCTGAGCATGACGTCCTATGGTCTGGAATATCCCTTGGGTCAGTTGGGGTGTCCCGGCTGTGTCCCCTCCCAACTGCTTGTGCCCCCCCAGCCTCCTCACTGGTGGGGTGGTGGGAGAAGCAGAACAGCCCTTGGCTCCGTGTAAGCCCTGCTCAGCAGTAACCAAAACATCCCTGTGTTATCAACACTGTTTTCAGCACACATCCAAAACACAGCCCCCTGCTAGCTACTATGAAGAAATTAACTCTATCCCAGCCAATACCAGTACAACACCCTAAACCCACATTTCACACTGCCTCTTCGCTTACTCCCAATACAAGCATTTGTGCAGCCATGAGGTGTGCCAGCATAAATTCTTTTCTTTAGGCATGGAAACTAAGTAGCTGGTAGGTACACAGAGCCAAAGGAGACCAGAAGGCATGGAAGGGAGTCACAAAAGATTCATCTCGTATTACAGAACTCATTCAGCTACCAACACTCAACTACACAGGAGCTAAAAGTTCTTTACAGTGGAGAACTGACAAGGGTCTTGATGAACTTCTGATTGTATAAACTACAGCTGTTCATAGAGATAATTCCTCTGGGCGAAAATCTGCTTTAGCCACACACAGCTGTGTACACCAATTTTTTTTTAGAGTTAGCATGGGTATCTCTATACTGCCCCACATGGCTTTAATTCAGAGGACAGTGACAGTCACAAAGACTTCAAATTGGAGATTATGCATTTTGCTATGGAGTCATTCCAAAGAGAAGCCTAGAATCAAACAAATTTTAAAGAACAAATATTTACTCCCTGTGTACTGTAAAGCTTTTTTTTTTTTTGGAACTGTATGCAACCTTAGCATTCAGCCTCAACCACGATGTAAGGTCAAGGTTTTTGTATTAGTCTCAGTGACATTTAAAATATATGAGATAAGACTAAAGCGCTGATACAGTAGTAGACTATATAAAACATTTATGGTATTTTTTTAATTGAAAAAATGAGGCACTGATCATAATCAAAAACATACTACCCTCTTATCTTAACCTCCAGCACCTCTTTGCTTATTAAAACTTCACTAGCATACTTGCTTGTATTTAAGTTCAAACTATTTTTCTAAAGTTTACTGAGTGTGGGTTTTCTGTATCGAAAGCATGAAATATTATGCTGCGTAAACAAACATTTATTGAAAGTAATATTTATTGTACAGAGCCAGGACATATTTTGTATTCTGTACAGGAATTTTCTTTTTTTTTTTTTGTTTCTTAATTGAATTTGTCAATAATGCTACTCATTTTTTTTCTCAGTTTCTCCAAGAACAAGAGTGCAGTTTCAGAAGACTTACAAATAAATAGCTTCTGGAAAACATTTACACTTTATGAACCCATTAATTCTACCATCCCTGTACATTAATAGATTTAGCTCTTAAATAAATACATCAAAATTCATAATACCTTTTGAGGTACATGAATAGAAATCACTGGAAGCCCCTGACTTGAAATATTTCTGATAATTATTATAAAGAAACCACACTTCACCTCATGGCAGTTTTCTAGTATCTTCCACAGCGCTCTGTGGCACGTTATACTTAACCTACAGGACTGATCATGACCTCTAGAGGGAACTTGCCATAGGTGGAGGCCAGCAACAGTTCTTTTAATCTTCAAGATTTGTTTCATTTACACTCTATCACCAACTACAAATACTGCTGAATGAGGTTAGATCTGCGCTTCTAGCTTTTCACATGCATTACAGTTTCAGCAACCTGGTGTGACTCAGTACAGCTGTCCTCCAAAGATTTGTCAGGTTTTGCAATTCAGACAAATATTCCACAGCGAAGGGTACACATACACAACACAAAGAGGCAAAATGTTTATATGCTTTAAAATATATTTTTTAAGAAGGTAAACAAAAGCAATTTGCTACACACCTACTGTACGGGGTGCAGGTGCCCAAGTGTCAGCCATGCTGGGCTGCAGGGGCGTCGGCTCCTGTGAGGAGCGCGGAGGGGCTGGCATGGCCTGGAGCCAGCCGGTTCCCGCCGGTTCCCGCCGGTTCCAGCCGGTTCCCACCGCTGGGCACAGCTGAGCCCCTCAGCCACGGGCGGGCAGGAGGGCGGATGGATGGGCGGCTCAGAGAAAGCCTGGGGAAGAAAGGGCAAAAGGGCTGAGGGAAACGGGGTGAGAAACAGCCCTGCCAGCCCCGAGG
>JAVJGG010000030.1:8183081-8202134 GCA_035590195.1 Aviceda cuculoides
GGTGCTCCAGGCCCCCCTCCACCCCCGGCAGAGATGGCCCTGCGGCCCCGGGAGAGACCCCTCCCGCTGGGGCAGGGGTTTCCCTGCAGCCCCTGGGAAGGCCCCAGGCTGGAGCAGGGAACAGCCTGAGGAGGCAGCAGCAGCAGAGGGCAGCCGGGATGGGCTGACCCCAGACCCCCCTTCCCCATCCCCCTGCACTCAGGGGTGAGTGGAGGAGTCAGGAATGAAGGTGAGCCTGGGAAGAAGGGGGGATGGAGTGAAGATGTTTCAGTTTTTGTCTTTGTCACCATCCAACTCTATTTTTCGCTGGCAATAAATTGAATTAATTTTCCCAAGTTGAGTCTGTTTTGCCCATAATGGTAATTGGTCAGTGATCCCTCTGTCTTTTATCTCGACCCATGAACTTTTTCCATCTTTTTTCCCCCCCGTGTCCTTTTGAGAAGGGGGAGTGAGAGAGTGGTTAGGTGGGTGTCTGGCATCTGGCCACGGTCAACCCACCACAATTTTATAGAACTTAGGTTAGTATGAATACTTCATTAAAACATTTGCTTGAGAGACCAGCTGGGTGGGGGTCTGACCACCCAAGGTCAACCCACCACACCTACCTACAACCCTGGCCACATACTGACTTCTCTTAGGACTGAGATTGAAAGAGGAGGCAGATTTAGTCGCTGAATGCACAGCAGAATATCCTCAGGGTATTATACGATGGCCTCAAGCCCCCAGAACAAGTTTTATTTAGAGATCCTTGAGTAACAGCATTCTTATGTATATCTGGACTCAGGGAAGTTTTCTTGTTATGTTTATAATACTGCTGGGAACAATAATCAAGTATACACAAAAAGCATTTGCAAATTATGCACAGGAAGCCACTGGATATGAAGACTGTATCATTACATAGGCAAATCTGTACTTGTGTGCTATTGCCCTGTCTGCACACAAGCATGTGCTATTTGCAAATCTTTGTGTATAGACTAGTTGTATGTTTCCAAGTGAGTTCTCAGTGAAATCTTTGCTATTGCATGTTGTTTGTTTATCACTAATTCTGACTGACTGCCACTCAATTAGCAGCATAAAATGAACATCTGTGTACTGAAGCAATGCTGATCTATGCAAGGCAAAAAGAGCATTGATAGGCTATAAAGATAACGATGACATTGTTCTTCTCTGGAATGAGAACGAAATACATCGAATTTTTGTGTCACTTTTCCGTGGATCATATCAATGTGTTTTACATAAATTTTGTTATCCCACCTAGGTCAGCTGTATTGCTTACATTTTAGAAAGATGTTACTATTCAAAGTCACTAGCAAATCTGTTGGAAATCTAAGCACAAGACCCTGAATGTCCATTTCTTGCTCCAGTGCTCTCAAAACCAGACTGAAAGCATAAATAAGAAGCTTTTTTTCTAGGAAGCATTAACTTACTAAGTAAAGAAGATAATAATTCACAACAGTGACACAATCACCAACTCTCCATCCCCCCAAATCTCTCAGCTAAAGCTGATTGTATGATAACTCTGGCTCCTACTTAGTAGTCTTCCTGCTTCTGCAAATAATACTTTTGTGAATGAAGGAGAATCATAGAATGGTTTGGGTTGGAAGGGACCTTAAAGACCATCTAGTTCCAACCCCCTGCCATGGGCAAGGACACCTTCCACTAGACCAGGTTGCTCACAGCCCCATCCAGCCTGGCCTTGAACACTGCCAGGGATGGGGCAGCCACAACTTCTCTGGGCAACCTGTTCCAGTGCTTCACCACCCTCACAGTAAAGAATTTCTTCCTTACATCTAATCTAAATCTACTCTCTTTCAGTTTAAAACCATTACCCCTCGTTCTATCACTACGCTCCCTGTTAAAGAGTCCCTCCCCATCTTTCCTGTAGGCTCCCTTTAGGTACTGGATGGCTGCTGTGAAGTCTTCCTGGAGCCTTCTCTTCTGCAGGCTAAACCTCAACTCTCTCAGCCTGTCTTCACAGGGGAGGTGCTCTAGACCCCTGACGATCGTTGTGGCCCTCCTCTGGACCCGCTCAAGCAGGTTATGAGGAGATAATCCAGAGCGAGTGGTAGTGCTTTGGTTGGGGGTCTGACGTCTTGTTGTGCTGGGCCTGAGCTTGCCCAGCAACAGCATCATGATGCCACTGGGCAGTGACGACAGAAACACCCAAGGAAGAGTGTATAAACCACTCCCTGAGAGCTTGATTCACGTGCTCCTGAGGAATGGCTGGCCCATGCCATGGTGATCTCCCCTTACTTGGGATGCCCAAGGATACTTCCCTGAGAACTGAGTAATACCAACTAGGCAGGTTATAAGGAATTTGGAATAGAAGTAGAAGAGTCCCCACTCACAGGGTGGTGCAATTGTTATCTACTTAATAAATGTCTTATCCTAATAAATGTCACTTTGTGCCTCAAACTTGGAGCTTTATTCCTTCAGGGGGTAGATAGCAGCAGAGGGTCTGACTACAACACAGGTCCATGTCCTTCTTATGCTGGGGGCTCCAGAGCTGAATACAGTACTCCAGTGGGGTCTCACCAGAGTGGAGTAGAAGGGCAGAATCCCCTCCCTCGACCTGCTGGCCATGCTTCTTTTGATGCAGCCCAGGATGTGATTAGCTTTCTGGGCTGCGAGCACACATTTCTGGCTGATATTCAGTTTTTCACCCACCAGTACCCACAAGTCCTTCTCTGCAGGGCTGGTCTCAATCCACTCATTGACCAGCCTGTAGCCATGTTTGGGATTGCCCAAACCGAGGTGCAGGACCTTGCACTTGGCCTTGTTGAATTTAATGAGGTTCAAACACACCCACCTCTGTAGCCTCTCAAGGTCCCTCTGGATGGCATCCCTTCCCTCTAGAGTAACAACCACAACACTCAGCTTGGTGTCATCCACAAACTTGCTGAGGGTGCACTCAATCCCACTGGCCATGTCCCAATATTTAACAAAGGTGTTAAATAATACTTGTCCCAATATTGACCCCTGAGGGACACCACTTGTCACTGGTCTCCACCTGGACATCGAGCCATTGACTGCAACTCTTTGGCCAATTCCTTATCCACCAAGTGGTCCACCCATCAAATCAATGTCCCTCCATTTTTGAGACAAAGATGTTGTGCAGGACAGTATCAAATACTTTGCAGAAGTCCAGGTAGATGATGTCAATTGCTCTTCCCTTATCCACCAATCCCGTCGTTGAAGCCCACCAAATTTGTCAGGCACAATTTGCCCTTAGTGAAGCCATGCTGGCTGTCACCAATCACCTTTCTGTTTTCCATGTGCCTTAGCATAGTTTCCAGAAAGATCTGCTCCATGATCTTGCCAGGCACAAAGGTGAGACTGACCAGCCTGTAGTTCCCCTAGAATTAACATTTGACCTTGCATCTCTTTAAGAGCTAAAGATAAAATGAGTATCAGGTCATTTCTCAAGGATCTATATGAATGTCTTACTGGATACAACACAGTTATATATCTCAGATCACACCTTTGAATACTATTTGGCGTAATTTAATATAAGCATTATAAAAATGTCATCTGAAACATATGTGATGATATATTTGTTAAACTCAAGAACTGTCATACTGGATTAAATCTATTTCCATGTGTTTATACATCTTGTCTCAATGTCAAAGGCAACTGTAACACCATTTAGTGGACAGCTAAAGAATGACTGATTTCTGAAAGTAGCTGCTTCTTCACTTTTTTCCTGCCAATGGAATTTTGAGTATTAGGTAGTTCAGAAGTATCTTACTGTAAATTTGAGATGGGGAATTTAAGGCTGGATATTCTGCAAGAGATTGAAATTCATGGAAATATTTTATGGAATTCCGTGATAAATTAAATATATAGGCTCTCCTTACAGCCATTAAAAACAAACAAACAACCATAAACCAGAAAACCACCATCTTGTTCATTATTTAATGTTAGTGTGGAGGTTTCCCCACTGTTCATGAAAATGGAAGAATAATTTAAAAGCAGCCTAAAAATGCCTGGATAGACTTTATTGCCATATGTAAGGAAGAAACATGTAATTGCTGTGGTGTAGTTAGATCTTTAAACAATCTTTTGATTCCCAAACTGCAAAAATTAACAGAATTATTGCAGTTCATGAGAGGAAAGCATGAGTATCTTGACTAGGTTTTATTCGAAGAGCATATAAGTTAGTATCTGGCATGAACAAATATGTCAACAGTATATTTTTTCCCCTCACTTCTTTTCTGCTATTTGAGGTGGGACAAGTTTCGTGCTGTTACCTCTTAAAATATATCTTGAATAGATTCAAAATGATTTGACAAATCTATACCAAAACCTTTGTTGCTCCCAAAGATTTAAAAAGAATTTGTTCCTCCTATGCCTGTTTGCTTCCTATGGATAGTTGCTTTTGATCTTTAAGGGTTCTCTTTCTAATCCAAAAAGCTAACTTACTCTAATAGCTCTAAAAGGAAATAGAAGTTTTCTGCTGTCATTTGTGCACTTATGTGCTCAAGGCTAGCTTGTAACCAAAAGATAACGGCCAGACTACTTACAGGAAAGCTTTCTCTGAAAAACTAATTAATGCTCTGCATCACCTTTTAGAATGATGCCGTTTAACCTTATTTTGACACCCAGCTGAGTGAAGAAAATGAAGAGTCTCTTCCTTATAGTCTGTGAAGCAGTTAACACTCCTATGATGCAATAATCCTTGCGTCGAGGAGAATACAGGGATCAAAACTTTGTTAAAAATCCATAAGAAGATGCTAGTGAATCTGCATGATATGAAAATATCTGTTTCAACAAAAAAACCCAATTGAAGTAAGTTTTGTGAGTGTGCACCAGTAGGTAATCTTCAACAGCTTTTTCCATATATTGAAGAGAAGCTTTCAGAAGGGTGGTGTATGACACACGAAACATTGATGTGGCAACCGTTTAAAAGACAATGCTGATAACTGTTCCATTGTTCTTTTAACTAGTTCCATTATTTATTTTAGTTATTTTCCATTGAAATTTAAATGTAAAAAGAGGGAGAATACAGTTAATAGTAAGGAAGCAATGGTACAGAAGTTGCACCAATTTATACCATCCATAAAATGAAATTCTTCGTTCCAGTAAGATGACTCACATTTTGCTCTTTAAGTGAGAAGGGCATATTTAACCTTTTAACTACAAAAGTTTGATGAATCTGAAGCTTTTTAAATGACCTTTCATAATGTTTTTATAGCTTTGTAGTCATAATGAGATGTAAAATGAGTTGTATGTCAGAGCTTGACTCAGATCATAAGTTATCTTTCATGTCATAAAGAGAACAGAACTGAAGATTCTACACAGAATAAAAACAAATGCATATAAATATCAGAACCTTATGAAAAGAGAGTAAGCCAACATAAAAATGGTAGATTTATATAATTTTTTTTGCTGTGCTCCTTAAAAGCCACACAGAAGTTTCAACAGGAAAAAAAAAAAATCCAACCAAGATTAACAACTAAGTCTTTTCATAGCACCAAATAGTAACATATTGTTTTGAAAAGTGAAATTAGTCACCTATATGAAAGCCTTTTATAATCAAACAAACAAACCAAAGATCCTTTCTATTATCAAGTCAGACCTTTTTCTTACTTCTACTGCTTTTAAACTTTTTTTCAGGAAATGTACAGCCCACAGAACAGCTTTGCTTTAACTGAGGCTGGGTTTCTTTCCTCATTTCAGGCATATCAAGATCTTAGGTTCTAAAGCAACATTTCAGTTTGTTACTAATATATGAACAACAGACTCTGTTACAAGTGTTTCTAGGCATTAAAGATCTGTCTTTATTACAGCTAGATTTGTTGAGCTACAAGATAGAAATAGGATTCTAAAATTCTAGGCTGAGTAATCGTTTCCTTTATTCCATTATTCATACAACATTTCCTTTTTTGTGTGAAGTTTCAACAGTGCTTAATTTGGCTTTGCATTTTAAATAGCATATAAACCAATGGTGCATAACAAGAAGAAAGTAATGGGCCAATGTTCATGGGTGGCAAACAGTATCAATGATCTGTGATAAAATAAACTTTAAAACATGGTTTAAAAGCAGGAGTATTTTGTTTGATTTGTTTATTATTGGAGAAGGTTTTAAGGAAGAGCATAACTTTCAAATTCAGCCATGGATTCTAAGTAGTTATTCCCTTAATGCACAAAATTTTAGTTCTGAGATGAGGAAGCAGCTAAAAATGTAATTTTCAATTGAATATTTTATCGTAATCTACAGTGGCTCCTGTAGATTGTAGAAACAATGGCTGAGGTAATTTTGAAAGACTTAAGATCTGGATGGTCTCAGCTAGTCTGAAGAGCCAGATCCCTCAATTCTATATGATGTCATGTCAAGGTTCAAATTTAAATCTAGTTTCACACAGTATTTTGCATGACAGTTTCATATGGTTTCACAAAATAGGTAAAATAAAACTAGAAATTACTAATTTGACATTAAAGATGATTCAAAAAAAAAATCACACACAGCAGTCTAGTTTTTTTCTCAAAAGCAGATGGAGAACTTGTGGAATTAATGGAACAGAAATGTACTGTATTCTCCAGACAAGCCTACTAATCAGCAACTGTTTTTCACATTAAACTCAAATGCCATTCTAAGACATGCTGATTTTCATTCCAGAGAAGTTATTTTATAGTCAGCCAATATATAGACTGACATGGGACACAAAATATGGACAAATGATCAGGTTATTTCAGAGAGAACATATTCCACTCATGCAGATTTAAAGTGGCTTCCAGGATTACTGGCCATCTATCTTAGAAGAATACTTAATTGGAGATGTTATCTCCTAGTCATTCTGCTCATTTTTGTGCTGAATTATGCCACAGACTGCTTGCCTGGAACATGACTGTTAGCTCAAATGAGTACCATGAAGTAAGATGTTGTCTGAAGGGTGCCTGGTTAACCTATATGTATGTTAACAGAAGTATTCACACCATGATCCAAACAAAATCTACTTGTGCTTTTTACTTCCAGCAGTTTGACTTTTAATTCATACTTGCATAGTTCACACCTGAAATACCTCCACAGTTCTCTCAAATTAGGTCCCTGTGCCCTTTTACAGAATGAAGTTCACATTGTAACACCTGCAAAATTTAAAATCTGTATGAATGCACAAGCCCACTTATTTTAAAGATGTATTTTTAGATAAATAATGGAAGAAGCCTGCAAACTGAATAGTAGATTGCCACCCTATTGCTCTTCTATCCTCCCTATCCAATTTAACTTCTTTAAACTGTTTCTGATTTTACATTCTTATTGTGCTGCTTCTTATACATCTCCTTCCTCAGATTAAAAAAAATAAACACTATCTCATCCACTTCTCATCACACTTATAGTGAGTCTCTCAGTGCAATTTCAGAGACCTCTGAGATGAGATACCCGATATCGCTTTTCATATAATTAACACAGTCACAGACTTAACATTAATTAGGCATTTTGTTTTTACTTTTGAGCCGCAATTGCTCATTGATCAACCTTTAGCATATTTTCCATTTTAGTAGCTATATCACTTTCAGGAGTGCATGCAACTAATTTAGAATTCTTTACCAGTTATGTAGTTACAGGGTGTCATCCCCTCCTCCAGCTGGACTGCTTTCATCAACACTAATTTCATTCAGTGTCATAGTACCCATTCACTTAATTTACTCCCTCAGCTTCTTTATATTTTCTTTCAGCTTTAATAACCTGCATTACAATCACCTGCAAACTTTGCTCTCTCAGTGTTTATCCCATGTCTCTGATTAACAAATTAAACATAAATCATAACTTTGTTAAACTGCTGCCATGATACAAGCTACTATTTAGTTATATTCTTATGTTTTTGCACATGGTAGTACTTGGAAATGCATCCCATCTTGTTCCTTATCTCGAGTTTTTTCAACTTCTGGCAGTCTTTTTAAAAAATCTATTGCATTTTGAATGTCGCTAGAATACTTCATGGGAGAACAATCATATAATATTAATGCTTTAATATTATCAAAAAAATCTACTTCTTAGATATGCAGAGGTGAACCAATATAACAGGAACCAGTTGAAAGATAAGATGCCTGTATCAAAGCTGGTGGATGAATATTTATAAGTACTTCCCTAACAAGTCAATGCATATTACCAAGATTCAACCAAACAGCTTTAAAAAAAAAAAACCAAAAAATCTGTACACTACTTCATCCCTCATGATTCTGCAGGTTCTATATAAATCCAAATGAACTTATGTAACAGTAGTGTAAAGTCTTTTTAAAGCTTAATGAAAGAATTTATACCTATACAGTGGTAACCCAAATTCATCAATCTCTCAAACACTGAGCAGTTAGATTAAGCTTACTCAGTGTATCCAGGTGTCTCCAACACTTTGATAAATCAAGTCAGCAACTAGGAACAAGAAAATGAAGCAAAATAGTTTATGTATTAATTCAATTACAAAAAAACCCCCTTAATCACTGTGAAATTTGGGACAAATCAGACCTACTTAGAGAATTGCATTGTAGACATGCTGAATCTGTCAGAATTTCTCCAGTACTCTACATCAAAATTCCTAAATGGATGGATGACAGATATTTAAATACCACAGAGCGATGGTAACTCTGATCTTGACATGTAAGCAAGGAACCTGATTGCAGATACCATTCCCCTCAAAAGTCTATTATCACGGTTTAACTAAAAATAAATCTTTGCCTTACAGCATTTCTGATTTTTGCCTTACCTTTTATCTTATGTTTGATATCTATAGGGACAATAAATAAAAAGAATTCTCTGAAAGGATATTAATTCTGGGGAAACTCATACCCGCGATGAAGATATTCCTCACTGCTTCTATATTCCTGTGGAATCTTTACAGATTCATAAAAAATAAACTAGCATTTATTTAGAACATATTAAACCACCAAGTCTAAGTCAAATGCTTTGTTAAACATACACAGAATGCCTCCTTTTGAGTGTTAACCTTTTAACAAAGGAACTTGTGTTCTATGCAGATTGTGATACCTACAGCCAATTACCAGAAATAATTGCCACAAAAGTTGTAATCATCCACTCACTGTAATATTATATTGAAAAAGCATGTGGGTATGTGTCTATTTGTTGATAATAGATTATTGTATGACATACTTTGCAAAGTAAATGAACCAAGAAAAAGATACAAGTAAAAGAAAATTAATTTTTAAGCAAGGCAGCAACTATGTTACAAATCTTAGCTTTAAGTGCACAAATAACAAGAGTTTCAGATCAGACTGTGTCAAGGTTACAAGTTAATTCAGGTTTAAAAGTCATTGTAATCTTCACTTTGCATATATTTGTATTAATTTAAAATTAACATTACACTTTAGCATGTTTTCAACTTTCTCTAATCCTCCCTGGTTTTGCTTATCAACAACTCTAATCTTTGATCATCCAACTATGTGATGCCTGCTGTCAGGTACACCTGTTTCTTTCCAAAGGAAGAACATGAAGACTCACAGAAGGATCAAGAGCTTAATGTCATCAGCTGCATGTGACATATAAAAGCCAAAAGGTGGGAAATAATACTGTGAGGTATTTTCAGTGTAGCAAAACCTGAATGCCTGTCTAAGACATACTGAGCTAGTTACTGGATATGACTGATAAATTCTGATCTTGTTAGAAGATGTTGTTGGTATGCACAGACATGTCTTCTCTCATTTTGGTTTTGTACTTTTTAAAAATAATGACATGATACAAATAAAACTTTTGATTAAACACTAATTCCTAGTTTTCAGCAGAAAAAAATACCGAACTTTATAATAGAGTTTGTGAGAAAGATAAGCTACCAGGCTGCAAAAAGCTGGTAAGCTTTTGGAATTTTCTTAATGGGATAAAGTACAGTATTCTTAAATTCAAGCTAATTTACATAAAGAACACAGAGAAGCTTCCATCAGTATTGAAGCCTAAACAGGTTTTGTTCCAAAGTATGCTCCTCTTACAAAGCTTTCAGCACAGTTTGAGTTAGTTTGCTGAAAGTGTGGTAATCTCCATGCCAGATCTGATGATCCATCTGGTGAAGATTTTGTTCAACACTAAATGCTTATAAATGCTTCAAAGAAAGACAAAGAACCTGCCTGTGCTTGGTAAACAATAAGATGAAATTACATTGTAACTAAAGTTATAGTAAGAGTTCCCTAATATGACATTAATCAAAATTTAGCTGTCAGCAAAGGTAGGAAACAGTCTTCATCATCATGTTAGCTAAGTAGCACATAAACCTGACTGGAAATTTAATCCAACCACACAGGAAATTTCTTCCCAGTTGTCTTATGCTTGGAAACACGAAGTTTTCTCTCCTCTTCCTGAGGGGATTTATCTTATCTAAGGGTGCGTCCTCAGTAATATAAAGAATTAATCCTTTAATACTACAAACTTTGTGTCAGTTGTAGCTTGTAGCAATGAATGCCAGAAAATAATTAGTGTTGTGTAAGAAATTAAATATTTAGCTTTTTTTATTAATTGCTTTCCATTTCACTTGTTGTACCCTTGTAACTGTATTGTACAACAGTGAACAATTATCCAAATGTGTAAGTTATCCTTTAAGTAACAGCTCTCATTTTTCAAAAAGTCTTACTAGTTTCTGGTATTCATAAAGCTTTAAAAAAATTGGAACTGTGGAGTCATACTCAAGCATTTCAGTAAGTAGACAGAATTCTCATTGAATCTGGACTGTTGTAGAATAGGACCATTTTACCACATGATGAGGGGCAAATTCTTTGTTTTCTCCTATTGAAGAAGTATTTTTAATGTCCAGATAGAGAACAGTTGGAGGCTATGGCTCAGCGTTTTGAAATGGTACCTTCACAAGATCTGCAGTTGAAGTACTGTGCTCAAAACAGAATGTGAGATAACTGATTGTCTCATACTTTGGATGGGGTTCATCTCAGTATTTAATTTACTGTGTACACATCTGCATCTGAGAGCTACTTTAGTTTTTCAGTCAATAAAATGAAATTCATACTTTTAGGACATGAACACTGTAACCTATTTCAAGCATTTTCTTTAGAATAAGATCAGTCATGTACTTTGAGCATCTCTTTCTTTCCACTGATTATAAAGTTTAGATGGATAGTTCAGAAGTGAGCATTTGATGCAGTGAACGTGACAAGTTAAAGATACCTCACAAGTTAAAGCTGCATGTGTGTCTGTCTTTGTTACTGTCAGCACATATTACTATCTCCCAATTGCTTCACTTTCCAGAACTTTTTGTTCTATACTGTGACTAGTTATTTACTCTGATGATAAACCATGTGGCATAAAAGATATTTTGATTGCAATCTCATCTGTACAAACAACTCACAAAAATACATTCAAGAGATATATGCTTATTTCCAGTGAAGGATGTAACCCATGCTCACAATACCTGCAAATTCTCCAATATGTTAATTAAGCAAATATCTGAACAGCCTGTATTTGTCCTTGCTTATTCTTAAGCAGTAGGAGAGCACAGTTTTAAAATGTTAACACTTAAAATTTATAAAATTATAACAGCAGTGACAGAAGTTGATGACTCTTACATGATTCATCCTATTACAGGACACTTTCTCAATACAAAGCCCATAACAGAAGCATACCATATCTGTCAGTCAATACAAAGCTCATAACAGAAGCATATCGTATCTGTCAGTTCAAATCCTCATTCAGCCAGGCTTAATTGATGTCTGAGAAACAGCACAGCACCTGAAAATAGCTACAGTAGCTCATGCTGCTAATGTCAATGTCTGCTATCTACAATTTTCATAACACAGTGACTTAGCAGACATGACTTTACACTACTGCTGTGGAGTTTGATAGTACAGAATATGTAACAGAATGAAAGAATTGATAGTCCAAAGAGTAGCAAAGTCAAATGTTTTCTTAATATCCTCATAGCATAAAAACTGATAGACTTTAGGAGCCAAGAGTTGGTGTGATCAACACCATGCAGTAGGAAAATGACAAAATATGAATAGGCTCCATAGTGCAATATGCACAACAAATGTTGTGACAAAACCTATCACTAATAGTATCCTCTTAGCTAAAGTGGAATAAACTAATAAGTTTATTATCTCAGAAGAAGAAAGTTGTGAAGGCTGAACATCTGTATGCAATAATGAACATTCTATAATTGAAAATAAAGCCAAAAGAAATATCACCTATTGCACCAAAAATTAGTGGAATGCACTCTTGATTTACTAACAGCTGGAATCTCTAATTATCTTAATATAATGAGGTACTTCAATGTTTGCTAAAGTACTTTTCAAAAATCTGTCCAAAGATTTTTTCCATCAGAAAAAAAAAATCTATCTACAGTATGTGCAGTCTGATTAAACTCTGTTCTTGGCTCCAGCAGCCTACTTTCACCTGGTGAGGTGACTTAAATCCTCCTGCACTGCAAATTTAGTTTAGCGTGCAGCTAAAATAATGCCATTTATTTCACAAATTTTATTCAAAGCTGTGCTTTTTTCTTAAAAAACCCACGTAAGTACACAATTTAGCATTTGTATTTTTCATTGAGTTACTGCAGTTGCACACATAAAAAACAGGAAAGGCTTCTGAAAAGCAATTTCGAACACAAAGAATATACATCTTAATGATACCCAAGCTCTGCATTTTGGAAATAAGTATTCCATAATGATATCTCCTCTTAAGACTGTATAATTACCTATATATCTATAGTTGCCATACTGGAGAGTTTTCCACTTCAGATATGTCATTTATAAGGACTTCTAAAGGAAGTAGACTTTTCTCAAATACAGTAATGCTTTTGTACACCAATAGGTCCAAACAGAACTTGGAACTTCCATTTAAAAAATAAGCAGGAACTTAAATTACATGGAAAAAACCCCAACCCAACCCAAACCAAAAAAACAAAACCAAAACCAAGATAGAAACCAGAAAGAGAAATGGTTTCAAGTTCTAACAGTCTTCCTGTCCAAAAATTTGGAGGTCATACCCCTAAACCGCATTTTGAGATGCAATCATGAAAAGATGAAAGAGCTGAATATTACTCTTACATTATTTTAAAAATATTTAAATATCCTTATTACATTTGCTGAGCACATTTTGAAGTCATCTTTACTTTAGCTGCCAATATTTATGATGTCTTTTCAAAACAGTTATATTATACAGCAAAAGTGGCTAAACTATTTGAAATTACTTTAGCGGTCTTACCTTACAAAAGTAAGCCTTATTAGATAAGCAATCAGGTATTTTTCATCCAGCCTGTCTGAAGTGATTAATTTTGTTTTGCAAAGCAAAACAGCAAACTAATCTCAGATGTCCATAACTGGCATTCTGAGTATTTGGTTTTGGCATAAAAAACCTCCAAATACTCCATTTGGAAATTTGCTAAAGTATCAGAATAGAATACCATGTTGCCCTTCGTCAAACCTTTTCTAGACTTAACATGACCTTTCTAAAATGAAGAGCCTAAAACTGCATATGATATCCAAAATGGGGTGAATCATGAGTTTACACTCATGATGATGCTTTTGGGTTTTATTTCCTTTCTCTATGGATTCTTAACTTGCAGTTGTCTTTTTCGATCACTGCTGAATGCTAAGCTGGTATTTTCAAGGAACTGTCTATCAAAACACTAAGAACTTGCACCCAAGTAATAAAAACAGCCTTTGGGAGACATTTTATACAACTTTGAAAAACCAACACAGGATATATCAACTGGGTCAATCCTATCTGTATCTTTGCTAATTCCTTCAAAGAATTCTTAAGAGATTTGTAAGGCAGGACTTCTTAAAAAAAACATCAATTCTTTTCAAAGAGACTGTGCAAATCCAGATATCTACTAATTATTACAGTTTTTCACTGGTTTAATACTGATGTCAGGGTGACAGGTCTGTACCTCCCTATAACTTTCTAGAACTTTTATTTTTAAAGTCAGTGCTACATTTTCTACCCTATTTTGGTAGGAAATTGGCAAACTCTTGCTTAAAAATACTATTAGTAATTTATCTGCTCTACCCCCGAGCTCTCTCAGAAAATAAATGCCATTCCAGTCCTGCTGATTTGTGAGTGTGCATGCTACCAACTTGTTCCATATCCTCTTCAATTTTGGACTTATGCTCTGCTGAGCCAGTCTCAAAAAGGGGGTCTAGCATGTGAATTGCTACCATTCTTTCATAGTGTAACCTCATGAGAATAACTTTAGCTTCTCTGTAAAGGCCTTTCCCCGTCTGAGTGCTCTTTTAACAACCTGATCAGCAACTGTGAGTTGAACAGACTGACTAAAAGGTTTTTTAATTTTCCTATCTGAAGAAAGTTATACTGTTTATTTTGATTCCTATGTCAATTGCTCTTCAGTGTCTTTTGGATTAATTCTCTTTTTAGATTTTGTTTGCCAGAGTTCCTCATATTTTCTATTTTGTCTCTGAAAAAGCTGACTTTAGCTTTTTAGAGATGGTTTCTTATGTCTAATGATTTTCCTGACCTTCTAGCTTAGCTAAACCAGCTTTCTTGTATTCAGTAGTGCTGCACTTCTTGGAAGATGTCCTTCAATAATGGCCATAAAACCTGTAAGAATTTAATTCCCTTACCTTTGCTTTTTAGTTTCTTCCTTAAAAGTGTGAGAAATGCACTCACACGGAATTTCATGAATTTTACAAATTTATTATAGAACAAAGGCAAAGAGTGCTGGGCGCTTGGTCGAAACCAGAGGCGCACCGGTTATACCTGAACTCTCCTTTTTACACACTCTGTTCGTGGTGTTTCCAAGGGGTCATTTTAATAGTTCAGGTATCTATTAACCTAACTCCACCCCAGACCACCCCCACTTGCACGCGTCTCTTGTGGTTCGGAGGGGCCTTTGGGGATCTGGAAGGGATGAAGTCAATAGTCTTCCTCTGGCTGCACTTTCCACCCTGTCGTTTTCCTCCAGCTGCACTTTTCACCCTGCAGTTTTCCCGCAGCTGCAGGTGGTTGTCTTATCGCTCCATCTCCAGTCGGCTCAAAGGTTACATTTCCTGCGTTAAGGCCTAGCTTAGCGTCAGTGAGGCAAACATCCTGTCAGGACACAGCTTATGCAGTAGTTAGGCAAATTGCAGTGTTCTCATTTTGCGAAAGCCAATATACATTTCACAAAAGTTTCTTTATTTTTACACAGGTTCATTTTCATTAGACTTACTGGCTTTTGTAAATCCTGTGAGGATGATAAATATAATTACTATTGTTGTTGTTAAAGAGTTACTCCTCAACAATAAAATCTTTACCCAGACCCTTGTGAGAGACTGAAAGAGTTAATGTCTCAAACACTGTGGCAGGGCAAGTTCTGCGTAACAATGAGCAACCACAGGTATAGCAACAGGATCAGGACAGGGATTCACAGTTCTGTGTTCTGATATGCTGAGCGGGGCAGCTCACCATATACAGCCAGAGATCATACAAAATTTGAGGAAGGGGTTCACGGCCACCCGAGGGACCCTTGGCAACCACCACCCTCCAGTGGTGTCTGCGCACAAGATCAAGGCTTCAGGATAGGCCGTGGCTGAATTTTTTGGGGAATAAACTTAATTTTGCAGCACACTAATGCAGTAGTAGAGTTCTACTCTTCAAGCTTCTAACCAGAATTTACAGTTATATTAAAAATGTAGGTGTTTTAAACTATTAGAGAACAATGTAATGTACTTTCCACTTACTCAAACCCTTAACAGCGAAAGCCTTTTCTGCCTTGTAAAGTGAAATGATTTTGATTTCAAGAAATGCAAAATTTTATCCAGAATTAACACAGTATTGTTGTTTTAAGGAAAGACACAGGACATGGCATAACTAGGCAAGAAGGTGATAATATAGTTCGACCATTAAATCATTATTATGTGAATCTAAGAGTGACAAAAAGATGACATTAGTTTAGATTTTTAGCTCTAATGATGTTTTTAAAGTCTACATTCTGTTTTGGCCTTCTGTGCTAGTTACAGTGAAATTTGCATATCAGAAAATGGGAAGCCTGTCGATCCACACACTGAATATGAAAAAAATCATAAATTTTAAGTTTGAAGTTACAGATATTCAACTTGTCCTCCTTTGAATCCACATTATTGAGGGAGTTATTACACCACTGTACCATCCTGTGGTATACACCAATAATAAATGTGGAGTGACACTTTACAGTGGTAGTAACACAGTGCTAATCACCGAGACAACCATTTGTCTGTTCTTATTGAACGGTGTTGATTCCATTAGGCGATGCCTCACAGTGAAATAAAAGCAAGAGAAGCAGGGGAAGAGTTCTAACATCTTCCTACTTCTATTCAGAGACCTGAAGTAGTCACATATCAAAAATACTCTTTTCTTTGTTCCCACTGAGATCTGATTTGACCACACTGTAGCTTCTCAAAATTTCAGCTTTCAGCGGGTTTATTCCAAGTACATGTTCATTATCATTTTCATGCTATCATATACCTGAACAGGGCTTCTCATGCAATATGATGTTCACCCAAGTTGCCAGAAGCCCTGATACTGCATAAGGGAACCTTCTTACAGCAACTTGTCTATTTGGAATGTAGACAAAATGAGATCAATATATGCTAATAAAAATGCTATTTTCAGCAAAAGAAGTCACTTCTATATCCAGTCCTACAATTTATTGTCTGACAAACTTCATCAGAAAATGGACATGGCATCTAAAATCATCGCCTAAAACCTCCCCTCTGTGCTTTTTCTCTGCTATTTTCCAGAAGGCTGCTCTGGAATTCATCTTAATGTAATTTTCCTACTGAATACAGCTGTATAAAGATGTCCTTAAGTTGTTATCGGCCTGGAAAACCTTTCTATTTAAGTCTTTGAGATTACTCTTAGGTTGTAGAAATTGGAACCCTTTCATATACAGCCCCCAACTATACAAAGAGAAAATATATATGTATACATATACAA
The DNA here is from genome assembly GCA_035590195.1 of Aviceda cuculoides. Taxonomy (NCBI): domain Eukaryota; kingdom Metazoa; phylum Chordata; class Aves; order Accipitriformes; family Accipitridae; genus Aviceda; species Aviceda cuculoides. The sequence continues at coordinate 8,199,943 of JAVJGG010000030.1, forward strand.
TGATTTATTCATATTTTGCTCCAGTAAGTATTATAATGAACACACCAATTCCCTTATTTTCCTTCTCTTCCATATGAAAGCATTAAACACCTGTAATACTCTCAGCATGTGGACAAATGCAGCCACACAGAAGTCAGATGTTTTATTAGCTTTTCTCAGCAATTTTTAATTGTTTAAACCATCTGACTTTCTCCTATGAAGTTCCCCTGGAAAGCTTATTGCTGTGAAGGCAATAATTTTTTCATCATTGGTTTGATAGAATTTTTGCTTCTACTAATATTTACTAAAGATTAAAAAACCATACATTAGAAAGAAGACATGATAATTTACTAACAACCTGAACACTCAGCTCAGGCTGAGTCTTCAGGATTACAACAGACTAATTCATGCGAGGCAGGCTCACAGACTTGAAGTGTAAACATTTTATGATGCTGATTTTCATTGCAGTGTTAATTCTTTCACATTCTAATTAGCATATCTATATTCAGATAATACCCAACGGTTTAATTACTCTTCCTATCTCTTTCTTTCTTTTCTTCTTTTCCTAGTTTTTGTTTCTTGTCTCATTGCATAGGAATATTTAGTAAATACCTACTCATTCACTACCACCTACTCTGTCATATTCTCCACTACTATCAACAAAGGAACAAGGAACCAGACATCAGAATACAAGGAGAAACACTAGAAGATGAGGAACTGATGATTATTAGAGGTAGTACACGCACACACGTGCATTACACACCAAACTTCCCAAGAAACCAGTAGATTTCAGTTTAATTCTTCCACTGTGATTACCTGCAGCAAGATATGAATCTGTGTGGTTCAAACCACTGTGCTCTTCGATGCTGCTGTGTTTGCAACTGCATGATTCTTGCCTGAGATCTGGTTATCCTAATGCAAGATAATACAACCTTATATCAGAATGCAAGGGAGAACTTTCAGCTCAAAACTGAAAGAGCTAAGAATATAAGAGCAAACAAAATCAACAACTTAGAAAAAGTAATTCTAAAATACTCAGCCCACATAGCCTCTTGTCCTTCTTTATCTGAAGAAAAAAGATACCTTGCAGAAAAATGTATCCTGAGAACAGGAACTGAATTTTAAACAAACAGCCACAGACTGCTATGTGTTAACTTAACACTTTTCTGAGGGGGAAGGGGAGAGAAGCCCACTTTATATGTAAATTTCTATATTATGCATAAAATCAAAAGTCTGATATACACTCAGCAACACAATTGTGCAGTGCACATGCAGACACACACAGACTCACATGATTACATCAGTAGGGTCTGTCTTGATGGCATTTATCCATTAGTAGAAGCCCATAAAAGAATGTTAGAAACATATCTAGAGCTGCTAGGTGATGATTTTTCTTGACAGGCTAATGTACTATGCCGTGAGTAGAAATTGAGTAAAATTGCTGAAAACAAGAAAACAACTTCAGTTTCTTTTATGCAGAGTAAATCTCAAAGAAAAATAGTGCACTTTGGCAGCACCCAACAACTGAGATATCCCTTCAGGAAATGCAGGTACAGATACACGGTTTTCACTTATTTTACTGTTTTGTTGAGATTGATGTTGATCTTTTCATTTTAGGATTAGCACTACTGCTGATCACACTGCTACAGTTTAACTTGCCTAGAAAAGTTACTCAGAACCAGTGTCACACAAAAAATTCAGGCTGGTATAAGAACATTCTTACGATTAAGACCTCTCTTGCATTTAATATAAGGTTTTAACAACACATTGGTGGTTTTTTAAAGTCTAAGGGAGAAATGTGTATATATATATCATTGACAGGTTTCCATTCTAGGTGTTTTCTTGCCAAGCTTCAGCTACATTGATTGTTTTATTAAAAAAAGCACCAATTGTTCCAAAGGAATGCAGTTTTTAGTATAGACCAGTGTTTTCCGCTAAAATGAGTCAGTAACAATAACTTCAAAGTGGTATACATGGAATGGAAAAGTACAATTTGCTTCATATCTGGAAAAATTAGCACCTAGCTAAGTGAACCAGAAGAAAAAAAAAAACACTCATGCAAGATTTAATTTTTCCATCTTTATACCAATTCGCTCCATCCAAATAAATTGCCCAGGGTACAGCATGGAAGGCAAAATCAAGCCCAAGTCATTAATAAGAACTCTGCCCTGTCTCATTAAAAAAAAAAAAAAAAAAAAAAACCAAAACACAAA